>BSBK01007124.1:0-461734 GCA_027943335.1 Chamaecyparis obtusa | reverse complement strand
ATAGTAAGTCTTTGAACTTGCAATTATTTACCTCTATATTATATATTTAAATATGATACAAATTTGGTGCACTCAGTCTTAAGTCTTTAAAAAATATCACTTGATTTTTATTTTTTATTTTTGAATTTTAAATATACGATTCAATAAGGGTGAAAAATCAGAAAATGCAAACAAATAACAACATGGATATATGTGGAGAAAAAAATAAGTAATTCGAACCATAAAAAATCCTCTGAAGCAAACTGTTTTATTCATCTAAACAAGAGAACTTTATTTTGAACAGATTGAATACTTGTGTTCCATAATTTATAGACAAGAATAACAACTTGATTTAAAATCATAATGATCAGACATCAAGCAGAAATGGAATTGAGGATTCATAACCTAACTGCATAAATTATAGGAGTTCCTAATGGATTGAAAGAGAAATTTAGGGTTTGAAAAAAAAAATAGATGGGTCATTACCCCGTAAGGTCCATTAAAGACCTCACCTTCTCAAAATATGTCAAATCCATTAGTTTTTTTGTCTCCACATACACATTTGCTAAAGTAGCCACCTCCTTCCTCTGTATTCCAATCTTCCTGTCAATAGGCATGCACATTATAAAGAATTGTATGGAAAATCCCTACTAAATAAATATTGGGAAAAATGAGATTTACATTGCACACATAGTGCAGATTTATACAAATTGAAACTGTTAATGAAGAGCCACCATTAACAATAGAAAATCATGGTGGAGAGAGAAATTAGGAAAAAAATGACAATTCACCAAGTTGGACTTAATGCATGACTGGTAATAACCCTTCTTTCATGCAACAATTGGAGGACAAAATGAAATAGTTACCATCCACAAATTATGGATCAGACTGAAAAAGAAACGGTGAGTTGGAATTAACTAAAACCAACCACCCCCCCCCCCCCCCCCCCCACTCCCCTTAATTTCAACTAAGGAGAATTAAAACTAAGGAAAGGAAAGAGGAAAGAGGAAAAATCTAATGGGAATAATACTCCCCCCTCAAAATTTACATAACAAAAAAGAAAAAGGACATCTCTTGTGAGAAGAAAATCATGGACATCTATCAAATGATAACCACCATAGTTCTGAATGAAGAGATTTCTCTGAAACCAAAATGAAGATCAAAATCTATCTGCATGAGTGCCACCAGTGACACTACTCGAACCAAGAACAGATGGAAAAAAAGGCAAAACATTGGTCAATCGAAGATACAAAAGATAATAATCTGCATATGTGCTCCCAAACAATGAATATATGGCAAACAAAGGCAAAACATCTATCATTCAAGGATGTAGATGACACATAAATCTGTATGAGTGACTCTATCGACACTACTCAACTATGCAAGAATAAAGTGCTGGTTAAAAATATAGGTGTCAATTGTCTATACAAATAATCAACTATGGAAGCAAAGAACCATCAATGCGAACATCAGTAAAACCCTCCATAATGTTGAAAGGAGAGGTATGAAAGGTCCACTGACATAGTATCTTTAAAGAGAAAAAGAAGACAAGGTCCATGCGAAGAGAGCATGACCTTGACCTATCTCTAATGCAAAATCCAACTCAGCCTCTATTGCCATAATCATTTGATACAAGCCTCTACTTGTGGGCCAAAGAAGAATCCATGGCATGCATTTGAAATAGTTGAATGATGTGGGAAGAGAAGAGGCTGAAAACTCCATTCTTATATTTTCCTTATAGTTATTTTTTAAGTCTATATGCGTGATTTTATTTCATAAAGTTATGTAAGAAATTTTTTGATCAAAATTTTCCTAACAACAAAAGAGCGTGTGATATTTTGTTAACCTACTTACAAAAATCACAGGAGGAATAGTTTGACATGCAAAACTAGACACTCCCAAAATTATAGATTCTTTAGGCACAAAAAAATAACTCGAAAGCAACAAACCACTTGGATCAAAAAAATCTTCTCCCCAAATCTCAAACAAATTTTACGGGTTTGATTTAAAAGGCAGTTAACTCTTTTCCCTTCGATTTTTTATTAAAAATAACTAATAAAAAAAATTAATTTATTTTGCATAGAAGTTATTTAACTTAATACAAATATTCATTTCTTTCCTTTCATGTCTAACAACATGATTTAGGTAATAGGTAATAGTAGAAAAACATAGAAAAATGAGGTACTGAATGATGTATGCCATTTATTTTCCTTTTATAAAGATTAGAAATGTCCTCTATTTATCAAAAGTTCAACTTATTTTAACAATTTAGAAGGTAATTTTTTTCAATAAAAAAATATCTATATAAAATCTGAAAGAGCCCTTTACTTTCTAAATGCATTTTATCATTTCCTATAGCTATAGAATTATCAATCATAGCAAATATAGACACATACAACACATTAATTTAAAGTATGTAGAACATGTGTAAGCCATTGATGTAATATAATATGGATCCTAAATCATTCACAAATATACTAGAAAATTTATTGATTTGAGATGTCTTATATCTTATTACTCTTAACACAAAATTATATATTAAGTTGTAGTTAAATATGCATATATGAACACTTTTTATATTAACAACTTGAAAACTCTCACTTTACATATATCTAATGTGTCTAGATATCAATAACTACAACACTATCATCATATTTGAAATTTTTAAATTTTACTCTAATAATGTTATCAAAATGCCTAGACTCAAACTAATATTTATATTAATTAATCAATACTCCTTCACATATACATGCATGCATGTCCATCAAGGGCGTGTGCTTGTTTAGATTGTAGAAACTCTCAATGCCATGTTTAAGCTTCATCTTTTGATGTCACTATATTAAAAGTACAACTCTTAAATTAGCATTAACAAATCTTTCTTCTAGAATTAAGTAAAGCTATATCCTATTCTACTAAAATAATATGACAAAACCGTTCTTGTAAGTTGAATGGAGAGTGCTACTTCACATGCCTTTTTTTTTTAAAAGTGTTTCATTTCAGATGCAAAAGACACTTGGAATTTTTTTTAAAACTCCTCTTGATAAAATGCTTTTTTTTTTTGAAGTGTTTCATTTCAGATGCAAGAGACACTTGGAATTTTTTTTAAAACTCCTCATGATAAAATGCTTTTTAGTTGACAACATAGCTACAAATTGTTTTTAATAATTTACATTCTCTAAAAAGAACTATATAAACATTTACCTGCTTATTTAGACAGCTTTCTCTATTGAAGTAAATTGTCAGCCGAACAATACTAGAGTTTAATAGCAAATCAACTAAATCCAAAAGTAAATTCGATTCTCTCTCAATCAATAAAGTGCAGACAATAGGAGAATTAATTGTACTCAATGTTTTACGAACTATCAAATTTGCTCTTCCAAAAATGTCAAAAAGAGAATTCAGAAAAGAAGGAAGCTGGCCGACATATCCCGTGAATAAAGTCTTCCAAAAATGATTCCTTCCGTCTCCCACCGTTTAATTCTACATAGCGAGATAATTGCTTATATTTAAACTGGGAAATTCTAGAATTTCTGCTTTAGAGAAAAAAAATGATATAACTAGAATTACATTGCTCTCGCAATTTACATACACTTTTTAAGTTTTCCCACTCTTGTCCTACAATGAAATAATCTGTAGAAAATGACAGGCAACGGCTACTTTTTGAATGCTTCCAGCACCTGCTTTACATCATGCGATCAGAAAGGGCAGGCAAACGTCTGAAGAAATTAAGATAAGAAGGCGGCATGGGCTCTCTGAACCTGGGGATGACGCAGAAGATAAAGCCCAAGAGCAGCAGCCACAGCTTTGAAAGGTACAACGTACAAAATCAGAGAAATCATGAAACAAACGGCAATGAAAATCCCCCGTGGCCCGAGGATCTCTCCAGCTGAGCAAAGACTGAATTCTCTCACCCTGCGTCGCAAAGTCCCCCCAAAACAGTCTGAATTCGAGCGGCCAAGCTTCGCAGGCGGTCATATCGCATTTTCACAACTTCAGGGGGCTTAGTGCTGGGAATTGGATCGAATTCCTCGTCGAGCTCGTCTTGATCAACTGTATCCGCCTGTGAAATGCGAATGTCCATGTGGGGAGGCATTCTGGGCAGGAATCTGTAGTACCAGGAGCTGATTAAAAACACATAGAAGAAAACTGTGGGCATAATGAGTTCTGGGTACCAAACCAGAATGAAGAAGAGCAGATGCACGAGAACTGTAGTAACAGGGTTCTTCCATCGGCATATATCGTCGACCCATTTGGCTATGTTTACCAGTCCGGACAGAACATTCATGATTCTGAACCAGTTGGCTTTACTCCTCCGCATGTTCCAGACATTCGAGTCGGCGTCCATTACGTACTGAACGACTTCCTGTCGAAGCGGAGGCTCTGAACGGGACAATCTGAGTGCAACGATCTTCATCGCCGTTTTTCTCAGCATTTCATTATGCATAAGCCCTAATGGATGAAGATAATGCATTCTGGGGAGCAGCGGCTGTGTGTAGACATGCAAAACGTCGAGGAGCGACGAGCATGAGAATCGAACCGCGAGCTCGATTTCCCCCATTCTTTTCAGCCCCGAGGGAGCAAGACCAGAAGTGGGTATGAATTAGTGTAGACTTTGTTGCTTTCCAGGGTGGATATCCGGATTCGAACCTTGCCGATCCTGTGATCTGGTTTCGTGGCCTTGTCGTTCACCGTGTTGAAAATGTGCCAGTTGTCGAAGACCCCTAATGTGAGAACTGTGTATGGATCGTCCACCGGCCATTTGTACTGCTCGTTCCACCTGGGATTGAAGCTGTCAGTGATTGTTCTGGTTCGAACCCATTTCTGACTGTATTTGGCCACGCAGTAAGCGTCTGTTGCTCCTGTGCCGCCTTTTGTTTTCATGGGGAGGAGATTCTGTGCGCCCAATATGCCCAGCTCCAGAATCCCTAATGGCGGCTTCCATAGCTGCTTAGCGGTCGGTCTGAGGTCACTGCTGGAGTGCGCGGGCTCCTCCATTACGTGGTATCCTGCGTCGAAACAGAGTCTGAGATGAAGTCTGCCGTGGTACGCTGCTGAGGATGCTGTTGCTGCTTCGTTGTTGGGGTCTCTGTGGGTTTTGTCGAGATTGAACCATCTTGAGCTCACCATGCGCTCGTCGACTCGTCGCTCGATTGAGGTCAGTGCTACTGTTGCATGGCCCAGGATTTCTGGCTCTTTGTTTGAACGGTCTTCGATTATCAGGATCAGCTGCTCTTCGAATGGCTCTGCTGCTACGAGGAGTAGGTCCTCGTTCCAGAAGGGATTTGTGGTTCTCATGGTGACGCTTCGTGTTCGAAGAACCTGAAAACCTAATTGAACTCGGACTCTTTGATCTGGAATTCCCACCTGTGAGAACAACAAAATGGCATGGTTTTCTCAGACTATGGAAATCAAACTGAGTCGAATAACTATCAAAATTGTTTTAGAATGTACAGAAATGTATTATTAGGTAAACATGTTTTAAAAATGTACAAGATGATAAATCTAAGAAAAATGTAAGTTCGTTTACTCCGTTTCAGCTACCAACATGTCAAATTAATATCCTTACAAAATTCATTCTCAACTACTTATCTTCCAGGCCGATCTTAAGAGTTGGTATTTTTGATGTAATATATTATTAAAATTGAAGGAATGCAATAAGTACAAGAGGTAGACAATAAATAGTGTGATATAATCTAGGGCAATGTGAAAGAAAATTATTTGGTATCAAGAATCTCTCTTTCAAAAAGGGATTTGAAATCTAAACCTAAGATATTATTGAAATTATTGTGAATTTAAGATATTGGAAATTTGAATAATTCTAATTTTGAAAATATGTATAGAATATACAAAAATATATTATTGAAATTATATATGTAAATTTAATCAATTTTTAGCTACCAACATTTCAAATTAACTAATCTAAGAATGCAAAAGAGCTAAGCGCTAAGAAACTATGAACTTAAGAATTCAAAATAGCAAGATTACTCTATAATGTGAGAAATCGAGAATCTGGACTTGGAACCCCTTGAGCCAAAGAAAACCTTTCTTTTAAAGGAATTGCTTTAAAAATGGAGGGTGGAGATTAAGAGACAAAAGATGTTAGGTAGGGATGAGTGGTGAGAAAGATCAATTCATGTTAAAGGATTCAAGAATTTTGATTGACCAAGCTTTATTAAAGAATAAGACAAAATAGAAAATCGCCTTTTAATTGTCATTTAATCAAGATTAAGTTTGCACAAAGTGCTCTTTTTAATAAAAGTGCTAAGACCAGATTAAAAAGGAAGTTTTGACAATTAAATGATTATTTTCAAGTTTTAATATTAGAGATGATTTGATTTAATTATGCAAGGGGAATTATTTAGGTTACTTACATAATTATGTCTAGTAAATTATGTCTTTGAGATTTATAATTTTGTTTGAGCCAAATTTGATCGAAATTAAGGGCTTAAGTTCTACTTGACAAATTTTAGGTGATTACAAATATACTAGATAATTTATTGATTTGAGATGTCTCATATCTTGTTATTCTTAAAAAATTATATATTACCTTGTAGCTACATATACCTTTAACAACATTTTTTATATCAACAATTTACAAATTCACTTTACATATTACATATTTAATATATCTAGATATTAATAACTAAAACACTATCATCATATTTGAAAATCTTAAATTCTACTCTAAAAAAATGTTATCAAAATGCCCAGATTCAAACAATTATCTATTTTAATTGACTAATACTCCACATATACCTACATTCATGTTCATAAAGGGCGTGCGCTTGTGTAAGATTGTAGAAACTCTCTATGCCGTGTTTAAACTTCATCTTTTGATGTCACTATAAAACAACATTAACAAATCATTTTTCTAAAATAGAGTAAAACTATATCAAAACTACTATAATTTTTATATGACAAAACCATTCTGGTAAAGTTGAATGGAGAGTGCTACTTCACATGCCTTTTTTACAAGAACTGTTTCATTTCGTATGCAGGAGATACTTTTTTTGAGAACTCCTCGCTACAAATTGTTTTTAATAATTTACATTCTCTAAAAATAACTATATAAACAATTACCTGCTTATTTGGAGAGCTTTCTCCATTGAACAAAATTGTCAGCCGAACACTACTAGAGTGCAATAGAAAATCAACTAAATCCAAAAGTAAATTCGACTCTATCTCAGTCAATAAAGTGCAGGCAATAGGAGAATTAATTGTGCTCAATGTTTTACGACTATCAAATTTGCTCTTCCAAAAAAGTCAAAAAGACCATTCTTTAAAGAAGGAAACTGGCCGACATATCCTGTGAATAAAGTTTTCCAAAATAAAAAAATGATTCCTTCCGTCTACCACCGTTTAATTCTACACATAGAGATAATTGTTTATATTTAAACTGGGAAATTCTAGAATTTCTGCTTTAGAAAAAAAATGATATACCTAGAATTACATTGCTCTCCCAATTTACATACACTTTTAAAGTTCTCCCACTCTTGTCCTACAATGAAATAATCTGTAGAAAATGACAGGCAACGGCTACTTTTTGAATTGCTTCAAGCACCCGCTTTACATCATGCGATCAGAAAGGGCAGGCAGACGCCTGAAGAAATTAAGGTAAGAAGGCGGCATGGGCTCTCTGAACCTGGGATGACGCAGAAAATAAAGCCCAAGAACAGCAGCCACAGCTTTGAAAGGCACAACGTACAAAATCAGAGAAATCATGAAACAAACGGCAATGAAAATCCCCGTGGCGCGAGGATCTCTCCAGCTGAGCAAAGACTGAATCCTCTCACCCTGCGTAGCGAAGTCCCCCAAAACAGTCTGAATTCGAGCGGCCAAGCTCCGCAGGCGGTCATATCGCATTTTCACAACTTCAGGAGGTTTAGTGCTGGGAATCGGATCGAATTCCTCGTCGAGCTCGTCTTGATCAACTGTATCCGCCTGTGAAATTCGAATGTCCATGTGGGGAGGCATTCTGGGTCGGAATCTGTAGTACCAGGAGCCGATTAAAAACACATAGAAGAAAACTGTGGGCACAATGAGTTCTGGGTACCAAACTAGAATGAAGAAGAGCAGATGCACGAGAACTGTAGTAACAGGGTTCTTCCATCGGCATATATCGTCGACCCATTTGGCTATGTTTACCAGTCCGGACAGAACATTCATGATTCTGAACCAGTTGGCTTTACTCCTCCGCATGCTCCAGACATTTGAGTCGGTGTCCATTACGTACTGAACGACTTCCTGTCGAAGCGGAGGCTCTGAACGGGACAATCTGAGTGCAACGATCTTCATCGCCGTTTTTCTCAGCATTTCCTGCTGCATAAGCCCTAATGGATGAAGATAATGCATTCTGGGGAGCAGCGGCTGTGTGTAGACATGCAAAACGTCGAGGAGCGACGGGCATGAGAATCGAACCGCGAGTTCGATTTCCCCCATTTTTTTCAGCCCCGAGGGGAGCAAGACCAGAAGTGGGTATGAATTCGTGTAGACTTTGTTGCTTTCCAGGGTGGATATCCGGATTCGAACCTTGCCGATCCTGTGATCTGGTTTCGTGGCCTTGTCGTTTACCGTGTTGAAAATGTGCCAGTTGTCGAAGACCCCTAATGTGAGGACTGTGTATGGATCGTGCACCGGCCATTTGTACTGCTCGTTCCACCTGGGATTGAAGCTGTCTGAGATTGTTCTGGTTCGAACCCATTTCTGACTGTATTTGGCCACGCAGTAAGCGTCCGTTGCTCCTCTGCCGCCTTTTGTTTTCATGGGGAGGAGATTCTGTGCGCCCAATATGCCCAGCTCCAGAATCCCTAATGGCGGCTTCCATAGCTGCTTAGCGGTCGGTCTGAGGTCGCTGCTGGAGTGCGCGGGCTCCTCCATTACGTGGTATCCTGCGTCGAAACAGAGTCTGAGATGAAGTCTGCCATGGTATGCTTCTGAGGTTGCTGTTGCTGCTTCATTGTTGGGGGCTCCGTGGGTTTTGTCGAGATTGAACCATCTTGAGCTCACCATGCGCTCGTCGACTCGGCGCTCGATTGAGGTCAGTGCTACTGTTGCATGGCCCAGGATTTCTGGCTCTTTGTTTGAACGGTCTTCGATTATCAGGATCAGCTGCTCTTCGAATGGCTCTGCTGCTACGAAGAGTAGGTCTTCGTTCCACAAGGGATTTGAGGTTCTCTTGGCGACGGTTCTTGTACGAAGGACCTGGAAACCTAATTGAACT
Source organism: Chamaecyparis obtusa (assembly GCA_027943335.1). Taxonomy (NCBI): domain Eukaryota; kingdom Viridiplantae; phylum Streptophyta; class Pinopsida; order Cupressales; family Cupressaceae; genus Chamaecyparis; species Chamaecyparis obtusa. The sequence goes on along the minus strand of BSBK01007124.1, from coordinate 452,535 downwards.
CGGACTCTTTGATCTGGAATTCCCACCTGTGAGAACAACAAAATGGCATGGTTTTCTCAGACTATGGAAATCAAGTTGAGTTGAATTACTCTCAAAATTGGTTTAGAATGTACAGAAATATATTATTAGCTTAGATAAACATGTCTAAAAAATGTATAAGATGATAAATCTAAGATAAAATGTAAGTTCGTTTACTCCGTCTCAGCTACCAACATTTCAAATTAATATCTTTACACAATTCATTCTTAACTACTTATCATCCAGGCCGATCTTAAGAGTAAGCATGTTTCAAGTAATATATTATTAAAATGGAAGGAATGTAACAAGTAAAAGGGGTAGACAATAAATAGAGTGATATAATCTAGGGCAATGTAAAAGAAAATTATTTGGTATCAAGAATCTCTTCTTCAAAAAGGGATTTGAAATCTAAACCTAAGATATTATTAAATTAATTCTGAATTTAAGATATTGGAAATTTGAATAATTCTAGTTTTGAAAATGTGTTCAGAATATATAGAAAATATATTATTGAAATTATAGAATGTAGCTAAATATATTATAAAAAATTACAAGATTATAAATTTAAGATATATGTAAATTTATTCAATTTTTAACTATCAACATTTCAAATTAATATCTTTACGCACTTCATTCTCAACTACTTATATTGGACTATCTCAAGGGTCACCAATGGTCATTTTAAAGCATTTTTCTCATAACATATTATCAAACTTAAAGAAATGTAACATATGAAAGGTGTAGACAATAAAAAATTATATACCACTATTATTTTAAGTACAAATATAATCCAGGGCAAAGAAAAAAAGTACATGGTACCAACAATCTCCCTCTCATTATAATATGAGGGAATTTGAACTTGCAACCCCACTCTGAAGAAGTTAAGTTAGCTATTTCTCTCAAAAGATGCATCTACTCACGAAACTACTACCATTCTCGATCTCACAGGAGGCTGTTAAACCATGTCATGAATATCAAGGAGATAAATCGAACTTGTGACCCCACTCTATAACTACTTATAAGGAGTTGAGCTGACCATTTCTCCTAAAAGATGTATTTATTCAAGAAACCACCATCATCACAGTAAAGGATCTCACATGAGACTATTAAACCATGTTCCAAATCCTGAGGGGACATATGGACACATACCACCATAAGTTCTTTACAATATTATTGTTTTAAGTATTGAATTAATTAAAAATATCTTTAAAATCTAATCTACATTCCAAAACCACTCCAATTTGTTGTTAATTTTTCTTCCCTATCTTTACCTTTCAATATCTAAACTGAATAATTGAAAAAGTGAGTTGATTTTTTATAAATGATTTCTAATGTTGATTTTTTTATTAGATAAATAAGAATTTAAAATAGATCATAATCTCTTGTACAAAAGAAAAATTAACCTTAAAGCACAGTACACCAAAAATAATTTATAGAAAAAAATCAAAACAGTCAATAGAAAAACAATGTAGACCTTTTAAAAAACAAACAAAAACAAACAAAAACAAAAAAAAAAAGCTATGCTAAGCAAACATAACCCTTACCAAATCATGAGAGTTTAAAGAAGTGGTCTAAGAAATTTTGGTTAACATTTGTTCTTGGGTCCTCCCCCATAATGAATTTCTTTAAACAGGAAGAGTCAAATGAAACTTGATTATGCGCCATCTGGTCTTCCACAATAGAAAGCTGATCCTTCTCAATAAAACACCTTTGCTTATGACTTATTTGCAGCTTTAGACGAATCAGAATCCACCACTTGATCCTTTGATTTGAGTGAAGAGGACTGATCACATATAGAATACGATTATTTCCTTCTCCAAACAAAATGGTTCTCCTTTATGGTCCAACAAAATGAATTAATATGGTCCACTATTTTGCAAATATTGCAAATGGGGCAAATTTAAAACTCTAGTTCAGTTGAAACTCAGGTTAATCTTATATGCGATGCTTATATTAATGGAATATTTATAAACAATTAAGGAAAACACAACCTTCAAACTGGGACCTCTCATTCAAACCATCTTTTTGTTATTGTCCTTAATTCCGAGGCGTTGAACATCCTCAATAACTACTACTGCATATTGCCAACCATATGAAATATTCTCTCTAAGAACGGATAAAATACACAACTTTATTTTCATTGCAGGTTCCAAACGGCAACTTCTGTGTAAAGCCTGTAAGTCTCAGTATTTCAGAGGAAGCTATATTTTCACAGTTCCTTATATGAACTCTATTCAGAAAACCATCAAAGAGAGCTCGGATTTCACAGCTCCTATGACACATTTTATCCAGGAAGCCTTTGACAACTTTTAAACTGCTTACTCTGTTATAAAGTAGAAACTAATGTAAAATTGGAAAACAGAAGCCACCTTTTATATTTTGAACTCGTATTGATTCTCAATACAACCAATCTGACATACATTCCAATTCAATTCATTAAGGTCCTCCAATTCAAAACTGCACTTAAATGCCTTACAAAGTATTCACCAAGTCAAGCACTCAACAAATCACATCAAGCATAAAGAACTGTAAAACAAGATCTGAGAGATTCTTTCTGCTCTTACAAGCTAGGAAAACCATGGAATATCTTAAAGCATTTCACTTTGGCAAGAGATCCCGCTGCTTTTATGCTGTTTACAGTTTGAGGGTTTTCCTGAAACATCCCCTAGTTTCCAATTGTTTTCCTTCGTATAAGAAGATTTTGAACAATGTGGCAGGGGATTAGTAAGCTGTATCTTTGGGAGCATAACGCTCTGACCAGCTTAGTTGTAATGTTTACTATTAAAATTAGGAGATGTTTTTGCTGGAAACAAGTCACACCAGAATCACCAATACACGGAACAGAGCTCTATTTCAGTTACATAAAACATCTACAAAAGAGAAATTCAATGGTGTACATTCACCATTCCTAAACCCAGACAATACAGACCATTTTGTGTCTAACCCCAAGCTTTAATATTAAAACAATTCTGTGCTTAAAAGAAGCACAATTATCAGTAAAGTTGGTATAGATCTTAATTCATATAAATAAGCCATGTCGAAACCAAATATAGACTAGTTTTAAGGACTAGCAATTTAATGATAGAACACTCTGACAGCAAATTGAATGCCCTAAATTTGAATTGTAATTTATCCATTAAAAACTCAGCATTATCTTATCAATGATATAATTTACAAATTGTGATCCTGAACATGAATCGTCGCTGATCCATTAAAAACTCAACATAATCCTACAATTGATATAATTTAAATAATACCCAATTAGCTTTCCACAAACAACTCAATCAGAATACACATTTCCTTAAATTTTATGAACCGAATAAGTGATAAAAGAATAGTACCTTGTCAACTGGGAACTGCAGGTCAGTTGCTTCAATAACATTAACTCTGAGGTACATAAGTTTAGGGGACGAATAAACTTTAGATCTTGTATGAATAATCCCCCCTGCATCCGATTGGGTGGCCTCAGGAAACGCCTCATCTGCCTGCGTTCCAATCCAGACAGCCAGCATTATATCCCCCTTCACTCTGCCATCCCCTTCCAATCGGTACCACTGAGGAGCCAGCGGGCTGTCCGGCGGTTCCCGCATAGGAACCTCAGTCAGATCAAAGCAAACTCCACCAAGAAAATCATCCCTGGTTCCAGTATCCTCATCCCACACAGAAATTTCCAAAGCGGGTGAAGACTGAAGCTTTTCCTTATCAAATGCGAATACCTGATCCCAGTCCGGGTACCCTGTCTTGGGCGATGTACGAGTTTTTAAAACCTCTCCGCCGACTCTAATCTTCACAAATGGGTCAGCTGGGACGCCCGTGTTCGAGTCCCGGGGAGGAAGCGCCCGGGCCTTCACAATTCTCACGAAAAGGTATTGCACCTTTTCTACAAGGTCGTAAGCTGAGCGGGTTTCATTGCTGCCAGGGCCAGGGCGACCCAGGTCTCTCATGTGGTACTCCGCCGTATTTACAGATGGCTGAGACCTCACATTAGGGTTCACCTCAACTGGTGGAGATTCCTCCGCTGGCTTGACCTCTTCAACTGTTGGAGGAGGTGTCTCGGCTGGGGGTGGAGGAGTTTCTCCGGCAGGAGCCCCTTCTGTTTTGGAAGCTTCTGTTTCATCAGGAGGTGTAGGTGCAGGTGCACCTTCTGCAGGTGGGGGAGGTGCACCTTCTGGTGGAGGTGCAGGGGCCGCTTCTGCTGGTGGAGCTTCACCGGCAGGAGGCTCAGCTGGTGGTGCCGCAGGAGCCTCTGCGGGCGGTGGTGCTGTGGTTTCTGCTGGCGGTGGTGCCGCTGCTTCTGTTGGTGGGGCTGCTTCTGCAGGTGGTGGTGCCGCAGCTTCTGCCGGTGGGGCTCCTTCTGGTGGTGGCGGTGTGGCTTCTGCAGGTGGCAGGGTTTCAGCTGCTGGTTCTGGGGGTTTTTCCTCCGGTGGTGGCTCTAAAGGTTCATCCACAAAATATATTCTAAGCCCTAGTTCTCCATTAACCACATCAAAGATGTTTCTCTTCTTGAGTGCATAGTATATCAGAGCCTCCTCTCCCTGCTTCACAAATTGTCTACCATTTATCCTAACCCGCCCCAAAAAATGGCTCCTCCTCCCCGTTCTCTTATCATTAAAAACGTTCGCCTCCAGCTCCTCGGCCACCATTGTTTTGGGATCACTTACCAGAAATTCCAGTTTCTCATTCCAGAGCGGGTTCAAATCCTTATGCTTGGTTTTCGTTCTTTTCCTCTGCCCATCGAAGTCCACCATGACATAAGGGCTGGAAGTGCCCACACCATCTTTGGGCGTGAGGTTGCGGGCGTCCACAACTTCAACAATCAATTTCCTACACGTAGCCATTGATTTTCCCGCTGCAAAATTTTCTTTGCAGCAATAAAATCATCTGTTCCTATTTCAATCCTTTTCTTGTACTTGGTATCTATAAACTTCCTGGGCTTTTAATTAATAACAATAAGAAATCTCAGGCGAGAAAAGCAAGCCCTCAGAGGCAGATTAGAACAGTTAGCAGAGAACTTTCTTGAAAGGTAATTGGAAACATTAGACATTATATTAAATTACAGTGTCTGGTTAAAGAGAAGAAAAGCAGTCCTTGCCTTCGGTCTTACGTTGCGTTCAGTCGGTGCCTACGGCTACATTTTTTTAGTCATTGGATTCTTCCATTACAGAGTGATGGAACGTTATTATACAATAAAATTTATCAAGATGGATTGTTTTCCGAAGATGAATTGATTACCGAAAGCAAGCAAGAACCTGATTATATCATATTTTACAGCTTGATCATCTTTTATTTTAACAGGTCGGCCAAGGAATCTGCTTTCCACTGTGTAACAAATAACAAAAGAGCGGTTCCCATGGCAGCCCACTTCTTTTTTCAAATGCTTTTAAAAAGTACTTTAAAGGCATGGCCCGGGATGATGCCAATTTAGTATATCTTCTTTTATATTTGAAGAAGCTTAAAAAATATTAAGTTTCATATATTACAAAGATTTTGTCGAAGCAGCATAAAAAGAATACATTAGAAAGACTCTGCTGTATCAGCATGAAAGGAACATATTTGTTAAATATTGAAAAGGAAACAAGCTTTTCCTAAGTGTAATCTAGGCTACTTGGAATAGAAAAGATTGGTGTTTTTTTTTTAACGTTAGTGTAGGCTTATTGATTTAATATAAGTTAATAAGTTTGTGACAGCTATATCTGAATTAATTTAAATTTATTAACTTAATTTTAAATTAATGTATGTTAAACAAAATTTATTAATGGAAAGTGTCTTGAAATTTAAATATTAGTGGATTGTAATTATATCTACTTTAACAATTACAAGAGTATTTTTATGTAGATGAGTGAAATTTTAAAATTATTTTGGAATGGGAAAATAAGTATTTATAGGTGACAAATGATTAAATGGTAGAAGGCGTATGAATGCGATAATTTGGGAATAAAGAGGTTAGAGGAATAAACCTTGCTTAATGCAAATATTGTAAGTGTAAAATTACATAAACAAAAAACAAACACAAAATTAAATGAGAAATGACATGAATATACACATTTGACCATTATACTTCTCCAACATTGAAGTCCATGTGATTCATAAAAAGATCATGTATCTCAAATCATGTAGCTTTGAAAAATGTACATGTAATGGATATCACCAAAGGGTTGTTCCCATAAATATGCCAATTTCAATGAGTTGAGTCTCAATGGGAATGAATGTCTATTTATATATATAAAAATTGGAGTGTTAACGAAAGAACATATATGCATGCCATCCCTATCCTATGCATGTCATCCCTACCATTTGAAAATTGGTTTTCTTCATAAGACAAAAGGAATTTTTTGAAGAGGGAAAATGCATGAATAGTAAATGTAAATTAAGCATGCAATGGTAACATGTAAATGTCTAATAGTGAAATCATATATTAAAAAATTTATAAAGAATGTACCATGTATTCACATGGTGAAGTATAGAGAATGGTGAACAAAAATATTATATGTGGCAATTAATGATCCAATAACACACCCACTTAATTATTGCATCGAAGGAGTTTCATATCTGGAATGGAAGATCTAATAACCAATGCAAGACAATTCCATCAAAGGTAGCCGTTCATTTTTTGACCCATTGGGTCCAACAAAAACTTACCCTTTTCCCAGTTTATGATTCTTAGGCATGTCGTATCAAGTTATTGCAACTTGTGCAGTGCCTCAAAATTAGTGACTGAGCACATAGTTCTGTTGTTATAAATCAAGCACAATGCATTGGTGTGCTTAAGAAGGGAACAACTTCAACTTTACTTGCTATCTAACTACCGTATTATATACCCCATTGAGCTACAATACTTAATGACACACAATGGTGGTCAAAAGTTTAAGCCGATTAGACGAAGCTAAATAGGTCGAAGCTAAATAGGGTGAAGGTAAATAGGGCTTCCTATAGTCCCATCGCAAATGACACGGCACAGCTCAATATAGTGTTCCCAACCAGATTTTACAAATTTAAACGAATACATTAATTGAGGGTTGATTAATTATTAAAATGTACATGAGGTAAAATGAGTCCATCTGTAGTAGAAAGGAATAAAAATATATGGTAATGTTTCCATTCACAATTTGTATTGTTGAATAGCACGTTAAATGTCAGCTAGCCGTAATTAGCGGCGATTGTCAACTTTGTATGGTACACGAAGTCACAATCACTTTAACCCCAACTTACCATGTAATAACACATCATTTTTATGAGTGTTCCGATTCTACTATTTTAGATACGGACAATTTTTTTATCAAATGAAAAATCTTCAATAGATGCCCATCATTAAACTAGTAGGCAATCTAGATGTAGCTTTAGTTGTCTTAAATTTTTCAATGACCTCCTTGTCCTACACATATTACTGCTTTTGCATTCAATATGCAAATATACGCTTTGTCTAGAAGCCCGGAATAGACCATTTGTTAATAAAATTGTCACCAATTTCATCAGTCCTATAAATACTTCCTTCCCTCCTACTTTTATATGTGAGTCACTAGAAACTGTTTAGACCTTCCAACCTTCCCTCAGAGCTACATGGGCACTATGTTATATAAAAGGTATTTCCCATCAATGTCAAATTATTGTTGATAATTTCCTTATTATTTTACTTTTAGTAGATAGTTCATTTTAGTTTACGATCAATAAAGTTCTCTGGATCATCTTATAGACAAATTGTGATTGAATTCTTTTATTTTTCAATGAGTTTCATACAACTGCATCCTTGTGAACCCTAATGGTCAAAAGAAAGAGCTTTAAGACACTTCAATTTTCTCTTTTGGTGGACATCTCTAACCCACATCAAACTCTGGGCTAAAATGGGTTCCCTTCCATCCAAGGGCTGAAATGGGTTCCCTATCATCCATTACCTCATGCATTCCACATTGTAATCCTCACCACAAAATCCTTTTTTGGTCCTTCCCTAACTAAATCAAATGAAAAATTAATACCCCCTAGCTGATGAACATTACCTAACAATCTTGGAAAAAACTACAGAAAGAAAGGAGGTATTAAAAACCACTTAGTAATAAGAATATTGAAATAGAAAAGAGATATTAAACATCACTCACCAATGAGGTTTGAAAAAGTCTAAAATGCAATTGAGTTTAATCATATGTAAGAAAACATTATGTTGTCTATATATTATTATTTTTTATTGATAAGGCAATTGAGTTGAGGCATTTGTATACGATCACGAAGTCAAAATATATACTATTTTAAGATTAATTGTTTTCCACTAAACATCAATCTACCATATTCTTACATATATACATATAATATATATGTGTGTGTATTTATGAATATGGAAGATTAATCTTACATCCTAAAATAAGAGCTCTGTGATGGAAACTCTATATTTAATCTAGATTTCAGGGGAGATAAAGGAGAGGACCTAGTAGTGGCGCGAGATCATGTCCCATCCAATTGTTGTATAAACAACAAAAGTGTGATCGGTAATCAACCATTACATGTTTAAAATATGATATATGTTTAAAATTGGTCAAAACTTCCTAATTATTTAATAAAGAGATTTCTATTTACTAGATAGTTGGGAGGTGTTAAAGATAGCTTTTAGATCTTAAGTGGGAAGGACATGATCTTCGTCATGGTACGCATTTTTCTTCTAAATCTATTTGATAGAGTAGACTCTATAATTATATGGGTAGTTCATGGTGATTAGTTTTCATTTGTATAGAAAATTTTTATTCAAAAAAGGAATCAACTATTATAAAGAATCTATCATGTATTCACATCATGGAACAGAGAGAATGGTGAACAAAAATGTTATATCTGGAAATTAATGACTCAATAACACCCAATTAATTATTGTGTCGAGGGAGTTGCATATCTAAAATCGAAGAGCTAAGTGTTTTCATTGATGGTCCAAAAACACAGATAACCAATGCAAGACAATTCCATCAAATGTAGCCCTTCATTCTTCGATAGTTCCATTGGTAAAAAAAAAGTTACCCTTTTCCCAGTTTGTACAGTGCCTCAAAATTAGTGATTGAGCACAGTTCTATTGTTAGAGATCAAGCACAATGCATTGTTGTGCTTAACAAGGAAATGACTTCAACTTTACTTTCTATCTAACTATTGTATTATATACCTCATTTAGCTATGATACTTAATGACACACAATGGTGGTAAAAAATTTAAGTCGATTAGGTGAAGCTAAATAGGGCTTCCTATAGTCCCATAAAAAAATGACACTGCATAACTCAATATAGTGTTCCCAACCAGATTTTACAAACTTAAACAAATACATTAATTGAGGGTCCATTAATTATTAAAATGTACATGAGGTAAAATGAGCCCATTCGTAGTAGACGGGAATAAAAATATATGATAATATTTCCAATAACAATTTGTATAGTTGAATAGCATGTTAAATGTCAGCTAGCCATAATTAGCGGTGATTGTCAACTTTGTCTGGTACATGAAGTCACAATCAATTCAACCCCAACTTACCAAGTAATAACACATCATTTTGATGAGTGTTCTGATTCTACTATTTTAGATAAGTATGCATTTTTTACTTATTCATTCTAATAGGGCTTTAAAGAGAATTTATTTTAATGCAAAGTCTTCTTGTCAAATGAAAATATTCAATAGATGTTCGTCATTAAATTGTTAGGAAATTTGGATGTAGCTTCAATTGTCTTAAATTTTTCAAAGACCTCCTTGTCCTACACATATTACTACTTTTGCATTCAATATGCAAACATATTCTTTGCCTACAAGACTGGAATAGACCATTTGTTAAAAAAACTCTCACCAGCTTGGTAAAAGCACAATCAGGTGTCACCTTTGAGGCTAACTTATCAGCACAACTGAATTTTAGTATTTCTAACTAAAAATTAATTTTGGTCAAACATATGGTCTATCTAGACTCATTCTAGCTAAGTTAGATAAGTCTTTTAACTTTTCCAATTGAAAATATCTATACAATGCATGTTTTATACCACTTTGGGTCCAATTACCATAAAAATAAAATTATTTTAGAAAAGTGGCGTTTCAATAACTCATAATCTTTTTAATGAATTTTTTTTAAAAATAAAAAAATACCCTTTTGTAGAGATCAGAGTCAAGAATATCCTCATATAGATTTTATAGTGTTTTAATTAGACATAGTTTATTGTAATTAAAAAATATTACAAGTAGGTATTTTAACAGTCAAGGAGATGTTGATTCGAAGAAAAAATAAATAGTAAATCATATTAAATAAATTTGAAAAATATATGGTGCACTAGAGGAGAGAGTCCTCTTCAAGAATATATATTTCTTTTTTTGATTGGGATAGATTTGTTATGAAAAATATGTTGCGAGATGAAAATTGTCGATTTCAGTGAGTTAGAATTTGAATTGTTATAAAAGAGAAAATATAGGTCACAAACCAATTTTTATTTCTTCACGCACTAGCTATATATGTCATTTATGACATATTTTGAAATTAGGGAAAAAAATATTTATTTACATATAATTTTTTGGTGGGAACTAGACCCCTAATTTTCAGCAATTGAAAAATCATCTTTAAAACTTAAAAAAAAAATATCAATTCTTATTCAAAAAAATTATTAAAAATATTAATTATAAACTTCATCCATTTTATCACATTTAATTAGTTTACATCATCTTCAAATTTCAAACATTAATGCCATTTTTATACTATTGAACTTGAACAACTTTGATTTTGTTAGCCTTTTCCTTTGTAAAAGGGTGACAACTTATTGTGCTTTTACCCAGCTTCATCAGTCTTATAAATACTTTCTTCCCTCCTATTTTTATTTGTGATTCACTAGATATTGTTTAGACATTCCAACCTTCCCTCAGAGCTACATGCGAACTATGATATAGAAAAGGTATTTCCCATCAATGTCAGATTATTGTTGATAATTTCCTTATTATTTTATTTTTAGTAAATATTTTAGTTTAGTTTATGATAAATGAAATTCTCTGGATCATCTTATAGACTAGTTGTAACTGAATTCTTTTATTTTTCAATGGGTTTCATACAATTGCATCCATGTGAACCCTAATGGTCAAAAGAAAGAGCTTGAAGACACTTCAATTTTCTCTTTTGGTGGACCTCTCCGACCCATATCAAACTCTAGGCTAAAAAGGCTTCCCTTCCATCCAAGGGCTGAAATGGGTTCCCTATCATCCATTACCTCAAGTATTCCACATTGCAATCCTCACCACAAAACCCTTTTTTAGTCCTTCCCTAACTAAATTGAATGAAAAATTAATACCCCCTAGCTAATGAACATTACCTAAAAATCTAGAAAAAAAAAACCACATAAAGAAAGGAGGTATCAAAAACCACTTAGCAATAAGAAAATAGAAAAGAAAAGAGATATTAAACAACACTCGCCAATGAGGTTTGGAAAATTCTAAGATGCAATTGAGTTTAATGATATCTATGCAAACATTATGTTGTCCATATATTATTATTTTTAATTGATGAGGCAATTTAGTTGAGGCATTTGTATACAATCATGAAGTCAAAATCTTTACTATTTTAAGCTTAATTGAGTTTAAGCATATGTATGCAAACATTATGTTTTCTATATATTATTATTTTTAATTGATAAGGCAATTGAATTGAGGCATTTGTATACGATCATTAAGTGAAAATCTATACTATTTTAAGCTTAATTATTTTTCACTAAGGATCAGTCTACCATATTCTTACATATATATATATATATATATATATATATATATATATATATATATATATATATATATATATATATATATATATATATATATATATATATATATATATATATATATATATATATATATATATATATATATATATATATATATATGGAAGATTAATCTTACATCCTATAATAAGAGCCCTACAATGGAAACTATATATTTAATCTAGATTTCATGGGAGATAAGGGAGAGGGCCTAGTAGTGGCGGAGATCCTATCCCATCCAATTGTTGTATAAACAACATTTAAGTGTGATCGTTAATCAACTATTACATGTTTAAAATGTCATATATGTTTAATTGGTCAAAAATTCCTAATTATTTAATAAAGAGGATTTTTTTTACTAGATAATTGGGAGGTCTTAGAGATAGCTTTTAGATCTTAAGTGGTAAGGACAAGATCTTCATCATGACATGAGTTTTTCTTGTACATCTATTTGGTAGAATAGACTCTATGTTTACATGGGTAGTTTATTGCGATTAGTTTTCATTTGTATAGAAAACTTTTATTCAAAAAAGGCATCACAAAATTTGGAGACATTTGGGAGTTATCATTATATTGGAAAAGTGACCTAGAACTAAAGAGAAAATAGCCATTAAAAGTGACCTACAACTAAAGAGAAAATAGTCCTTGGAGATTTAGTACAAGGCACTTTTATTAAAAAATAACACTCAGCATGAATTCAATGATTTCCTAGATAGAGAAACTATAGAAGTGAAGCTCACAACTAAAAATGAGAAGAAATTGTGTGAGACTTAATCTTCATAGGCATAAGCACACAGGATTAAAATACTTAATTTAACAAATGAAATGTAAAGAATAACTTCTTGATCTTGCATAAAAACCAACTATATACTTTCCTTCAGAATGATTTAGGATGTAAAAATACATAATTAAATAATTATTTTCTACTGAAGATCAATCTACCATATATATATATTTAGACACATGCACATAGGTATACCTATACATATGTATAGATATATATTTATATGTATGTATATATAAATCCACACACACACATAGGTATACATATACACATGTATAGATATATATTTATATGTATCATAACAACACCACCATTTAGCCAATATCAACAAGGTTGTAGAATGATTTATAGAATAATATTTTGTTGTTTATGTTGATTAAGAGGGAGAGTGAATTAATCTATAACATAAAGATGTTCTTGATAGGATTCTTTATTTAAGGAACATCTCTATGTAACATAAGGATGTTCTCTTTCAGAAAAAACCATTACGTTTGGGCTATGGTTGTCTATCTAGGTTTGAAAATGGCTAGAGACAAAGGTTTGGCTAAGATTTGGATTGAAAGTGATTCCTTAAATATTATAAACTATCTTAAGGGTGTCTCCTGCCTAGTTGGACTAACAAAAACATTATCAAAGATAATTTGGATCTTCTTAATGGGGCCTAAGATTTTTCTATTTCTCATGAGTACGGTGAGGGGAACCATGTTGTGAATAATCTTCCTAATAAGGGTGTCAATGGAAATCATAGTTTACATTGAGAATCTACATATCATATCCCAATGGATTTGAGATGGATATTATGTAACGATGCTAATGGGTGGTCATTTAATCCATGACTTGGGATTATTTCCCTTATACCCGTGAATGCACAATCATAGAAAAGCTTCTTTACTCACTCAGTAGATGAATTTTATTTGTTATTTTCTTCTTATGCTTAGCCTAGTTTTGTAGGGCCTTTTTATTTTTGAAAATAGTAGTAGCAAAAGGGTGTTGGACCGTGGAACATGAGGGGCTGACTAAGTGAATTAACAAAAGATTAATTCACCATAGAAAGCAGCATTAGAGCACATAAAGCTTCTACCATGATCAAAAACATAAAAACAACAAAAAATAAACCACCACAGCTGCCGAGTATCAAACATCCATGAAATATTTTTTAAAAGGTCCAGCATAAACCAGAAAAGATGCCACGCAGGGCTATAAACAAAATTCAAAGTCTTAAGTATAAGAAAGTAAATGGAGCCCATCCTAAAGTAAGGCCACAAGGTAGAAACAATCTCTATCCTCCTATACACGTCGAACCATAGAGTCACTTCCTGTCCCATAAGCGCTTAGACAATACCAAATCAACCCACTCTTCATTTAGGAATTTGAAGAGTTCTCGATTTCCTTCGACAACATCCTTTCCCTCAGAAGCTTTCTCATTGAGAAGGCAAAGCATGGTAGCAGATGCATGCCTCACCTTGAGTGCAAACTTACTAACATCCATCAGCCGCTTATTAGTGGCATCTAGGTCCTGGGTGAGCTTAATCATAGTATTTTTCATAGAGACAAATTAGTACTTGATTCAAGCCCCAAAAGGCCACTGCCAGTAGGCTCTTTATCAGCAATGGGCTACTTTTTCATCATCTCCTCCTTAGCCACAGTAGTATGGCTATCTTCATCCGGCTTGATTTCCACCTGATCAGTTTCATTGTTCGGGCCCTCTTTACTGGGAGAGCCCACAGAGGCATCCTCCTGGACAAGGGCATCCTCCTGGTTCATGAGCTCTCTGATAGCTCTTTTCCCCTATTCTTTGGAAATGTGAGACAAGTGACAAGTAGAGGTGGGTTGGGGCTCAATAATCTAAGGGTAGTCTAGATTAATGATAATCTTCTTTTTCTTCTTGGGAGGGGGCTGAGAGCAAACACTAGGGTTAAGGGTTTGCTTGGGACTAGAATGAGAGATAGGGGTGTGTTGGGTTTCTAAGGACGTGGGGCTCAAAATAGGGGTTGTATAGCCTTTAGACTCAGAAGTGGGAAAGCCTTGGTTGAAAGAAATCATTAGTGAAAAGGGTTGCTGGATAGAGTGGGTAACCTACACAAAAGGAGGGGGGCAGAGGGCACAATGGAAATTGTACAAATGAAGAATAAGACCCTGATGGAGATATCTACAGGTTTTTTCCTGAGAGAGATGACCTCATTATTATCCTTCACATTGGCCTCCAAAGAATGCAGAAGGAAAAAGGGAAAGGAAATTAACAATTTATACCTAAAATGGTTCAAAAAATGAAGATGGTATTTGTAAAATGTACCATAGCAACCCTCCAAGGTAAAATATCTCATCACTAGTTTGCACATTTTTGGCCAGAACTCTAGGAGCTCAAAGATGTTGTAGCCGCCATTTATAGGAGTTGGGGTAGCCTCATTTTTGAAAAATTAAGAAAACTCCATCTTCGCCTGGGTTTCGGCAGTTTTCTTCCATTTCCTGCTAGTGGTTGGCATCCCTGTGGCTTGGCTAATGACCTCTTCATTAATTTTAAAGGTGATACCATTAATGGTAACCCGCCTTTCATTCCAGGTTTTAGCAACCTTCTTGGAAATCATGTCATCATATCCCATGAGGTTTTCCATAAAAGGAAGGATACCTCCCTCGCAGAAATACATGACCATAAGGTTAGAAGAGAATTCCTCCTCAATCTTATCTTGCTCAATCCTCTTTCTATCGCCTCCCATATTCTTCTCTTGGTGCTAGCCACTAAAAAACCCAAAAAATAGAGGATAACTAGAGGTAGAAAGGAGAACGCTCTCACCAAACTTAGCTCTCCATTTTTTCACAAGACAGTAGGTGGAAATGCCAAAAAGAAAGATGAAAAAAGGATTTGAAGTCTTGTCAGCTACAAGTAGTAATTAGGGCCTTGATTATCTTGGGGCTCATGATAACTTACCATGGAGGCCACCGGGGCTAATTCGTGGGAATAGAATGTTAACCCATAATTGATATCAGTTAAATCCACTTTGTATCTCTTAAAATCCTTCGTAAATTAATTTTTATTCAGAGCCCATTTAAAGTAATGATGGACTTTAAAGGGAAATATCATGCCAATATGCCACTTCAGACCCCTTTCTCATTTTATAGACCCACCACAACAAGCCATGTGGCAAGCAGAAGGGGTGGAGGCATAGGTCACAAAAATGTGCTAGCATCCGACCCCACCAATAGGCACCTAACCCAAGCTCCAATTTTTAAACTTCACGGACTTTAAATTATCCAACTCTCATTTCCCACTTAAGCAAGTCTTGAGTATTCTAGGGAAGCTGATTGACAACTCTCCAGCACTGAATCCCATTGAGATGCAGACCGATAGCAGCCATGGCGTCAGCAACAGAGTTACCTTCTTTGTAGATGTGCATGATAGTAACCCTGTGAGTATGTTCCATAATGTCACAGATATCACTTAAAATACTATCCACTTTCTAGCCAGCGTTGCAAATTCCCCGAGTAGCATCAATTCTGATTTTGGAGTCTCCTTCCATAACAATGTTGGTACATCCAAGGGTTATGGCAATTCTCAAGCCCCAGAGGAGAGCCATACCCTCAGCCTGATTGATAGTATAGTTATGAAGGGGCCCAACATAGGCAGCCAATAAACAACCCTTGTGATCACGTATGACACCACCACCATCTTGGAGATCATTGCAGATCAAGCCATCAAAATTGAATTTGTGCCATGTAGCTCGGGGGAGTCCAAACAATGGCTTTTCACACTACAAGCTTGGTGCTATCAATTTTGGAAAATCCCTTATCAATACCCCAATTCATGGTAATTTTGTGATCCTAGATAGAAGGGGGGAGAGTTGGGGTCTTCCAATGGGAGACGAGTAAGCTTTCCTATAATAATTTGGGACCAAGCTGGAACACCATCATGCTATTAAGCTCAGTGTCCTTGAAAATCCTATTATTGCGTTCCTTCCAAAGGGACCAGCAAAAGATGGGCAAGGCCTGATTCTAGAGGAGTTTTATCATGGGGTGGTGGGAAGGAGAGAGCCAGTCGTGAAACCAGTCATGGATGTCCTTATTAGGGGCCCACCAAATGCAGAGATGGGTAAGAATCTGCTGCCAGACCTCGGTAGAAAAATTATAGTGAATAAACAGGTGATTTATGTTTTCCTCTTCCTTTTTACATAAGCAACAACTGTTAGCCAGACTGAAACCCCATTTAGTGAGGTTGTCAAGAGTGAGGATTTTACCAAGGAGCACCATCCACCAGAAGAAATTGATCTTAGGGATCATTTGAGGCTTCCAAACTTTCTTCTAGCAAGTAGTGTTAGTAATTTCAATGATCAGTTGATTATAAGATGATTTAATAGTGAAACCGTTGTTTTGCATGTGTCGCCATAACAGCCTGTTAGGCCTATCGAACAGGGGTATGCAGACAAAGTGGATTAATTTATTGAGCTTGGTAGCCAGATTAAGAAGATCTAGTCTATCCCTTAAGAAAGGGATGATATCAATCCATCTACCATTGGCTATGAAGTTGGAGACAAGGATACCAACCCCACGAGTAAGGATGTTTTTTAATTGGGAAAAGCGAGTAGAGGCTAGAATACCATCTGGTAGCCATGGGTCCTCCCAAAACTTGATGTCCCTGCCATTGCCCAATTGCCAAAAGGTCCATTTTACTAGGCTACTTCTATTCTTAAGAATATTGTTCCAAATTTTGGATCCTCTTGGGTGTCCATGTTCCATGAAAAGGTCATAGAAAACTCCTCCATCAAGGTACTTGGCTTCCATAATTTTGCACTAGTAAACAGAACCTGAGACCATGTTCCAAACCATCTTGGAAAGCAGGGCCCTATTAAGGTTGTGAATTTTTCTCAGCCCTAGGCCCCCCAAGTGTTTAGGGAGGCAGACCTTATCCCAATCAACCAAAGGAAGCCTTCTCTTTTCCTCAGACCCCGAACAAAGGAAGGTTCACTATATCTTTTCTAGTTTGTCAGCCATGAAACCTGAAATTTTGAAAATGGAAAGGAAATAGACAGGAATACCTTGAAGAGAAGCAGCAAGGAGTTGGAGCTTACCAACACTACTAAGTAATTTACCTTTCCATCCTATAAGCTTCCTTTGGGTTCGTTCGAGGATGGAGTTCCAAAACTCTTTCTTCACATCTTTGATAGTTAGGGGAAGCCCCAGGTAAGTCGTAGGGAGGGAGTCATCCTGGCAGCCTAGAATTTTCAAGATCTTTATTTGCACAATAGGTTCAGTGTCGAAGAAGAACATACAACTTTCATGATAGTTGATGTGTTGGCCCGATGCAGTAGCATATCTATCCAACATTAGTTTCCACATCCTAGCCTCCTTAACTGAGGAGGTTCCAAAGAAGGTGTCATCCACAAACTATTGTAGGACCTTAGGGGGAAGGTTGGACGTAGGTTTAATACCCTCAATTTCTCTAGATTGTGTCGTTTGCATCATATTACGACCCAAGACCTCAACCAGAAGGATGAAGAGGTAGGGGAGAGGGGGTCCCCTTGGCACAAACCCTTGCTAGGAGAAAACTTAGTACCCAGTCTACTGTTGAGCAAGACAGAAAATCTAACTGTTTCAGTATAAGATTTGATAAAAGATATAAAGTCTTGAGAGAAGCCAAAAGAAGTTAGGACCTTATAGAGGAAGGTCTAGTTGACTTTATCGTAGGCTTTAGAAATGTCAAGCTTAAGGGCCATTCCAACAGCCTTACTATGATTAATAAAGCACAATATTTCGTGAGTGGTAATGGCTACGTCCATGATTTTTCTACCAGGGACAAAACCTTTTTGATTGGGATTAATGATTTTTCCAAACAAAGGTTTGATTTTGTTAAGCATGATCTTGTAGAAGATTTTGTAGAGGGTATTACAAAGACTAATGGGTCTAAAATCCTCCATTATTCTGGGCTCTGCACACTTGGGGACAAGAACTATATAAGTGTCATTGAGCTAGTTGATGATTTTCTTAGATCTGAAGAGGTCCCTAGCCGCATGAGTCACATCGTAACCAACAATATCCCAAAATTCTTGAAAAAAGTAGGAGGGAAGCCATCAGGGCTAGGGGCTTTGAAGGGTCCCATAGAGAACACTGCTTTGCGGACTTCTTCATCAGAAACCTTGGAGAGGAGGGAGTTTTTGTCAATGTCAGTGACCACCTTAGGTAGAATTGAAATGAGCTAGTTTTGGAGATTGTTTGAATTACTTGCATTGACTTCAGTAAAGATATTGAAGAAATAGTCCATAGCCATATTCCCCAATAGGGTAGGGTCAGTGATCTCATTCCTCGTATTATTAGTAAGAGTGCTAATGGAATTATGTCTCTTGTGTTTGCATGCAGATTGATGGAAAACAGTAGTGTTGTGGTCTCCCTATTTGAGCCATAGCACCTTAGATCTTTGTTTCTAGAAAATTTCCTCATTAGCTAGGGTCACCTTCCACCTTTTTCTAGCCTTTTCTTCCTCAGTGTGTAAATCAGGCGATAGGTTGCTAGCAACCATCTGTCCTTGGAGAGTTTCCAATTTCTTAGCCAGAGCTTTTTCATTATGAAAGATGTCCCCAAAAGTAGTTTTTTTCTTTCCTTTGACAACTCCTCTGATGAGTTCCAGTTTAGAGGCCACCCTAAACATGGTCATACCTTTGATAGGAGTATACCACCATTGCTAGATCCTATCTTGGAAGTTGGGGTGAGAAGCCCACATGATTTCATACCTAAAGGGGGTAGGATAGGGATGCTTCCCACCCATCCATTTAAGCAGGAGGGGGTTGTGATCAGAGGTGGTTCTGGGGAGGGCTGTTAGGGAGTAGGATGGTCCCAAATCCCAAGAGGAAGAGGTTAGGACCCTGTCCAACCTCACCTAGATAGTTAGGACCTTATAAAGGAAGGTCTAGTTGACTTTATCGTAGGCTTTAAAAATGTCAAGCTTAAGGGCCATTTCAATAGCCTTACTATGATTAATAGAGTGCAATATTTCATGAGTGGTAATGGCTACATCCATGATTTTTCTACCAGGGAAAAAACCTTTTTTATTGGGATTAATGATTTTTCCAAGCAAAGGTTTGATTTTGTTAACCATGATCTTGTAGAAGATTTTGTAGAGGGTATTACAAAGACTAATGGGTCTGAAATCCTCCACTATTCTGGGCTCTGCACACTTGGGGACAAGAACTATATAAGTGTCATTGAGCTGGTTGATGATTTTCTTAGTTCCAAAGAAGTCCCTGGCCACATGAGTCACATCGTAACCAACAATATCCCAAAATTCTTGAAAAAAGTAGGAGGGAAGCCGTTAGGGCCAGGGGCTTTGAAGGGTCCCATAGAGAACACTACTTTGCAAACTTCTTCATCAAAAACCTTGGAGAGGAGGGATTTTTTGTCAATGTCAGTGACCACCTTAGGCAAAATTGAAATGAGCTAGTTTTGGAGATTGTTTGAATTCCCTGCATTGACTTCAGTAAAGGTATTGAAGAAATAGTCCATAGCAATATTCCCCAACAGGGTAGGGATAGAGATCTCATTCCCCATATTATTAGTAAGAGTGCTAATGGAATTACATTTGTTGTGTTTGCAGGAAGATTGATGGAAAACAGTAGTGTTGCGGCCTCCCTATTTGAGCCATAGCACCCTAGATCTTTGTTTCTAGAAAACTTCCTCATTAGCTAGGGTCACCTTCCACCTTTTTCTAGCCTTTTCTTCCTCGGTGTGTAAATCAGGCGATAGGTTGCTAGCAACCATCTGTCCTTGGAGAGTTTCCAATTTCTTAGCCAAAGCTTTTCCATTATGAAAGATGTTCCCAAAAGTAATTTTGTTCCATCCTTTGACAATTCCTCTAGTTAGTTCCAGTTTAGAGGCCACCATAAACATGGTCATACCTTTGATAGGAGTATACCACCATTGTTGGATCCTATCTTTGAAGTTGGGGTGAGAAGTCTGCATGATTTCATACCTGAAGGGGGCAGGGTAGGGATGCTTCCCACCCATCCATTTAAGCAGCAGGGGGTTGTGATTAGAGGTGGTTCTGGGGAGGGCTGTTAGGGAGTAGGATGGTCCCAAATCCCAAGAGGAAGAGGTTAGGACCCTATCCAGCCTCACCTAGATAGAGCCTATAGTGTATGAGACAATAGGAGGAGACAGAAACATGATAGAGCCTATAATGTATGAGACGTGACAATATTGAGTCCATTTAGAGTTAGTTTATGAGGTGGTTGACTTTTTTTTCCTCTCAGGTGAGAGAGAGAAAGATCATAAAACTACTAATGGGGGTTATGATCGCCTTTCCCTTCTAAAGCCATGTAAAGACATTACAGAGATTATTATGTGGTATTTAATTCTTGTTGAGAAGTTTGGAAGTATTTTAGCTATCATTTTTTTATTTTGAATCACTTCCACCATGATAAGTGCATTTCAGTTCCATTTTATCTTTCTTCTTCCCTTAATCATAAAACGTTGGCTCATAAGAAGAAGCCCTCTTCCCCCATTTGACATGAGGAACTCATTTTACATATCATGGATTACACTAAGCCCACCAAATCAAAAAGTATCCTCCAATTTTTGGAATTGAGTTTAAGAAAAATATTAGGGTTTATTATGATGCATCTGGTTTTGATATTGAGGATGTTGATTATGATGGGGATATAGTGTTTCATATGTATGACAATAAATGAATGGTTTCCTTACATCCTACTATCTCTTCCCCCTCTTCTTCTTGGAGGAAGAGAATTGTGTCCTTGAATGAGGAAGATTCATATTATGTGCCCTCGTAAGATTTTGTGCCTAATTCCTTTGAACCCAATGTGGGAAAGAGTAAAGTAAATTCTAATCCCAATAGAGCCAAGAAAAAACCTCATTCCAATCCCTTTGCTTCTCCTTCTAAGTTTTTAACTCCCCTATTCAGAAGAAAACTACTCTTCCTTATGTCGAGGTTGGTCCTGGTCAATAGGGCATTAGTGAGAAAGATTAGGAGATCAATGTTAATCTTCGACTAGATTTTGGGAAGAATAACCCAATTGAAAAAGCTTCCTCTATCTAAGATATTGGTAATTTGAATAAGATATGGTTATTTGAATAATTCCAATTTTTAAAATGTGATTAAATTGTATAGAAATATATTATTGAAATTATAGAGCGTAGCTAAACATGTTATAAAAATGTAGGAGATTATAAATCTAAGATAGATATGAGTTTGTTCTATCTCGGGCTACCAACATTTCAAATCAATATTATTACACACATAATTCTCAATAACTTATATTGGACTAATCTCAAGAGTCACCAATGGCCACATTTAAGTGTTTTTCTCATAATGTATTATCAAACTTGAAGGAATGCAACATATGAAAGGGGTAGACAATAAAAAATTATATACCACTATTACTATAAGTATAAATATAATATAGGGAAAAGAAAAAAAGTATATTGTACCAAAAATTTCCTCCTTGTTATACTTTGAGGGAATTTGAACTTGCAACCCCAGTCTGAGGAAGTTGAGTTAGCCATTTCTCCCAAAAGATGCATTTATTCATGAAACTACTACTATTCTAGCTATAGATCTCACATGAGGTTGTTAATCAATGTCACAAATATCAAGGGGATATGTCGAACACGTACCAACAATCTTCCCCACACAATTACTCAAAAGTATTCGAACTTGTCACCCCACTTTGTAACTACTTATAGGGAGTTGAGTTGGTAATTTCTCCCAAAAGATGTATTTATTCAAGAAACCACCATCATCCCACTCAAGGCTCTCACATGAGGCTATTAAACCATATTACAAATCCTGAGGGGATATATGGACACATACCACCATAAGTTCTTTACAATATTATCATTATAAGTATTGAATTAATTAAAGATATCTTTAAAACTTAATCTACATCCCAAAACCACTTGAAATTGTTGCTAACTTTTCTTCTATATCCTTACCTTTCAATATTCAAACTAAATAATTGAAGAAGTGAGCTGATTTTTTATAAATTATTCTTAATGTCGTTCAAACTCATGTTTTTAACTAGATACACAAAGAATTTAAATAGACCCTGATCCCTTGTACAAGAGAAAAATTAAGCTTTAAGCATAGTACACCAAAAATAACTTATAGAAAAAGCGAAACAATTAATAGGACAATAATATGGACCTAGAAAAAATAACAAAAGACAAAAAACCACAACAAAAAACAATAATTTCTAAGCAAACAAAACCCTTATCAAATCATGAGTTTAAAGAAGTGGTCTAAAGAGTTTTGGTGAACATTTGTTCTTGGCTCCTCCCCATAATGTGTTTTTTTAAACAAGAAGAATCAAATCAAACTAGATTATTCACTATTTATTCTTCGACAATAGAAAGCTGATCCTTCTCAATGAAACACCTTTTTCTTATGACCATCAAAACTTTCAAACTTATTTGCAGCTTTAAATGAATCAGAATCCACCGCTTGATCCTTTGCTTTGATTGAAGAGTACTGATCACAAATAGAATACGATTATTTCTTTCTCCTCCAATCAAAATGGTTCTCCTTCATGATCACACAAAATGAAAAAATATGCTCCACATTTTTACAAAAATTGCAAACGGGAGAAATTTCAAATTCTATTTCAGCTGAAACTCAACTTAATCTTATATGCCATGCTTATATCAATGAAATATTTATAAACAATTAAGGAAAACACAATAACTGAAAAAGACAACCTTCAAACTGGGACCTCTCATCCAAACCGTCTTTTTGCTAGTGTCCTTACTTTCGAGGTGTTGAACTTCCACAATAACTACTACTCCATATTGCCAACCATATGAAATATTCTCTCTAAGAACGGATATAATACCCAACTTTATTCTTATTGCAGGTTCCAAGCGGCAACTTCTGTGTAAAGCCTGTAAGCCTCAGTATTTCAGAGGAAGCCATATTTTCACAGCTCCTTGTATGCACTCTATTCAGAAAACCATCAAAGAGAAAGCCCTGATTTCACAGTTCACTTGACACACTATATACAGGAATCCTTTGACAATTCTTCAGAGGCAAATACAGATCATCAACATAATCTTACAATAAGCTTTCCACAAACAATTCATTCAGAATACACATTTTCTTCTTAAATTTTATGAACTGAGTAAGTGATAAAAGAATAGTACCTTCTTAACTGGAAACTGCAGGTCAGTTGCTTCAATAACATTAACTCTGAGGTACATAAGTTTAGGGGACAAATAGACTTTAGATCTCGTATGAATAATCCCCCCTGCATCCGATTGGGTGGCCTCAGGAAACGCCTCATCTGCCTGCGTTCCAATCCAGACAGCCAGCATTATATCCCCCTTCACTCTGCCATCCCCTTCCAATCGATACGACTGAGGAGCCAGCGGGCTGTCCGGCGGTTCCCGCATAGGAACCTCAGTAAGATCAAAGCAAACCCCACCAAGAAAATCATCCCTGGTGCCAGTATCCTCATCCCACAAAGAAATTTCCAAAGCGGGTGAAGACTGAATCTTTTCCTTATCAAATGTGAACACCTGATCCCAGTCCGGGTACCCTGTCTTGGGCGATGTACGAGTTTTCAAAACCTCTCCGCCGACTCTGATCTTCACAAATGGGTCAGCCGGGACGCCCGTGTTCGAGTCCCTGGGAGGAAGCGCCCGGGCCTTCACAATTCTCACGAAAAGGTATTGCACCTTTTCGACAAGGTCGTAAGCTGTGCAGGTTTCATTGCTGCTAGGGCCAGGGCGACCCAGGTGTCTCATGTGGTATTCCGCCATGTTTACAGCTGGCCGAGGCATCACATTAGAGTTCATCTCAACTTGTGGAGACTCCTCCGCTGGCTTGACCTCCTCGACTATTGGAGGAGGCGTCTCGGTTGGAGGTGGAGGAGTTTCCCCAGCAGGAGTCCCTTCTGTTTTTGGAGCTTCTGTTTCAGCAGGAGGTGTAGGTGCACGTGCACCTTCTGCAAGAGGGGAAGGTTCACCTTCTGCCAGAGGTGGAGGCGCCGCTTCTGTTGGTGGAGCTTCATCGACAGGATGTTCAGCTGGTGGTGCCGCAGGAGCCTCTGCAGGTGCTGCTGCTGCTGCTTCTGCCGGTGGAGCTCCTGCAGTTGGTGGTGCTGCCGCTTCTACTGGTGGGGCTCCTTTTGCAGGTGGCGGTGCCGCAGCTTCTGTCAGTGAGGCTCCTTCTGGTGGCGGCAGTGCGGCTTCTCCAGGTGGTGGGGTTTCAGCTGCTGGTTCTCCGGTTTTTTCCTCTGGTGGTGGCTCTAAAGGTTCATCCACAAAATATATTCTAAGCCCTAGTTCTCCATTAACCACATCAAAGATTTTTCTCTTCTTGAGTGCATAGTATATCAGAGCCTCCTCTCCCTGCTTCACAAATTGTCTACCATTTATCCTAACCCGCCCAAAAAAATGGCTCCTCCTCCCCGTTCTCTTATCACTAAAAACGTTCGCCTCCAGCTCCTCGGCCATCATTGTTTCGGGATCACTTACCAGAAATTCCAGTTCCTCTTTCCAGAGCGGGTTCCTCATTCCAGAAATTCCAGTTTCTCATTCCAGAGCGGGTTCAAATCCCTATGCGGGTTTTTCGTTCTTTTCCTCTGCCCATCGAAGTCCACCATGACATAAGGGCTGGACGTGCCCATATCATCTTGGGGCGTGAGGTTGCGGGCGTCCACAACTTCAACAATCAATTTCCTACACGCAGCCATTGATTTTCCCGCTGCAAAATTTTCTTTGCAGCAATAAAATCATCTGTTCCTATTTCAGTCCTTTTCTTGTACCTGGTAGCTATAAACTTCCTGGGCTTTTAATCAATAACAAGAAGAAATCTCACGCGAATAAAGAAAGCCCTCAGAGGCAAATTAGAACAGTTAGCAGAGAATTTTCTTGAAAGGCAATTGGAAACATTAGACATTATATTAAATTATAGTGTCTGGTTCAAGAGAAGAAAAGGTCTTACGTTGCGTTCAGTCAGTGCCTACGGCTACATTTTTTTAGTCATTGGATTCTTCCATTACAAAGCGATGTAACGTTATTATACCATAAAATTTATCAAGATGGATTGTTTTCCGAAGAAGATTTGATTAGCGAAAGCAAGCAAGAACCTGATTATACCATATTTTCCAGCTTGATCATCTTTTATTTTGACAGGTCGGCCAAGGAATCTGCTTTCCACTGTATAAAAAATAAGAAAGGAGTGGTTAAGATGGCTGCCGACTTATTTTTTCAGAGGCTTTTTAAATCATGATGCCAAATAAGTATATTTGATTATTTTTATTATCATTTCCATAGGAGAATACAGAAAATAGATAGTTGTTTTTGTTAAATTCTTTTATATTTGAAGAAGCTTAAAAAATATTAAGTTTCATATATTACAAAGATTTTGTTGAAACGGCATAAAAAGAAAGACTGCTGTATCAGCATGAAAGGAACATAAGTGTTAAATATTGAAAAGGAAACAAGCTTTTCCTAAGTGTAATCTAGGCTATTTCGAATAGAAAAGAAAAGGTTTTTGTGTTTAACATTAGTGTAGGCTTATTGATTTAATATAAGTTAATAAGTTTGTGAAAGCTATATCTGAATTAATTTAAATTTATTAACTTAATTTTAAATTAATGTATGTTAAACAAAAATTTATTAATGGATATTAAGTGTCTTGAAATTTAAATATTAGTGGATTATAATTATATCTACTTTAACAATTACAAGAGTATTTTTAACTCCAACTTACCAAGTAATAACACATCATTTTTATGATTGTTCCAAATCTACTATTTCAGATAAGGATGAATTTTTTATTTATTCATTCTAATAGGGCTTTAAAGCAAATTTTAATGGAGAGTCTCTCTATCAAACAAAAAAGCTTGAATAGATGAGTCATTAAACTGGTAGGCAATCTAGATGTAGCTTCAGCTGTATTGGATATTTTGTGCTCTTAAATTTTTCAATGACCTCGTCTGACACTTATTACTGCTTTTGTATTCAATATACAAACATACACTTTGCCTACAAGCCTGGAATAAACCATTTGTTAGTAAAACTATCACCAACTTCATCAGTCCTATAAATACTTCCTTCCCTCCTACTTTTATCTATATGATTCGCTAGATACTGCTTAGACCTTCCAACCTTTCTTCAAGCACTATGTTATAGAAAAAGGTATTTCCCATCAATGTCAAATTATTGTTGATAATTTCCTTATTATTTTATTTTTAATAGATAGTTGATTTTAGTTTATGACCAATGAAGTTAGAGAGATCATGTTATAGACTAGTTGTGACTGAACTCTCTTATTTTTCAATGAGTTTCATACAATTGCTTTCATGTGAACCCTAATGATCTAAAGAAAGTGCTTGAAGGCACTTAAATTTTCTCTTCTGGTGGACGTCAATGACCCACATCGAACTCTAGGCTAAAATGGGTTCCCTTCCATCCAAGGGCTGAAATGGGTTCCTATTGTGATCTAATCACACATCGCCCATTGATGATGGGACCCCTTATCTTTTCAATTTCTTGGCCTTTTGGGTTTTGCATTCTCGGTGGCTCTAGTTTTAGTTTCTAAGGTTCCCTGGTTCCTAGCTGAGAAGTGATAAGTTTTGATAGGGTCCTAAATCTGGCTCTGCCCCTTGCATTTTCACGGTCTCAATTTTTAACTTCCTCGAGTATGGTGTTGATTTTGAATCCTTTGAGGGTAAGCTGGTAAAATTTTAAGTCTTTGAGAAAACCCTTTAGCAGTTTGACTCATAGAAGACAACTTGGATAGAAATCGAAAAGGGATACTACATGTGTAAGAGAAATGATAGATTCTTGTTTAGGTCTTAGGGGAAAGAATGGGAGATAGTTATATGGCGATTTTGTTTTGATCAAACTTGGCACTAGGAGAAAAATGCAAATGTTAAAGAATTTGATACACTTCCACAAGCTTCAAATCCATTTGGCCACAAGTCCCATTCTAAGCCAATAATGAAGGACACTTTCAAGGGGCACTGTGAATGTTCCTAAGAGAGTGATAAAGAAATCCAAAGAGGATATAATATATGTAAGGGAGGTGATGAAAGATGCAAGTAATGCCTAGGGGTGAATGTGAAAGTCATCAATTTTGGAAATTAGAAAAGCTCTTGATGTAACATTTTCCAAAGAATTTTAAATCAAGGGTTTGGTCAAGTCTTTTTCAAAATAAGGTCCCCTAGTCATTCAAGTTTTTGTGAATTTGAATGGAATATTAGGTTGAAGATTGAACCCCTAATCAAGTTTCATTTTGGGCCTGTTTGGTGCCTAGAATTAACCTGGAATAGGAATTATTTAATGCGAGAATAAAATAATTCGCTATTTGTGGCATTTTTTGAATTCTTGAATTAGAAAACTAATTCCCATTTTCAGCCCAATGCTTGCATTAATTAATTCCCAAAAAACCTAGAATTTGTTTCTTATTCCAGAATAAGATTTTCATGGATTCAAAATTACAAAAAAATGTATAAGTTTTTCAAGTCTATGCGTGAACGGTTAAGGGATTATAATTTTTTTTTTAATAATTTTTTTTAATTTTATGATTTAATTTTATATATTTTTTTAATAATTTTTTTCATAAATGTTTTTGTTAATATTTTGTTTTTATAATCTTATTTTTTTAAGTTAATAATATATATTTTAATTTAAAAATACATATATATTTTAATTAAAAAACAAGCAATAAAAATAATAAGTTCAAAAATTAAAATTTTTAAGAATTTTTTTATTTTATAATTATAATATTTTAATAAGTTAAAAATACATATTGTTCAAATTAATTAAAAAAATAGAAAATAATCCTTATTCCAATTTCACATTATGGGATCCAAATGCAGAATAGATAATTCTAGCTTTCATTTTTAGGATTAATTAATCCGAGAATAGGTCCTTATTGTAGAATAGGTCTATTCTGGATAAATTAATTCCATGCACCAAATGGACCCTTAGAGAAATTTCTAATCATCCATAAAATGCTATTAAGGGACTAGATGTGGAGGAATAAAAAGGGATAAAACAAGAGCTCTTTAAAGGAAATTTCATGTCTTGTTTAGGGTAAGCCTTTCAAATGTGAATGTCAAAGGATTCACATTAACCATCATACTAAACCCATGTCCAAGGTCAAGGAAAAGTTTAAAATAGTGGAATTATCTCTCATACTTACCGAAATACGCCCAAATACAAAATGAGCTTGGTCATGGAATGTGAGTGAAAATAAAAGTCCACCTCGATGCACCACCCGTGAACACAATCTCACAGTGAATGAGAAGATAATCAAGGGAAAAGAGTTTGGGATCAAATTCTAAATGCACCAAGATTGAAAGATTAGAACGAAGGAAATACCGCAAAGTTCCACTTTGAATGTCCAAATATAATCAAGGCATGAAACATAAGCAGTGAAAAGGCATTTCAAAAGAAGTAATCTACACATCGTTGAGCCCAACAGTCTCTTTGGGTGTATAAAAGACATGGTCATGGAAAATGCTAAATGGAAAGTCCTTCACAACCTTGAAATCCCGCCTCGACACCTTTTGGGGTGCATTTTCTACTTAGGAAAGGAAAGGTCCAAACATGGAAAAGTTCGCCACTATGCTTAGGTTATGCCTAGAATACACAAACAAAGTGGTGGAAAATTTCAAAGCAAAGGAACCATCTCACATCACTTGCAAAATGCACTTTGAACACAAAAGGGAACTTTGCTGGAATTAGAGTAGAAATGGGATTGTCAAATTTCAAAATCGGCATTTTTTATGTTTTTATTCGAAACATGAAATTGGAATAGAGATCATGTGTTAATTCTCATTTTACCCTTGAAACCAACATTTGAATCTTCCATCTAAATAGCTGGAATTGTAAAATCAATTCAAATTCCACTTAAATGGGAATTGGGGGTAAAGCAAAATTTATAATATTTTGAAATCCATGTGAAAACAACATTTTTCATCATTTCGTTATGAATTCCATGTGAATTATATGTGAAGCAAATGGTTCTAGCCATATTCCAAAAACCATTTTCTAGATTTAAAGCTTCCAGAATTGTCAAATATGGGAATTTGACAATTCCAGCAACCAAATGGACCCTTATTTGTGAAAGAGAAGTGTTGAAATCTTGAAAAGTGTTAAAATTCAAATTTGCTCTAAATTTACATAAATTTTTTCAATAAGGTGGAATTTCGTAATAACGAGAAATTTTGAGTTTGTAGTTTTTAAATTTTTTTATTCAAATCGAGGTTGAAAGATGAGTTCGATGGAAATTAAATTGGCTAAGAATCAATTAAATATAATTATTAAACCTTTGAGAATTTTGAAAAGGTGAGAAAACCTGGAAATAAATCGATTTAAATTTAAAAGTTGATTAAATTTTGATTTTTATTAATATGTAATTAATATAATTTTGAAGAAAATCAATAAAAGAAATAAAAGTAAAACTTCAAGAAACTACTTGCATTTTGATTTTGTGGATTTAAATTTAAAGAAAATTAATAAAATATTGGTTTTTATTAATATTTAAATAATTAATTTAAAAAAATTAAAAATTGGATAAAAAACCTAATTCAATTTCAAAATGGATGAAACTTCTTCATGAAGCAAAAGAGCTCAAATGGGAAATTTCCAAAAAGCGGTAGAAAAGCAATGAAAAGTGGCAGTTTTGCAAGAGAATCTCTTCAAATTGGAAAGCTTCATGGGTAAGCAATATAGTTTCCTAAATTTAGCCAACTTCTAAAGCAACTTTTTTGGGTTGAGAGCCTATATAAGGAAAGTTCCTCTTATTTCATCATCACACAAATTGAGAGAAACCAAGTTGAGAAAAGGAGTTCAAAGATTCAGAAGGCTCACAAAAGGATTCTGAGGAGGTATTTTTAGAAAAGTGTGAAATTTCTTGGGAGGAATTCTCGAGGAGTGAAAAAAAAATATTTCTCAAAGAACGTGAAATTATTTTCAGTTCAAGATTTAAAAGAAGCCACAAAATTCAAAGAGAAATTTTTTTTAGTAAGTTGAAGGAATTTGTGAAAAAGCATAGAGTCAAGAGAAGAGAGGAAAACACACTAGAGAAAAGTGGGGAAATTCTAACAAATTTCCATAATTTCTCCATTTTGGAGAAATTGTTTATGCTTTTATCACTTTCTTCCATGCTGTTATGTGTGTTGTTTTTTTTGTTTTGCAAGAATATGGCAGAGCCTAGAGGAATGAACGTAACCAAAAAATAACTTATAAGGAAGCAACAAATAGTATTTTAGCCAGAATCTAAGATAGTTTCAAAATGGCCAGAAGTTGGAGACGCAAACCTCAGATGTCTAGACTTGACTGAGTTTCATATAAGGATGTTTGGATATAAAGACCATCAGCCAACACACTTGGCTGTTTGAATTGGGAGCAACGAAATTGTAGCTAGAGCTAGATTCTATCTTATTTTTCAGCATCACGAGTTGATTGAGCAATGTGCAAAATATTATGATCCCAAAGATAGGATGACGAAGGATACAAAATGGAAAATCATTGTTGATCTCTCTCCACTAGATATTTTAGAGGCATTTGGAGTTCCTTCATCATGAAAGTTGGTGTTGAAGATAAAAGAGCAAGCAAAAAGAGTCTTCACTGTTGGAATTCAGTACTGTAAATCTAGATTATAAACAATAAGTGGCTACAAAAAAATAGGTCTCATTTTTCCAAGTTACATAAGGAGATGGTGTGGCTTGATTCCATAGGGAGTATAGCAATTTGGTTATGATGTTAAAAAGAATCTTTGACTTGTCACAGTCCTATCTATTTGAGACATAGATGTGGTACTTTGTTGAGTAGGTAGTTGAGGAGCATAACCACTTAGATTGGGTTGGACTAATCAGTGAAAAATTGAATGAGAAGATGGGGAACTTGGAGCACTCAAGGAAGTTTTGCATGATTTTTTATATCATATACATGTTGGCACAAAATATGAGGTACGATGGGCTAAAGTGCAAAGGAGAAATTAGAAGTTGTGGTCAACATTTAAAGGTGTACAACTTTTATCCTTAATTGCATCTGCACACCATGGATGATTATGTCAAATTTAATGATCCATTTTCCATTCACATCATTAGGACTTTGCAACAGAAGATTCACCTGAGACTATTAGTTGCATCAATAAGGCTAGTGGAGCAATATAGAGTATGGTTTTTTTAGTTTTCTACTTTCTCCTACATCAGGTTGTAGGGATTTTCCTCATAGCAATAGAATCTACCAAGGTATCCTACTGATAAAATAGTCTTGTTGGAACTCACTCGACAAGTAACAGTATATATGAAAAAATACAGAAGGGTAAGAAAAAGTTAGGGTTGGACTTTTTAATTTACATCTAGGTAAAGATCAAGGTGAAATGTGCCCATGTTTGAAGGTAGCTAAGAGATCTAAGGATGAATTGTATTTCTTCCATCTACCATTCCTTTTAGGAAGGCCTGACTTTGATCCTTGCAAAAAAATAAAATCAATAGAAGGATCAAGATATCAACATAGAGTTCACCTTGAAGATTTTTGGACAAACGTCATTGATAAAAATGAGATTAGGAAAAGGATGCATTCCTGATTACCCCTAAACATCACTATAGCATGAAAAATATTTCATGTGACTGATCAGATGGAGGAAGATCTGAATGTTCTCCAAAATGGTTATAATTTAGAAAAGGAGAATGCAATTCATCCCTATGATAAGAAAAAGTAGGATAATACAAACCTAGATGCATTTTCAAAATCACTCTTGGACTTTACAAAGTGGTGGATTGAAAGAGAATTTGACAGGATGACCATACCAAAGGAGGACTAGACATAAAATTTGTTGGGTCATTAACCACTAAGGTATGAGAGACCAAAACACCATTCAGGAGGAAGGATTGAAGAAGGAGAAATTCCATGAAGAAGTGAAGAATGTAGAAAGGACAAGGGTGTTGCTAAGAGAACACACACAAACATGAGATTGGATCTTCATATTGAAGAACCACAACAGAAGAGGAAGAGATTTGAGAATATTCCATCCTCACCTAATTAGAATCCAAGTGTGCAGGGTATGTGCAAGATCATGAGGGGACAAAGTATGCCCTTAAGTGGCAATGAAAAATCAGCGAATCAGGGTTAGTCAACTTGATGTGAAAATTTCAACTAGCTATCAACCTAATATCAAAAAGTTGTTAGAATAGAATTTGTAGAAAATTGAATGTAGTTTCTAAAATACTAGGCCTTTTTTGAAAAAAAGTTAGTATGATTGGTGAAAAGTATAGATTTGAATACAGCAGTACAAAAATTTCTGGAAAAAAATAAGTAGGTGTATGTTTGACCACCTTAATTATAATCAAATGATAATATTTTATTATAAGATTTTATATATAAGTAGTAGACTCATGCTCAGATGTGATGCATAATTTTTTATAATTTTATTCTAAAAAAATAATTAATTATGAATTTTTTGCTACAACATTTTTAGAATAAAAAACTCCTATGTTTGACCACTTTAACTCATTCAAAACTTTACAAAATTCAAAAAAAATAAATTCCTTATAGTAAGCAAAGCATAGAATGTGACACATTTTTTAGATTTCAAAAATGTTATACCATCTAAAAGTTATAGTCATTTTTCAATCAGTATATAAATCAACACTTTAGAGGTAACTCAATTAGAAAATAACTAATAATTACTTACCGAATTAAAAATTGACAGCAATTATATCGATAGAAAGCTAATAATCTCCTTAAGATACCCTTTTCATTTCATCAAATTCGGGTGAAAAAAAAAGTTGTCAGCTATATGGTCGAAGTCTGGAACTCAGAGAAACAGGGGAAAAACACATTTTTGAGACATTTCAATAGTTGACCATGTAGGTTTGGTGCACAAAGCAATATCGAGTCTAATCAGGTACCCGATATTTTTCATGTACCCGATATTTTTGGGCACCCGAAAAGGTCGGCATAATTTTGATTTTTCACTTTTCCCTCCCCTTTCTCCCTCCCATTTCTCCATCCTTCATATGATTATATATATTAGATTATATCACAATCAAAAACTATATATTAGATTATATATTATATATATTAAATATTATATAATATCAATTATATATTAAATATTATATAATATACATTTTACAATAAATATTATTTAATATATATTAATATTAAATGTTACATTATATATCATATATTATATATTATTTTATATGTATAATATATATTAATATGTATTTTACAACTATGTATGCAAGGTTGGAAGATTGTAGAAAAATCATGGATGGCCATTGAAAGAAGCAAAGGATATCAATCAGCCATTTAAAAAATTCATGGGCGGCCATTGAGGAAGAGAGAGTGAGAAGGTGGTGGGGGCTAAGAGAGGAAGAGAGAGAGTGAGAAGGTGAGAGAGAGAGAGAAAGAGAGAGAGAGAGAGAGATGCCTTTAGGGACAATGCCTTCAGACACACTTGAGCGTTCAAATGTGTCAAAAGGGGTCATGGGGACTTCCTAGGGGTCCTAGTATGCCTTATCACATGTTAGGACCCCTAGGAAGTCCCCATGACCCCTTTGGACACATTGGAATGCTCAGTGTGTCCTAAGAGGTCCTACAACACCTTCAGACACACTTGAGTGTTCAAATATGTCACAAGGGGTAATGGGGACTTCCTAGGGGTCCTAGTATGCCTTATCATATGTTAGGACCCCTAGGAAGTCCCCATGACCCCTTTTGACCCATTGGAACCCTCAAGTGTGTCCTAAGGGGTCCTATGATGCCTTTGGACACACTTGAGCATTCAAATGTATCAAAAGGGGTCATGAGGACTTCCTAGGGGTCCTAGTATGCCTTATCACGTGTTAGGGCCCCTAGGAAGTCCTCATGACCCCTTTCAACACATTTGAACCCTCAAGTGTGTCCTAAGGGGTCCAATGATCCCTTTGGACACACTTGAGCATTCAAATGTGTCAAAAGAGGTCATGGGGATTTTCTAGGGGTCCTAGTATGTCTTATCACCTGTTAGGACCCCTAGGAA
Source organism: Chamaecyparis obtusa (assembly GCA_027943335.1). Classification (NCBI taxonomy): domain Eukaryota; kingdom Viridiplantae; phylum Streptophyta; class Pinopsida; order Cupressales; family Cupressaceae; genus Chamaecyparis; species Chamaecyparis obtusa. The sequence goes on along the minus strand of BSBK01007124.1, from coordinate 418,013 downwards.
GTCCCCATGACCCCTTTCGACACATTTGAATGCTCAAGTGTGTCCTAAGTGGTCTTATGATGCCTTCGAACACATTTGAGCGGTCAAATGTGTCAAAAGGGGTCATGAGGACTTCCTAGGGGTCCTAGTACACCTTATCACGTGTTAGGACCCATAGGAAGTCCTCATGACCCCTTTCGACACATTAGAACCATCAAGTGTGTCCTAAAGGGTCCTACGACCCCTTCGAACAGACTTGAGCATTCAAATGTATCAAATGGGGTCATGGGGACTTCATAGGGGTCCTAGTATGCCTTATCACATCTTAGGACCCCTAAAAAGTCCTCATGACCCCTTTGGACACATTGGAACCCTCAAGTGTGTCTAAAGGGGTCCTATGACCCCTTCGCACATGCTTGAGCATTCAAATGTGTGAAAAGAGGTCATGGGGACCTCCTAGGGGTCCTAGTACACCTTATCACATGTTAAGACCATTAAGAAGTCCTCATGACCCATTTCGACACATTGGAACCCTCAAGTGTGTCGTAAGGGGTCCTACGACCCCTTCAGAGAGACTTGAGAATTCAAATGTGTCTAAAGGGTTCATGGGGAATTCTTAGGGGTTCTAGTACACCATATCACGTGTTAGGACCCCTATAAAGTCCCCATGACCCCTTTGGACACATTGGAATGCTCAAGTGTGTCCTAAGGGGTCCTACGATGGCTTCAAACACACTTGAGTGTTCAAATGTGTCAAAAGGGGTCATGGGGATTTCCTAGGGGTCCTAGTATGCCTTATCACACATTAAGACCCCTAGGAAGTCCCGATGACCCCTTTGGCCACATTGGAATGCTCAAGTGTGTCCTAAAGGGTCCTACAATGCCTTCAGACACACTTGAGCATTCAAATGTGGTATGTGCAAGATCATGAGGGGCCAAAAAGTGGTGATGTGAAAAACATTCACTTTTCATTCATCCAAAAGTGCATGAAAATGCTTCTTGACTTTTTAGTAGGCCTGGGTGTCAGTACACATGGGCAAAATTGACACCAAAGCACAGGCCTAATTGGGTACCCAATATGTTATCGAGTACCCGATACCTGTGGTATAAATTCAAAACCCACAAGCCCTTTTCTTCATTTCTTTTGACGGTTTTTGCTTGCAATAACGGCTAGCAATATCATATACATGATATATTTTTGGGTATCTGATTTGGGAAACAACAAATTCGACTCCCCAACATATTTGATAAGTAAATTATTTGTTTATTTTAATTATTTTATTTTATTTTCATGCTAAATGTAGTTTTTTTTGTTGAAATAGGGTTTTATATTTACATTTGTAATAATATATGAAATCAGATTGAAATTTAGATTTTTTAAAATTTAATCAGACATGGCTGACAACAATGAAGAAAATAACCCTCCCACACCAAATAACAATCTTGAAAACAATCCCCTATATCTAAACCCTCAATCTTTACAAGATTTGATACAAGATAATTTGAACACAATACGAGGTTTCCAAAACACATCAAAATATACCTACATTAGGTCCCATGCTTGCCACACTAAATACAATTGTTGAAAATATTGACACACTCATGCAACAACTATTAGGAATGAATGCAAAGTATTTTGGTAGTCACTCTATAGAAATTGTTGTTGCATTCATGACTTGGATTGTCATTGATGTCAACACAGTAATATTCTAGATATCAGCAGGAAAGCAGGTACAATTTTGTTTTGCGCACATGTTTTATTGTAGATTGGCTTTTACATAGTTGATGGTATTTTCTTTGGTGTGTTATTAACCTATGGTTAACAATGCAAAATGAAATTCATTCATTCATGAGAGTTATGAGCATTTTGGTGAAAGCAGTGTTTAGACAGTGTTTCTGTGAAGCGATTTTCATAAATTGGAGGATATCTCTTAGCTGGGATGGATTCTAATTTTGTGAAATTAAAGGGATGTTGGAGAATCATTAATGATGACATGGTTCATAGCACAAACTTTGAAGATATGTTTGGAGAAAGTTACAGTATCTAGAAGCCGACAGTTTTATGTGAAATTTTGTGTGTAGCGTGTAGAATTTATTATTTTGTAATTGAGGACTGACTCATTTGTAATTATTTGAGTTTGGTATATATGAAGGAATGTTTTCCTTGTTGCAATATGTGTACTGTGAAGGTTGAGATGTGAATATATGCATGAAGTGAAGAAAAGAGCTAATTTAGTGATGAAGGAAGATTTGTGAGTATAGAGATCTGGAATTGTGATCTTGTGTAGCAGAGAGTGCGGTTTTAGCACAGTGTGAAGGAGGTAATATACTTAATATTATTTTGTTGAACAACTCTAAGATATTTTGGACAGTTGGTTCAGAGATCTTGCCTTGAAGCTATTTGGGCAGTGGGTCCTTCTGTCTTCCATAAACTCTTAACTAGGTTAGAATCTTTTAACAGGGATTCAAAATCTCCTAACAGGGATTTATATGTACAGAATGTATTTCATAAGACTCCTAACAAGGTCCATCCTCTAACAAGGAACTTTCATATTAGTGTATTATTTTGTGGGCATCATTCCCACCGGGGTTTACTCTTTTCAAGAGGTTCCCTAGTCAACATATCTTGTGTTATTGTGCAATTGTGTATGGTTATCTTTCTATGGTTGATTAGTACATTAATTATATTGTTTAAATTAATTGAATGGTTAAATTATCAGATAACTGATTCACCCCCCCTCCTCTCAGTTATCTTGAGGATCTTTACTTTCTAACAATTGGTATCAGAGCGGCAGGTCCTTGAAAGAAAAGTTTAACAACTTAAGGAGATCCATGGTGAATTTTAGAAAAGAAAGCCCTAAGTTTGATGGAGTAAATTTTGACAGCTGGAAAGAAAAGATGAAGACTCATCTATTGTGTTTAGGACCAAGTTATTGGTTGATTACAAAGAATGAGAAGACTATCATTGAGGAAGACAATCTAGAGCCAGGAACTAAAGATGAACTAGATCTATTCATGTGTAACATACTTGCAAGAGGAGCACTTTTGTCAGCACTACCAGAGAATGAATATAGTCAGGTAAGATGTTTGAAAACATCTCATGCAATTTGGAAAACTTTACATTCTACTTTTGAAGGTGATGAACATGCAAAGAAGGCTAGATTACATAATTGGATTTGTGCATTTGAAGATATCATAATGATGCAAGATGAATCTATTAGAAGCTATATTGGTAGGATGTCTGAGATTGTAATAGGAATAAAGTCTTGTGGAGGTGATAAGACAGAGAATGAAGTGATATGGAAAATTTTGAGAACTTTGACACCAGTATTCATGCAGACAACACAAATGATTGAACAAGTGATACCTTGTACATCAAACTTTTCAAGAGAGACTCTTCTTGGAAGATTAGAAATAGCAGAGATGAACTTGAGATTATTAGGAGAGCTACCTAGAATGGAAACAACATTCAGTGCTCTTAACATTAGACCTACAAGAAGTACTAGTGTGAATGGAGATTATGCCAACAATAGCAGATCTAAATCTGAGGAAGATAAGAAGATTGAAGAAGGTATTGCATTACTTGTAAAAAAAGAACCAGATGGTAAGAAAATCTTTATATGTTGGACTTGTCAAGAATATGGTCATTTTGCATCTAAATGTCCTAAAAGAGTTAAGAAGTATAGAAGCAACTTTAAACCTAGGAGATCTAAAGAATGTTATTATGGAAATGATGAAGATCTTGAAGTAGAAATTGAAAGACATTTAAGTGACAGTGATAATGATAACTTTGAGGAAATAGGATTTGTAGCAATTAAAGAAGAAAGTTCTAAATCTGATAAAAGGAAAGAAAAAGTATTAGTTTCTCAAGTTGAAAAGAAATATGATTGGATTATAGACAGTGGTTGTTCACATCATATGACTAGAGATAAAAGAAAGTTTGTTAAGTTAGATAATTATGATGGAGGAATTGTTAGGGTTGGTAATAATGCACCTTATTTGATTAAGGGTATAGGATCTATTACTCTTGATGGAAATACTAACACCGATGATGTTTATTTTATTGATGGATTGAGACATAATCTACTAAGTGTTGGACAATTGGCTGATAAGGGTTATCAAGTTTGGTTTACTAACTTGTGTGATAAAAGATAAAGATGGAAATCTGATTGGAAAAGGATCCAGAACCAGAGGTAATGTATTTTAGTTGAATCCTACTAAGATGACCTATTTCATAACTAAGATTGATGACAGTTGGTTATGGCATAAAAGGTTTTGTCATATAAACTTTGATAATATTGTCAAGGTGAGCACTACACTTGTGGTAAGAGATTTACCTAGAATTTATTGGATACAATTGTCTGAAGGACATTGTTGAATTAGCTATGTGTTGTCTTTGATGTCACACAAATGTCATATCAATTATCACTCTCAGTATCTACCGAGTTCAGTCGGTCAGCTAAGCGGTTCTCAGTATCTACCGAATTCAGTCGGTCAGCTAAGCGGTTCTCAGTATCTACCAAGTTCAGTCGATCAGCTAGGCAATTTTTGTTGTCTACCGAGTCCTCTCGGGTGTCTAAAGGAAACATGATAGGATAACAGTGTTAACCGAGCCTCCTCGATTATCAAAGGAAAATTAGTGGTTACCGAGCTCTCTTGGTCTCCAAAGGATGTTGTAGAATTGGCTGTGGTTACCGAGTTCTCTCGGTCACCGAAGGAAATATTTTTAGGATTAATGTTTACTGAGCAAGGTCAGCCCTTTCAAAGAATTTTTTTATTACAGTTTGTTTATCACAGCCGACTGTTATAATAATTATTAGTGCCGACTTGACAATCTAAATGATTATGAAATGGCATATATATATAAAAGGTCAAATGGTGAATAAAAGATATACAACATGCAGAAATCATTTTGAAGAAAGGTGTGTGCGAATTTTGAAGGATGGTCAGATATCCTTAAGGAGCAGCAAAGATTTAATTGATCAGTAAGGATCTAGTGAAACAGAAAAGAGATCTATATTCAGCAATTCAATTGCAGGTCATTTCATTATTACTCTCTAGCAATTGTAGCATTGATATCAAAATATCTTAACCGAGTTGGTTTAACAACCATTTTGTAAATCCTCTAACAAAGTAACATTTCTATTGAATTGTTTCAAGACCTCTCACAAGGCCACTCCTAGTAGGGTGAATAAATCCTCTAACAAGGTCACACCTAACAGTGTGTTTTGTAACCTTTTACTGGGTTGGCTTCTAACCGGGCATCACTTCAGAAGAGTGAAAAATAGTAACTAGTTACATTGGTGGTTTTTCCCATATTGGGTTTCCATGGTAAATCTGGTGTCTCTTGTGTTCATGTTATTTTCTTTATTCATGTAAGTTAATCAGTGATGAATGCTTAAGAATAGTTTAATTATTACACACTTCAAGGATCAAGTTTTCAGCATTTCTCTGTATATTTACCGAGTGGCACAGTAAATAATTTGTTAAGATATTTAAGGGATCAGTGGTAATATTTTTGTGGTTAACTGATTCACCCCCCTCTTAGTTACTGCATCTATATTTCCAAAAATTGGTATCAGAGCTTTTGGTGCTTGCAGGAAGGGTTTCAAGGACTTAAGCTAAAGATCAGGATGTCTTCCAAAAGAGAAATTCCAAGGCTTAACAGAAATAACTTTTCAGCATGGCAAGGTCTCATGAGACTACATTTGGCTTCCATTGGTGATTTAGGATGCAAATATATTGATCAAGAATATACAATTCCTACTGGCACATTAACTGTTGAAGACATTGCAGAGAAGAAGAACCATAACACTATGATGATAGACATTGCATCAGCTCTTAGCTATGAAGAATTTGATGAAATCAAAGACTGCACAACTGCTCATGAAATGTGGAACAAGCTAAAGAAAATCTATGGCGATGATGACAATGTGAAGAGAGCCAAAGCAAAGAGCCTAAGAGGACAGTTTGATCAAATGAAAATGAGAGAAGAAGAAAACATTGCAAAATATGTTGAAAGGATCAAGACAAGTGTTAGTGCAATCAGAGCTTCTGGAAGAAAAATTGATGATGAAACAGTTATAAGTAAGGCTCTTAGAACATTACTCCCTTTTTATGCAATAAGAGTTTTTGCTATTCAAGAAAGAAGATGTGAAGAAAATCACAATATAACTTTGGATGCCTTAGTTGGAAGATTGACAGCCTTTGAACTAGATAACTATGACAACTATGTTCCAACTTCTAAAAATATTGAATCAGCTTTTGAGGCCAAACTTTCACTCAAGAAAGGGAATAAAATCCAATCAGAAAGTGAAGAAGAATTAGAGGAAAGTTTTGATAGCAATCTTGAAGTTATTGAAGCATTACTTGCAAAGAAGTATTCAAGAGGCAGAGGAAAATACAAAGGTAAAACTCCCTTAATCTATTTTTCATGTGAAGAAATTGGTCATATTGCAGCTAGGTGTCCAAACAAGCAAAGCAAAGATGAGAAGAAAAATTACAAGTACAATGGTAGGAAAAATTTCAAATCATTCAAGGATAAAGGTAAGAAAACATGTTTTTTAGCTAAAGATTCGGATGATAGTGAAGAAGAAATTGTTTTCATTGCTGTAAAAGATGAATCTGATAATGATGAAGATGAGATGGCACTTATCTCTCATATAAGCAAGAATGATACATGGATTATAGACAGTGGATGTTCACATCATATGACTGGTGACAGGACCAAGTTTGAACACTTTGAAAACTTTGATGGTGGTAATGTAAGGTTTGAAAACAATGAACCCTGTTGTATAAAAGGAAAGGGACAAATTTCATTAACCAAAGAACTTATATGTGATAATGCATATTGGGTTGAAGGACTAAAGCATAATCTTCTAAGTGTAGCACAGCTAATCAACATTGGATTCAAGGTTGAATTCATGAATGGCAAAGGAAGACTGCTGGATGACAAAGGAAAACTGATAGGATTAGGCAAACAAACCAAAGGTAACTTGTTTTATCTTGATCTTGGTGATTACTCGTGTTTTATTGCTCAAATTGAAGAAAGTTGTTTATTGCACAAAAGGTTATGTCATTTAAATTTTGACAACATGATGAAAATAAGAAAATTCAAGAAAGTAAGAGGTATTCCTACTTTGAAGAAACCTGATGTTGGTCTATGCAAGAATTGTCAAATTGGTAAAATGGGAAAGTCTAGTTTCAAAAGTAAAAACTATCAGTCTAAAGATATTTTGGAAATTGTCATACTGATTTATGTGGACCTATTGGAATTGAGAGCTATACCAGAGAAAAATTCTTTATTCTCTTTGTTGATGATTATTCTAGAATGATGACTGTTATGTATTTAAGAGAAAAGTCTGAAGCATTTGAGAAGTTCAAATGGTATTTAGCAAGAGTAGAAAAGGAAACAGGGAAAGGAATAAAATGCTTGAGATCAGACAAAGGTGGTGAATTCATCTCCCATGAATTCAATAATTTCTGCATTGAAAGAGGAATCAAAAGACAGGTATCAGCCCCGAGAACTCCTGAGCAGAATGGAATAGCCAAAAGAAGGAATAGATCTATCATGGACTATGCAAGGACTCTAATGATTGAAAAGAACATTGCTATGAAATACTGGAAGGAAGCTATCAGCACTGCAGTTCATACCTTGAACCGAGTACAACTGAGAAAAGACACATTCAAGACTCCATATGAGCTATGGTATGGCTACAAACCAAATGTAAGTTACCTAAAAGTATTTGGTAGTAAATATTACATCTTAAAAGAATCTAGAAAAGGAAAATTTGATGTAAAAAGTGATGAAGGAATATTTTTGGGATATTCTTGCAAAAGTAAGGCATATAGATGTCTAAATTTGTGTACTCACAAAATCATAGAAAGTGCACATGTGAGAATTGATGAGTTTGTAGAAAAGATTGAAGAAGAAAGAAAAAAGGAACCAGAGGACTACATAAAATTTGTTTACATCAAACCTGATACATTACCAGACACATGTAATGAGACTACATCTACCGAGCCCAGTACAGTAACCGAGTCACAAGAAGAAGTTCAGACCGAGTCACAAAGTACCGAGTCTTAGTCTGAAGCTACCGAGCAAGTATCTACCGAGCCTAAGCAATCTGAACCTGAAGATGAAGAAGATGAAAATGTAACTCATTCAGGAAGCAAGGAAACTGTATTAGTCAAGAACGTCAGAAAGCATCATAAACCAGATCATATTATTGGAAATAAATCAGATGGTACTATGACAAGAAGTAAACTAAAAGGTACATGTTTATTTGCTGATTTTGAACCTAAAAATGTCAAAGATGCATTAGAAAATGAAAGTTGGATTGAGGCTATGAATGAAGAAATAGAGCAAATAGAGAAAAATAAGACATGGAATCTTGTACCTAGGCCTAAAGATAAAAATGTAATTGGGACAAAATGGGTATTCAAAAATAAGTTGAATGAAGATGGTCAAGTATCAAGAAATAAAGCAAGATTGGTATGTAAAGGATATTCTCAAGAAGAAGGAATAGATTATGGAGAGACTTTTGCTCTTGTTGCAAGATTAGAAGGTGTGAGGACTTTACTTGCATATGCAGCACATAAAGGATTTAAGGTATATCAGATGGATATCAAATCTGCTTTTCTCAATGGTATTCTTGAGGAAGAAGTCTACATTGAACAACCTGAAAGTTTTATTGATCCAGACAAAAGGGATATGGTTTGAAAATTACACAAAGCATTGTATGGTCTGAAACAAGCTCCTAGAGCATAGTATGAAAGATTACATAACTATCTTACTTAGATTGATTTCAAAAGGGCTAATGACAACAACAATTTATACATCAAAGAAGGATCAGATAACAAAATTGTTTTGGCAGAAATATTTGTGGATGATACTGTGTTTACACGAAATGATGATCAGTGCAAAGAATTTTTAGAGCTTATGAACAAAGAATTTGAAATGTCTATGTTTGGTCAGATAAAATTCTTTGTTGGACTTCAGATTCAGCAGAACAAAAATGGTATCTACATTACTCAGTCTAAATATATCAGGGAAATACTTAAGAAATTTGGTATGGAAGATTCAAAACCAGTTGGTACACCCATGTGTACTAGACTGAAGCTTACCAAAGATGATGATTCAAAAGAAGTAGATCAGACCTTATACAGATCAATGATTGGAAAATTATAGTATGTAGTACACAAAAGGCCTGATATTGCCTTAGCTGTTGGAATAGTGGCAAGATTATCGGCTAAACCCAGAGAAAATCACATGATGGCAATCAAAAGAATCTTGAGGTATTTAAGGGGAACTGAAGATTATGGCTTGTGGTATAAATTTGGAGGCAATCTAAATTTAAAAGTGTTTACTAATGCTGATTGGGTAGGAAACATTGATGACAAAAATAGTACAAGTGGTGGAGCATTCTTTCTTGGCAAGAGGTTAGTATCTTGGACTAGTAAAAAGAAAAACTACACATCCCAATCCACAACAAAAGTAGAATATGTTGCTATAGCAGTAAACTGCTCTAATATTATATGGTTTAAACAACTTTTGGAAGGCATGAAGGTTGAGATCAAAGAACCAGTTGTTATGTTTTGTGATAATACAAGTGCAATAAATATTTCAAAGAATCCAGTAATGCATTCCAAAATCAAGCACATTGCAATTAAATATCACTTTGTCAGAGAATTGGTGCAGCACAAAGAAATCAGATTGGAATATATTCATATAAAAGAACAAATTGCAGATATCTTCACCAAGCCACTACCTAAGGATGCATTCTTGTATCTAAGAGGCAAGTTAGGGGTCACTCCCCTGTTCGAGGTTCACTAAATAAAGTTTTAGTGATGCATCAACCAAAACATGTTGAAGATCAATCAGTTGATGCAGCATAGTCAGGGAATCATTGCATATGAATCAGTACATAAGGTACATTGATATTTACCGCAACTGTGTAAGTTGTCTTTGGCATGTGTTGTCAAAGAGGGAGAGTTTGCTGTCATTTCAAAAAATTTCTAAGAAGAATAATTTGAGAAGTTAAGAGGGAGAATTCTCAGTTAGAGAAAGAAGTTTGAAGATGATGGGAATCAAAATGAAGCTAATGATATGTTTTTTACTCCTGGTTTCTCTATGAAATTTCATTGTGCTATGACATGTTGTGTTGCCATCAATGTCAAAGAGGGAGATTGTTGGATACAATTGTCTGAAGGACATTGTTGGATTAGCTATGTGTTGTCTTTGATGTCACACAAATGTCATATCAATTATCACTCTCAGTATCTACCGAGTTCAGTCAGTCAGCTAAGCGGTTCTCAGTATCTACCGGATTCAGTCGGTCAACTAAGCGGTTCTCAGTACCTACCGAGCTCAGTCGGTCAGCTAGGTGGTTTTTAGTGTCTACCGAGTCCTCTCAGGTGTCTAAAGGAAACATGACAGGATAACAGTGTTAACCGAGCCTCCTCGGTTATCGAAGGAAAATTAGTGGTTACCGAGCTCTCTCGGTCTCCAAAGGATGTTGCAGAATTTGCTGTGGTTACTAAGTTCTCTCGGTCAGTAAAGGAAATCTTTTCAGGATTAATGTTTAACAAGCAAGGTCGGCCCTTTCAAAGAATTTTGTTATTACAGTTTGTTTATCACAGCCGATTGTTATAATAATTATTAGTGCCAACTTGACAATCTAAATGATTATGAAATGGCATATATATATAGAAGGTCAAATGGTGAATAAAAGATATACAGCATGCATAAATCATTTTGAAGAAAGGTGTGTGTGAATTTTGAAGGATGGTCAGATATCCTTGAGGAGCAGCAAAGATTTAACTGATCAGTAAGGATCTAGTGAAATAGAATAGAGATCTATATTCAGCAATTCAGTTGCAGGTCATTTCATTGTTACTCTCTAGCAATTGTAGCATTGATATCAAAATCTCTTAACCGAGTTGGTTTAACAACTATTTTGTAAATCCTTTAATAAGGTAACAGTTCTATTGAATTGTTTCAAGACCTCTCACAAGGCCACTCCTAGTAGGGTGAATAAATCGTCTAACAAGGTCACACCTAACAATGTGTTTTGTAACCTTTTACCAGGTTGGCTTCTAACCGGGCATCACTTCAGAAGAGTGAAAAATAGTAACTAGTTACATTGGTGGTTTTTTTCATATTGGGTTTCCACAGTAAATCTAGTGTCTCTTGTGTTCATGTTATTTTCTTTATTCATGTAAGTTAATCAGTGATGAATGCTTAAGAATAGTTTAATTATTACACACTTCAAGGATCAAGTTTTCAAAATTTCTCTGTATATTTACCAAGTGGCATAGTAAATAATTTGTTAAGATATTTAAGGGATCAGTGGTAATATTTTTGTGGTTAACTGATTCACCCCCCCTCTCAATTACTGAATCTATATTTCTAACAAGAATTATGAAACCTACTAACATGATTTGCAAAGAATGTATGATGGCAAAGTAGAAAAGGAGTTCATTTCCCAACAAGAAGTTCACATTGACAGAGAAGCTGGAGATTGTTCATACAGACTTGAGTGGTCCTATTAGGACTAGAGGATTTTATGGAGAAAGGTATTTTATGATTCTTGTTGATGATTTTACAAGAATGATGTGGATTGCATTTTTGAAAGAAAAATCTGAAGCATTTGATAAGTTTAAGATCACGAAAAGTAAAATTGAGAATGAATCTGGAATGAATATTAAGTGTCTAAGATCTGATAGAGGTGGTGAATTTACATCTAGAGAGTTTAATACTTTTTGTGAAATGAATGGTATTAAGAGACAACTTTCAGCCCCTAGAACACCAAAACAAAATGGTATTGCAGAAAGAAGGAACAGGGCAATAACTGAAGTAGCAAGAGCTATGTTGTTTGAAAATGATTTAGCTAAGATTTTTTGGAGAGAAGTAGTGAACACAGCAGTATACACTATGAACAGAGTACAAATCAGAGCAGATACAAACAAGACACCTTATGAATTATGGTTTAGACATGCACCCTCAGTTAAATATTTTAGAATTTTTGGAAGTAAATGTTATATTAAGTGAGATGATGATATATAAAAGTTTGATCCTAGAAGTGATGAAGGAATATTTCTTGGATATTCTTTGAAAAGAAAAGCATATAGATGTTATAACAAAAGAACTAAGACTATTGTTGGAAGTGCAAATGTAAAAGTTGATGAGAAGTTTAAAATTCAAGAAAGAATGCTTGATTATGAATTTGATGGAGAAGCACAGGGTAAAAGCACAAAGCTGTGTCATGTTTCAGGACAACTTATCAGCATAGCTAAATTTGAGTATTTTGAACTAAAATTATTTTTTGTCAAACATATGGTCTAGCTAGATTCATTCTAGTCAAGTTAGATAAGTTCTTCACCTTTTCCAATTGGAAATATCTATTAAATGCATGTTTTATAACAATTACTAAAGAAATAATATTATTTGAGAAAAGCGATGTTTCAATAACTCTTACTCTTTTTAATGATATTTTTTTACAAATATAAAAATACCTTTTTTTAGAGCACAGAGTCAAGATTATCATCATATAATTTTTATAGTATTTTAATTAGATCTAATATATTATAATTTTAAAGTACCGCAAGTAGGTATTTTAACATTCGAGAACAAGATGCTTCAAAAATAGAAAAAAATAGTAAAGCTTATCAAAAAAATTAAAAATTTATATTTAACACTAGAGGAGAGAGTTATATTCAAGAGTGTGTAATTTATTTTCTGAATGGTGTAGATTTGATAGGGAAAATTTGACGTGAGATGAAAACTATCGATTTCAGGTATGTTCGACTTTGAGTAGTTATATCAAAGAAAATATACATTGAAAACTAATTTTTCTTCTTTTTTGCACTAGCTATACATTTTATCTATGACATATTTTGAAATCAAAGGAAAAAAAGATTATTTGCATATACTTTTTTGGTGCCAACAAGACCCTCATTTTTTAGCAAGTAAAAAATGGACTTAAAAAATTTAAAAACTATGTGAATTCTTGTTAAAAAAAAATTAAAAAAATTATAGGCGTAAACTTCATCCACTTTTACACATTTCATTAGTTTACATCATCTCCAAATTTTAAACATAAATGCCATTTTTATGTCGTTAAAGTTAAAAAATTTGTGTGTTGTTGACCTTTTCCTTTATAAAAGTGTGACACAGCTTTGTACTTTTACCCCACAACCTCAGCCTAACATTGAAAATGCAGAATTATTTTTTGAAACTAATAGTGATTTGCTGAATGAAAGTCATACTGAAGAAAATAAAGAAGAAAATAGAGAAGAAAGTAAAGAAGAATCTACAGTTGGAACTAGATCAGTAACTATGACACCTAATAGGTATATTTCGAGACATCACCCTGTTGAGCAAGTTATTGGAAGTTTAGACAGAGGAGTTTTGACTCGAAATAAGGTACATTTATGTTTGATTTCTCAAATTGAACCTAAGACTACTAATGAAGTTTGTGAAGATGAACATTGGATTAATGCTATGAAAGAAGAACTGGAGCAGATTGAAAAAAACAAGACATGGGAATTGGTCCATAGACCTGAAGACAAGAATGTGATTGGAACAAAGTGGGTATTCAGAAACAAGATGAATGAACAAGGAGAAGTGATAAGAAACAAAGCAAGATTGGTATGTAAAAGATATTCACAACAAGAAGGAATTGACAATGAAGAAACTTTTGCACCTGTGGCCAGACTTGAAGTAGTGAGAATATTTCTAGCATATGCAGCTTACAAGAAATTCAAAGTGTATCAGATGGATGTGAAATCAACATTTTTGAATGGTGAATTGGAAGAAGAAGTCTACATTGAGTAGCCTGAAGGTTTTCCTTTAACACAAGAAGGAGCTATGGTATGTAAGTTAAAGAAAGCTTTATATGGATTAAAACAAGCACCTAGAACCTGGTATGCAAGATTGGATAAGTATTTATTGAAATTGAGATTTATAAAAGGAACAACAGATAGTAACTTATACACAAAAGAAATTGAGAATGGTCTGTTGGTTATAGTTATATTTGTTGATGATATTATCTTTGGAGGAGAAGATGAAGCTAGTGACAAATTTGCAGATGAAATGAAGACTGAATTTGAGATGAGCATGATTGGAGAAATGAAATATTTTTTGGGATTATAGATAACACAAAGCAAGGAAGGTATATTTGTAAGTCAAACTAAGTATTTGAATGACTTATTGAAAAGATTTGGAATGAAAGATTCTAAACCTGTTGGAACACCTATGGTAACTAGACATAAGTTATTTAGCAAAGATGAGACACCAGCAGTTGAGCAGAAAAAATACAGATCTATGATTGGAGGATTGCAGTACTTGACACATACAAGACCTGATATAGCACATTCAGTTGGGATTGTAGCAAGATTTCAAGCAGAACCTAGAGAATCACATTATGCAACAGTAAAGAGGATACTGAAATATCTGAAAGGAATAATGGATTATGGATTATGGTATGAGAATTCTAATGATTTTACTTTATGTGCCTATACTGATGCAGATTGGGGAGGCAGCGTTGATGAAAAGAAAAGCACCAGTGGTGGAGCCTTTTTTCTTGGAAGAAAATTAGTCTCTTGGTTAAGTAAGAAGCAGAATTGTACTTCACAAAGTACAGCAGAAGCAGAATATGTTGCAGCAGCAAATAATTGTAATTAGATTATTTGGATGAAGCAGATGTTGAAGGATATTGGAATAAAGTTTGATGAGCCTATTGTTATACATTGTGATAACACCAGTATAGTAAGTATGTCAAAAAATCTTATTTTACATTCTAAGACTAAACATATTGAGATCAAGTATCATGTTGTAAGAGAGAAAGTTGCAGAAAAAGAAGTAAGATTGAAGTACATAAGCACAAAAGAACAGATAGCAGATATATTTACAAAACCTTTACCTAAGGATACATTTGTGTATCTAAGAGGTATGCTTGGGGTTATGCCCCAACCTATTTTTGAGAATTGATGCAGATGATTGCATCCGTCCAGTGGTATATGAGCCCTATCTTTCTTTTAGATTGAATGTTGGAACTTCCTCTATGGGGGAGTTTATGAGCTGAGTCATGAGGACTCTTGTTATTGTATTTTTTTGAAAAGAGTCTTTTGACATTAAGTTGTTGTTGACTTAGTGATGGAATTTCTATCATTGATGTCAATGGGGGAGAGATATACATAAAAAACATTGTGGATTGTATGAGAGAGCTGAATAGGAAAATGAAGCAAGATTTAATTTGATATTTTGCAGTGATGTTGCAGTATTGGATTTTTGGAACATTGGATGTTTTTCATAAATGTTTCTATCAATTTGAATGGAGGAGATTGTTAGGAATAAATGCAAAGTATTTTGGCAATCATTCTGTAGCAGTTGTTGTTGCATTCATGACTTGGATTTTCATTAATGTCAACACAGTGATATTCTGGATATCAACAGGAAAGTAGGTACAGTTTTATTTTGCGCACATATTTTATTGCAGATTGGATTTTGCATAGTTGATGGTATGTTTTCTGGTGTGTTATTAACCTATGGTTAACAGTGCAAAAATAAATTCATTCATTCATGAGAGTTATGAGCATTTTGGTGAAAGCAGTGTTTAGACAGTGTTTCTGTGAAGCGATTTTCAGAAATCGGAGGATATCTCTTAGCTGGGATGGAATCTAATTTTGTGTAATTAAAGGGATTTTGGAGACTCACTAATGATGACATGGTTCATAGTGCAAACTTTGAAGATATGTTTGGAGAAAGTTACAGTATCTGGAAGCCGACAATTTTATGTGAAATTTTGTGTGTAGCGTGTAGAATTTATTATTTTGTAATTGAGGACCGACTCATTTGTAATTATTTGAGTTTGGTATATAAGAAGGAATGTTTTCCTTGTTGTAATATGTGTACTGTGAAGGTTGAGATGCGAATATATGCATGAAGTGAAGAAAAGAGCTAATTCAGTGATGAAGGAAGATTTGTGAGTACAGAGATTTGGAATTGTGATCTTGTGTAGCAGAGAGTGCGGTTTTAGCATATTGTGAAGGAGGTAATATACTTCATATTATTCTATTGAATAATTCTAATATCTTTTGGACAGTGGGTTTAGAGATCTTGCCTTGAAGCTGTTTGGGCAGTGGGTCCTTCTGTCTTCCATAAACTCTTAACCGGGTTAGAATCTTTTAATAGGGATTTATATATACTGAATGTATTTCATAAGACTCCTAATAAGGTCCATCCGCTAACAAATAACTTTCATATTAGTGCATCATTTTGTGGGCATCATTCCCACCGGGGTTTACTCTTTTCAAGAGGTTCCCTAGTGAACATATCTTGTGTTATTATGCAATTGTGTATGGTTATCTTTCTATGGTTGATTATTACATTAATTATATTATTTAAATTAGTTGAATGGTTAAATTATCAGATAACTGATTCACCCCCCCTCTCAGTTATCTTGGGGATCTTTACTTTCTAACAATAACATAATGCTGCTCTTCATTGGCGTGATGATATGCACGCCCAATTTGATGATAGGCTTGACCATGATGGGATTGTGGCCCTTGATATAAGTAAGGAAGATATAGCCACCCTTTTTGTGAATCCTAAAATTAGAATACCAGTTGACCCCAAAAATCCCAAATTATCAATAAAATGGTGCACAAATGAAGCAATGCGCATAAACTTTTGACATCACTGGTGGATGGTTTTTGATAAACCACCCCATAGCAATTTGGAGGTCCCATTTTATTTAATAAAAAAATTGCATGCTAAGTTTGTGCTTGGTCACCATGTTGATTATTGGAGTATGAGGCCCAACATGGGCATAGGCAGAGGAGCTCCTTAGACTAGGCCATTTTCCTAGTGCAAAAAGGCCACTATGTTTATGCCCCCCATTGATGTCGCACCCCCTCCTTGAGTGCATCATCATGATATCATTGCAGAGGTTGCCTCATAGACTATTAGGGCCATTCATTTACTGAGTGATCAGTTGATCATGCAGACCAGGTCAGTGTTGCCTCCTGGTGTGGATGATGCTGGTGCATCGATATCTTGTCGGAGTTCACATGTATGCGAGCCCCATATTTGCATTATATGCACAAATATGTGCCTCAGACCGCTTACTGATGTTGATACATATCAGTATGTTATTGATGAGGAGGATATAAGAGACACAACTGCAGAGGCTGCAACACCTCATGGAGCATCTACATCTAATGAGAGTGCTCAAGAGGTGTACGTAGATCCATTGACTCTTGTTGATATGGTAAGAGTAAACATTATAAATAAATTTGTCACATGACTTATTTAATTTAAAAATAATTTATTTATTTAGATTAGTTTTAATGATTTCATGCACTTATGTATATATATTTTTTCCATTTATGTTCATTTGATGACAGAGGAGGAGGTGAGATAGGTGGATGAGTCCACACATTTAGCCATTTCATTTGGCCTTGATGACTATACGGTATATTCTAAATTATGTACCCATTAGTTATTTTTTATATCATTTGGTGTACATGCTTAAATCTCTATCAATTAGAGCAATAAAATTCATACATTTACTAATATATTGTCATCTTATTGTGTTCTTGTAGGCTACAGTTGATGTCAGTGGGGAGCTCGAGGGGGTTCCTTCATCAGGTGTCAACAAAAGAAAGGTAGTTAATTGTTTAAGATTAATTATGCATGCGTATGTATGCCACTTGTGTGTAGTAATTAATATTTTGCTTGCACTTTATTGTATAGGGTGTAGCTATTGATGATGTCCTGACACCGATTCAGGAGCATAGGGTTACAGGCATCTCGATTCAGAGTGATAGCCTGATTGTACGTAGAATTTTACATATTGTTATTTGTATTGTAACTAGGGTTGCTATGATGAAGTACATTGATATATAATTGACAATCTTTTTACTCTCATAGGTTATTCTGAGTGTGAGGGAGGGCCCATGAGAATCTTTCGTATCTTTGTTGACCCAGCTGTGTGCTAAAATATTGTCACAATTTTATGAATCATTGCATGCAAGGAAACTCAAGAATGAGCCGTCACAAATCGATCCATAGCTCTCTATGCATGGAGTTGCAAGATTATGGATTTTCTCTCAGTTAGAGCTATGAAGCATATGACCTTGCTAGTCAACCACACAATGAGAGATTTCAAATCAAAGACAAAGGCAACAATGCCAATATCTCCAATGAAATCCAAATGAATGCAATGCAATGCAAAATTAATCTAACATGAGCATGCAAGTATGTAAATTAGGCTATGAAAATGGAAATGAAAGAGTTATAAACCCTCTAATTAAACTATGTGAGATTAATCTAAAACATGAAAGGAAATGATACCATGATGATGCAACTATGATGCAAGCTAGGATGTGATGTAGATGCAAGATGAATGCCAATGATGCTCCAAATCTTCAAAACTTGATGCAAGAATGTTTCCAAAAGCTTCAAGACGACTTAGAAAACCTATAGCATAACAATAGCATAAAATTCAAGTGTATGCAAAATGAAGAAGATAGCTCTTCTTTTATAAAGAATGAGAATCAATGGACGATCAAGATTAAGAGGCAAAAGACTTAATCAACGATGGAAAAAAATAGAAGCTTGATCCTTGTGCACAAATATCCTCCAATAGGAAAATAGGAGTTGACTTTAATGTCCATATGAGACAAAAAGTACTTTTTCTCTTTTTATAAAATAAGAATAATGCTTTATTTGTGCAATAGAGGATAAGAGGAAAAGTGGAGACTTTTTATTTAAATAAAAAGGGAGGAAATTCTTTTTAATTAAATAAAGGCTTAGGATAAAGTGATTTTATTATTTAATTAAAAGATATTTTTAATTAATTAAAAGGGATTTATTAATTAATTAACAGGGAGCATGTTCTCTTAATTAAATAAGATTTTTATTTTTTTTTCTTTTAAATTAAATAAAGCTCAAACCTTAGGAAATACTAAATTGATTATGATTTGATCAAGGAAATTGATATAATTGATATTGTTGATATTTGAAAATATTGATTCAGGGATTTGACAAATTGCTGAATGGGGGCCCAAAGTCTAGGCGACCATTTTAGGGTGCATACATTTGCCATTCTTTGACTAATGTGAGATCGATTTGGGATCACATATAGTCAAAGAATGAAGTTGAAATTGGAGATCGATTCGGGATCACAAAACAACTTAGATGTGAGGTCGATTCAGGATCATATCCAGACAAAACATAAACAAAGGATTCTGGACATGAGGTCGATTCGGGATCATATCCAAAATAAGAGATAAGAATCTCAAGCTTGAGTGAAAGCTCACAGAAAGATAGTTGAATCAAGAAAATCAAGGAATCAATGATTAAAATCCAATAGGTATTGCCCTCTCGGAATCGAAATCGAAATCAGGTAGAGAGGAATAGAAAACTGATAAAGAGTTGATCAAATCATAATAAAATCACAATCAAAGATAAATGATAACAGAATAACCATTAGGTAGTGAAAAAATGCCCCAGTGATGAATTAGAAGAAAAGAAGTGGGGTGAATGGAAGACTAGAAGTTTGAAAGACATGAAAAGGAAGAAATTCCATCAAAGATTGAAGAATTATACCTCAAAAAGTCAGTCAGCTGTATAGAAGAGAATGAAATGTGAGTTTGATGATAAAGGTGAATGTGAATTTCAGTTTCAATCCTGAAATGAATAGAAAATGATGTGATATGAAAGACCAAAAATGAAAGATATGATCAAGAAGAATCAGAAAATGAGCACAATTGACCAACTAGTCCGTAAATGATAAAAATAAGAGCTCTCTCCATATGCAAGATGCAGAAACTAAACTATGATGAACCTAAGAATGCAAGCTACTATGAAAGTGGTTGACTTGCAAGGTCACAATACCTATAGACATCTAATTATCATCATCAAGCGTTATTGGTAGCGTCGTAAGATCATATAATGCACACTAGCATAACTATGTGGATATGAATATGATCTTTATCAGATAGAAATGTGAAAATCCCACCTAGGCATCAAAGACATGGAGGTCAAGATGACTAATGCAGTGAGATTACCTAAGTTTGATATAGCGAGATTATGTTTGTATCAAGACACATGAAAGGTAGGATAACTAGAAGAATGCACTCACAAAACAATCAAGGATAATACCTTGTCAATCCCTAGTGTCAAGTAGGACCAGCATAAATGCTTATGACAATTAGGATCAACAAAATATACCCACAAGTAGATAAAGAAAGAAAACATGTTCTCATACCCTTAGTCTTCTAGCTATGCATCATCGAAAACTTCTCAGGGAGAGACCACTCATCAAAGAAATCCTCATAGATAGCACACAAAGAAAAATAAAGTCAACATATCTCAAATGAATTCATTGTTTAAGTGCACGTGTGTTGGTCATAGATTCAGACTCTAGTTATTACGTCTGCCAATGAGAAATATCGCATCATACTAGACTATTGGGTAAGACATCTGATAAGTGTTAAGAAATACTCGACGCAAGAGTAGTGTTGAAAAACACTGTTTGAGGTGGTGTTGAAAAACACCTGTTGTGGAATGCCCCAAGAGACAAATGCACCCAAAGGACCTATGCTAATAGGTATGCCCCCTAGACAAAAATAAAGACCAATTCCAAACCAAGTCAAATAAAGTCAAGGCATGATGGAGAATGGCTAAATGTCGAGGACGCATGCTAAGAAATAAGGGTGCAAAGGCCTCAAGTAGTGCCTGTTTCCAAGTTTTCACCACTTGGAGATTTTTTTTATTTTTTTATTTTTTGTATTTTTGCTACCAAGACGCCTGTTTCAAGGTTTTCACCAAGGCACTTTTTCTATGTTTTTTTTTGAATTTTTAAATTTTTAAATTTTTTTGTATTCTTTCCAAGACTTTTTATGCTTTTTAAGATTTTTTCAACATCATATATCAATTTTTTTGGTATTTTTTTTGCAATATATATTTTTTTTGGAGATACATCAAAGCATCTATTACTAGATTTTCACTAAGATGATCATTTTTTCAAGATATTTTTTAATTTTTAGAATTTTTAACAATATACCATTTTTTTGGATTTTTTTAGGATCAATAAGTATGTACAAAGGATGCCCCCAGACAAAATGGGCATCAAACTCCCAAGCAAGATCACATCATGTAGTCCCAACTTCTAGCAAGGTGGAGGACAAGAGGGATTAACAAGCTAGTGGAAGAGATGGAAGACAAGAGAATGAAGGAGAATGAAGGGAAGAAATCCTCAAGGGAAACTCCTCAAGAGCACCCAAGCTAGGTGAAGATTATCAGGTGAAGCACATTTGAACAAGCAATGAAAGACCAGCATATGATAAGTCACAAAAGTGTAATGCAAAAGAAAGAAAGGATGTAGTCCAAAGGAGTAGACATGTCAAGAGGCTTCATAGCATCATGTTTTACTCTTTTTTATTAGATCAAGATCAAAGGGGAAAATGATAGCGAAAGGCTAGAATGAATGGAAGAAAACATGAATGAAATGAAAGCAAGATCATCATAAGACAACTCACAAGATAGCCAAATGTTCGTGCATAGGTCAACATTGTCAAGATCAAAGAGCGAAGATGAAATGGATGAAACATGTAGACGAACTACGCATGATGCCTGATTGCCAGGCTTTCATCATGGTACTTATCTAAGGTGCCACAAGGGAGTGGTTTTCACCATAGTATGAATTTATTTCTCTTTACTTTTTCTACCAAGGCGCCTGTTTCCAACTTTTCACCAAGGCACATTTTTAATATTTTCATTTTTATTTTTTGTTCTTTTTGAATTTTTCTATTTTTTGAATTTTATATTTTTTTTGGAAAAAGGCAAGCTCTTTAGATAATGCTCCTTGAAAGGATAAACCATGATATGCCAAGGATTCAAAATTATATGCTAAAAAATATTGATAGGGAAAGGAAGATGGAAGAGAAAAATAGAGGATAAAGTTTTATGTAAAGTGAGTGAGGTTGGAAGATAAGAGGAATAGGCAAATGAGGAAAAAGGATAGAAGATAGAAGGATAATGAATAGAAGGATTGTGAAAGTGTAGATGGAAAGGAAAGCAAGATCAACATCAACAGACACACCTTGAAGGGTGGCGAGAAAATGGAGGAAACATGAATGAAGGAATACGTGAAGAAATATGGGGAATGGATAGCAGAGGTTGCGGTTTAGGTGCATGGAATGGAAGAATATTTTTAGAAGAAGATGAAATGGAAGCCTTTGGAAGCTTGAATGTCAAATTCACTTTTTGTTCAATATTAGACTCTTTCAAGAGAGACTTTAGAATCCATATAGCCTTAGGCTTTTCATTTCTTTTTGATGATTTAGAGAGAATATCTTCAATGATGGATTTTGGAACCCATAATTGTCTTGTAGTTTTCTTCTTAGATATCTCTTTTGAATTTATGCCCCCATGTCGATTAGAGGAGATATGGTGATCTTTTTTTTTTTATGGATTCTTGTATTGCTTCTTTTTCTTATATTGAACATTCAAGTTACTTCCAAAAGACTTAGTACTTGTGGAAGAAGAAGGAGGATATGACTGGTTTAGATGGGTGGGTGGATGAAAAGGATTCAAGGGTATGCATTTATGTTGATCTTGAGGAAAGATAGGAGATGGAGGGATGTATGGACTCAAGATGGATGATGAATTAGGAGAGTTAGGAGAGGAAAGTGTAGGGACATAAGGGCCCAAGATGGAAGGAAGACATGAAGCCCTTAGTATTGGTGGAGGAGGTCCAAGGATAGATGTGGAAGATGCAAAAGGAGAATTAGTAAGTTCATCAACATCTATATGACAACCAAGGACATCAACATCTTTAGAATGAGCATTAGGATTTGCAATAGGATCATGAACATCTTGAATAGGAGCAACTTTTTTGATAGGATTGTTCAAATTTTGCAAAGACTTAGGAAGAGTAGAAAGTGGAAGTGAACATGGAGTGGTAGAACAAGATGGAAGACTTTGATCTTGACAAGTAGCTTTGGATAGCATAAGCACATCATTCTTTTTTAGATTTTCAATAGGCTCAACATTGGAAGTAGCAATGCTATTTTCATTAACCTTAATGGAAGTATCATTTTCAGAAGGCATAAGTGTAGTAAGGTTATTTTTATTTTCGATAAGCTCAACGATGTAAGTAGTAGCTTGATCTTGCTTGGGAGAAGATTTAAGACATGGTGGAATAGATTAGGAAGGGTGTAAAGGATCGAAAGAACCATGAAATGAATGACAGATATTATGAATAGGATTGGATGACATGGAGAGTTCTTGATCTTGATTTTTCTTTATGTTCTTTTCTTTATCATTTTTAGAGTCCTCTTGACATGGATCCACTTTTAAGGACAAGGAAGCAGGTTGGGATTGTATGGAAGACTTTGGAGAAGATGGTGAAGGACCAGCTGAAGTAGGCATTATAGCGCATAAAGGCTTAGGCTCTTTAGGTTTAGCATTATTGAAAGTATTTTCAGCCAAGTGAAGGTTAGCTTGAGTTTCTTTAAGAGGTAGCCCTTGAGGATAACTATAGGGAACCACATGAAAAGTATTAGGATTTTTATTGGATGAAGGATTTGTGACAGATTTGGAAGACTTAGAATCTTTAAGAAGTGTATGAGTATTGGAGGAAGTAGGGGATGGAAGGGAACCATCACAAGACAAAGGTTCAACATTAACATGATCTTGCTTGAGATTGTCATCTTTATTTTCAGCATGAATGTTCTTAGAGGAAGGATTCTTATAATATTTATGTTTCAAATCAGCATGGTGCATTTTATATTCCTCAACAGTAGTAGTTGGATTATAATCAAGGTATTGTTCACAAAACTCATCAAAGTTTCTTTCAAAATTCTAATTATACAAATCACCATCACGATCTTTCCAATATGCGGACCCATTTCCAGTAAGCACAAGAATACAGCTAGGAGGACTCTTAGGAATAGATGTGTCATAGGTATCACTACATTGTCTATCATTATAGTCATCATAGTCATCATAGGTGGGTGCGTCACTCTTCGTGGAAGAGGTATCATAAGGACTATCATGTTCCTCATTATGGTATGTCTTGTGAAGAGAAGTAAAACTCTTTGAAGAAGTAGAAGAAGAATGAGATCGTGGAGAAGAGAAAATTGAAGACTTAGTGTAGGAAGAGGACTTGGATAATGAGGAATTCGAATAATGTTTAGAAGAGTCATGATAAGATTTGGAAGATGAAGAATGTGAATAGTGTTTAGAAGAAACGTGATAAGATTTAGAAGATGAAGAATGTGAATAGTGTTTAGAAGAATTGTGATAAGATTTAGAATGTGAGGAATGATGAGAAGATTTAGAAGATGAAGAATATTTGGATGAGATCATGAGTATGATTCTAGCAAAGGTGTTTGATTTAATCGATTTTTATTTTATTTTTGTCATAAATTCATCACTCATGAAAATTTTGGAGGAACAACACTTTTTGAATACATCAATGAGCTCAAGATCATCTATTCTTAATAAAGGTTCCAAAACTAGATATTTGAGATTCATGGTTCTAGAAGAAGAAGAATCAAGCATAGGAGCAACAGAAGAGATAAAATAGAAGAAAATAGACTAGATAATAAGAGGAAAAGAATCAAGAAGAAGAAGAAGAAGAATTTCCCATGGGAATAGAAGACTTCAGAAGAACATGGGAAATGGAGAAGAAAGAAGAAGACTAAGATTCATCTTATGCAATTGATACCATAACGTTCATTGAGATGTTGAGCAACATGACAACACCTAGGATCTAAGATCTAGACTGACCAAGGAAGACAAAGCTTTTAAGGAGAACTCACTATAGTAGGATAGAACTTAGTTTCAATATTCCAATTAGATCTTTCAAAAGATTTCACAATGATGATCAATTACATAGAATAGCAACTAGGGAGTTCAAGCAAATAGTCTTCAAGCAATGGGCAAGGGACAAAGCAACCTTGCACATGAACAAAGATAGTGACTTAGTATTCTTTTCCCTAAAGACTCTACTTGTGTATGTTCTTGAAAATGTTTTAGCGGGCACTTAGAACACAAAAACATCCTATCAAGCTGTCTACATGGATATACATAGCTTTTCTAAAAGGAGTCCTCGATATATGAAAGGTACATGAGGCCCAAATTTATAGATGAGAAGAATAAAAAATCACACAGCCGGGGGGAGACGGTAACCCAAATCTCCTCCTTCACTTCTCAAAGGTATAAAGTTCTTTGAGGCTTAGCTAAGAGTGATATCAAACTCAATTCCCAAGAGAGGTGTCTTTTGATTTACCACCTGCTATTTATACTCCACCGAAACATGGGAGTTAAGGTCATCCCTTGAGGTGGTGTGTCCCCAAGCAAGCCTTTTAAAAATAAAATTAATTAATTCACTATCAAAAGTATTTAAAGCACTAAAGGTGGAACACTTAACTCTTCAAGTAAATGTGAAGTGAGTCCAAAAGTAGAACATTTAACTCTTCAAGTGAATGTGAAGCGAGTCCAAAAGTGGAACATTTAACTCTTCCAGTGAATGTGAAGTGAGTCCACAAGGTGGAACATTTAACTCCTCAGACAAACTCAAAGTAAATCCAAAAGTGGAACATTTAACTCTTCACACAAACTTAAAGTGAGTCCAAAAGTGGAACATTTAACTCCTCACACAAACTCAAAGTGAGTCCACACCTTAGAAAACTAATGAGATCAAGAAAGCATAAAAAGGGGGAAACTTTGTGGAACACTTAATGCTCTTTTCAAGTAAACCCCTCCCTTGTATATGGATGTTGATCTTGCATCCAAAAGGCGGTAATGAGGGGTGATTAGAAATAAGCGAGTCCAACACCTAATTTAGCTAACAAGATCAATCAAAAGTAATCTAAAGTTGCTTATCAATACTACTCACAAATGACAAAGGGTTGAATCAATGGAATATTTAACTTTCCAAGCAAACATAGAGTGAGTCCACAAAGTGGTTCATTTAGCTCCCTATGTAAACAAGGAATGAATCCATGTCCTCAATCACTCAATGAGATATTTGATATTGAAACTAAGAATTATTTAAGGTTTAAACAAAAGCATTCACTTACACAAAATTGTATGAAAGAAAATCTATGTCCATTCATTTCCCATTAAGAGCATCAATTGAAATGTGTTCTGTGAAAGCATGTAAACACTCAAGCCAAACACATGAGAGATTCATTTTTAATCCAAAAATCTAAATTTTGTAGAGATGTAACAAAATACCTCAAGTCCAACGCAACGTGTTTAGTAGATTTTACCTTTTTTAATTTTTTTTAAGTATTTTCTATGAAAGCAAGCTATGAACCTTAAAAAAAAAAAGATAAGAAAATAAGCAAACAAGATATGCAATGTATATTCAACTTATGCAAACCTTAAGATGGTTATATATGAAAATCAATTGTTAGGAGTAATAATAACTAGAAAATAATCCAAATGACAACTTACATCATGCATTGAACCATGTGAAAAATAAGTGCATGCTAATCATCAAATACCTTTTTTTTAATTTTGATTTTTTAACCTTGTCAACAAGATTGGACTTATACCACATGAATTCGGACCCTAAACCAAAAATGGAGAAAATAGACCTCTATCAAAAACTAGAGATCTTTCCAAAAATGTCAAAATTTTAACAAGATCTTTTCATTTGTGCCCTAGAGAGCCATTTTCTCAAAATAAACTGGTTTTTATAAATTGACCAAATGAGCTATGATATGACCTCTAAATTAAAAACATAATTAATAGACCCCTTGTAGAATTTGAAGAAATTTTTGAAAATGTAAATTCTTTTGAAAAATATGCTAATTTGCACCGAAAATTATTTTTTTATGAAAAATAATTTTTTTTATATTAAAAATAAAAAATAACTTGAACAATTCTAAATTTTTTACTGGAGCTTCTCTGATATGTCACCAACCTGCAAAAATATTTTCAGACCAAACAACTAAGCTATTTGGGAGATATAATCAAATCTTTCAAATCTAGAGTTTTCCATCTCCAAACAAATCTGCACAAGGGTTAGCTCCAAAAATAATCAAAACCAGCATGCAAGAGGTGGGTTGCCCCATGGTGGGTGCCAAAAATTGTGTGCTAAAATGTTGTCACACTTCTATGAATCATTGGATGCAAGAAAACTGAAGAATGAGCCCTCACAAATTGATCCATAGCTCTTTATGCATGGAGTTGCAAGATTATGAATTTGCTCTCAGTTAGAGTTATGAAGCATATGACCTTGCTAATCAACCACACAATGAGAGATTCCAAATCAAAGATAAGGGAAACAATGCTAATATCTCTAATGAAATCCCAATGAAGGCAATGCAATGCAAAATTAATCTAAGATGAGAATGCAAGTATGCAAATTAGGCTATGAAAATAGAAATGAAAGAGTTACAAACCCTCTAATTCAACTATGTGAGATTAATCTAAAACATGAAAGGAAATGATACCATGATGATGCAACTATGATGCAAGCTAGGATGTGATGTAGATGCAAGATGAATTCCAATGATGCTCTAAATCTTCAAAATCTTCAAAACTTGATGCAAGAATGTCTCCAAAAACTTCAAGATGACTTAGAAAACCTGTAGCATAACAATAGCATAAAATTCAAGTGTATGCAAAATGAAGAAGATAGCTCTTCTTTTATAGAGAATGAGAATCAATGGACGATCAAGATTAAGATGCAAAAGACTTAATCAATGATGGAGAAAAATAGAAGCTTGATCCTTGTCCACAAATATCATCCAATAGGAAAATAGGAGTTGACTTTAGTGTCCATATGAGACAAAAAGTATTTTTTCTCTTTTTATAAAATAAGAATAATCCTTTATTTGTGCAACATAGGATAATAGGAAAAGTGGGAATTTTTTATTTAAATAAAAGGGGAGGAAATTCCTTTTAATTAAATAAAGGCTTAGGATAAAGTGATTTTATTATTTAATTAAAAGAGATTTTTAATTAATTAAAAAAGATTTATTAATTAATTAAAAGGGAGCATGTTCTCTTAATTAAATAAGATTTTTATTTTTTTCTCTTTTAAATTAAATAATGCTCAAACCTTAGAAAATACTGAATTGATTATGATTTGATCAAGGAAATTGATATAATTGATATTGTTGATATTTAAAAATATTGATTCAAGGATTTGACAAATTGTTGAATGGGGGCCCAAAGTCTAGGTGACCATTTTAGGGTGCATACACCAGCCCACTATTCCAAAGTAGGGATCACCAGATGTAAGTTTTAATTTTAGTTCAATCAATTTGTAATTTTATTATGCTATCATCGTATTTTGTAGATTTATTACTCTATGTTGCACCACTCTACTAATTTCATTATTGCAAATATATATTTATAGGTCAGAGTTGGTATTGTTGGCATGGTCCCTTCGCTACCCAGGACTTATGCTAGGACACCTGATCATGGTAGACGACTGAGAGACCAGGTACAGATATTTGTATTCAGTTATAATTTTAAGTAAATTAGTGTTTGAATTATGATATATATATATATATATATATATATATATATATATATATATATATATATATATATATATATATATATATATATATATATATAGATATATATATATATATATATATATATATATATATATATATATATCATATAAAGTAAGCAATCTAACTTGGGTTTGAACTCATTTTTTATGCAGGATCAATTAAAGCCCAACACTTCTTCAAAGAGGCTACATTTTGATGATCCCCCTATGGCATATGATGTAGTTTTAGTTTTATGGTCATTTAGAGATGTCACTTGGCACATTTTGAGATGACATATATGCCACATTGTATACCTTAAAACATTGATTTTGTAGACATTTTGAAATAGCATGTGCCATATTTGTATATGGAGATACTTTTGATACATTTGATACTTTGTATATATAGAACATGTTCATTTATATGTTATATTTGCATCATCTTTTGTATATACATATTTATTATTCATGTTTATGGAATTGAATGGTGAAGTTATATCTTGACTATGATTATCATTATGATTTAAATTATATCTTGTTGAGGTTACATTTTATTTTTTTACTCTGGAATACCATGTTCATGGAGTTTATTATGTTTGAGGTTTAACTTCTATAGATTTCCTATGTTCTTATGTTTCATACCATTATAAATACTCACTTGAGCCACTTAGTACTACATTTTTTCAATACTATGTATATACTCACTATGTATATAACTCATCATATTGGGGTTACTTGAGCCATGGAAGATCGCTGCTCAATCGTGCTTAGTGCACCTTGGGGTCACTTGGATCGAGCATGGTCGCAAACATTCCAATGACTCCATGGGTGAAATGAGGTTTTCATTGGCATTTACCCAGCCAACCAAAGCTGATGGAGCAGATGGTTTGATGCAATGTCAGATGGTTTGAAAGATACACTACTAAGCCACTTTCAGCTGACCCTCACTACAAGTTTTGGCATCGACTGAGATCATCTTTCCAAATGCAAATAAAGTTGAATCACCCAAAACTAAGAGAGGTTATTGTAGACCTCATAAAGATGATCTTGTAGCCCTTGATGGTTTTTTGATACCTCTCATGAGTTCTGAGATATGAGCAACAAAAGATCATTGTCCAATCTTGCTTAGTGCACCTTGGGGTCACTTGGGTCGAGCGTGGTCGCGAGTGTTCCCATGATTCTGTGGGTAGAACTAGATTGTCACTAGCGTTTACCTAGCCAACTAGAGTTGATGGAGTAGATGGTTCGATGCTAGGTCAGATGGTTTGAAAGATACGCTGTTGAGCCACTTTCAACTGACCCCCACTACAAGTTTTGGCATCGACTGAGATCATCTTGCCAAATACAAACAATGTTGAATTGCCCAAAACTGAGAGAGGTTATTGTAGACCTTGGAAACATGATCTTGTAGCACCTAACAGTTTGTCAATACCTCTAACAAGGTCTGAGATATGAGCCCTCAAAGATCTCTGCCCAATCATGCTTAGTGCACCTTGGGGTCACTTGGGTCGAGCATGGTCATGAGCGTTCCGGTGACTCCATGGGTGTTACAGGGTTTTCATTGGCATTTACTTGGTAAATAAGAGCTGATGAAGCAGATGGTTTGATGCTAGGTCAGACAGTGTGAAAGATATGTTGCTGAGCCACTTTCAACTAACCCTCACTACAAGTTTTGATATCGACTGAGATTGCCTTGCCAAATGCAAATGAAGTTGAATCACCCAAAACTGAGAGAGGTTATTGTAGACCTGAAAAACATGATGCTATAGCACCTAATAGTTTTTTGATACATCTCATGAGTTCTGAGATTCAAGCCATGGAAGATCACTGCCCAATCATGCTTAGTGCACCTTTGGGACACTTGGGTCAAGCTTGGTCATGAGCGTTCCAGTGACCCCGTGGGTGGAATGGGGTTGTCACTAGCATTTACCCTACCAACCAAAGCTGATGGAGTAGATAGATCAATGCAATGTCAGATGGTTTGAAAGATACGCTGCTAAGCCACTTTTAACTAACCCTCACTGCAAGTTTTGGCATCGACTGAGATCACCTTGCCAAATGAAAATGAAGTCGAATGAACCAAGACCAAGAGAAGTTATTGTAGACCTCGAAAAGATGATCCTATAGCACTTGATGATTTGTTGATACCTCTCACGAGCTCTGAGATACAAGCCATGAAAGATCACTGCCCAATTATGCTTAGTGCACCTTGGGGTCACTTAGATCAAGCGTGGTCGCGAGCATTCCCATGACTTCATGGGTGGAATGGGGTTGTCACTAGCATTTACCCAACTAACCAAAGTTGATGGAGTAGATGGTTTGATGCTAGGTCAAATGGTTTGAAAGATACACTACTGAGCCACTTGCAACTAACCCTCACTACAAGTTTTGGCATCAACTGAGATCATCTTTCCAAATGCAAATGAAGTTGAATCACCCAAAACTGAGAGAAATTATTGTAGACCTTAGAAACATGATCTTGTAGCCCCTGATAGTTTTTTGATACCTCTCACAAGCTTTGAGATAAGAGCCCCAGAAGATTGCTGCCGAATCGTGCTTAGTGCACCTTGGGGTCACTTGGGTCGAGCATGGTAGCGAGTGTTTTGATGACTCCATGGGTGGAACAAGGTTGTCATTGGAATTTACCTAGCCAACTAGAGTTGATGGAGTAGATGATTTGATGCAAGGTCAGATAGTTTGAAAGATACGCTGCTAAGCCACTTTCAACTAACCATCACTACAAGTTTTAGCATTGACTGAGATCGCCTTTCCAAATGCAAACGAAGTTGAATCACCCAAAATAGAGAAAGGTTATTGTAGACCTTGGAAACATGATCTCGTAGCACCTAATGGTTTTTTGATACCTCTTACGAGCTATGAGATACGAGAGAAGGAAGATCGCTACCCAATCATGCTTAGTGCAGCTTGGGGTCACTTGGGTCAAGGGTGTTCGTGAGCATTCTGGTGACTCCGTGGGTGAAAAGGGGTTGTCACTGGCATTTACCTGGCCAACTAAAGCTGATGGAGTAGACATTTTGATGCAATGTCAGATAGTTTAAAAGATATGCTACTGAGCCACTTTCAGCTGACCCTCACTACAAGTTTTAGCATCGACTGAGATCGCCTTGCCAAATGAAAATGAAGTCAAATCACCCAAAACTAAGAGAGGTTATTATAGACCTTAGAAACATGATCCTTTAGCACTTGATGGTTTGTTGATACCTCTCACGAGCTCCAAGATATGAGCCCTATAAGATCACTGCCCAATCATGCTTAGTGCACCTTGGGGTCACTTGGATCAAGCATGGTCGCAAGTGTTCCCGTGACTTTGTGGGTAGAACGGGGTTGTCACTAGCATTTACCTGGCCAAACAAAGCTGATATTGTAGATAGTTTGATGCCAGGTTAGATGGTTTGAAAGATATGCTACTGAGCTACTTTCAATTGACCCTCACTACAAGTTTTGGCATCGACTGAGATTGCCTTGCCAAATGCAAACGAAGTCAAATTGCCCAAAATTGAGAGAGGTTATTTTAGATCTCAGAAACATGATCTTGTAGCACTTGATGGTTTGTCTATAGCTCTCATGAGCTCTGATATATGAGCTATGGAAGATCACTACCCAATCATGCTTAATGCACCTTGGGGTCACTTGGGTCGAGCATGGTTGTGAGCATTCCCGTTACTCCATGGGAAGAATGGGGTTGTCACTGACATTTACCTAGCCAACTAGATCCAATGGAGTAGATGGTTCGATGTCAGGTTAGAAGATTTGAAAGATATGCTGCTGAGCCACTTTCAACTGACCCTCACTACAAGTTTTAGCATCAACTTAGATCATCTTGCCAAATGTAAACAATGTCAAATTGCCCAAAACTGAGAGAGGTTATTGTAGACCTTAGAAACAAAATCCTCTAGCACTTGATAGTTTTTTAATACCTCTCATGATCTCTAAGATATGAGCCATAGAAGATTGTTTCCCAATCGTGCTTAGTGCACCCTGGGGTCACTTGGGTCAAGCGTGGTCGTGAGCATTCCTGTGACTCTATGCATGGAATAGAGTTGTCAATGGTATTTACCTAGCCAATCGAAGCTGATGGAGTAGATGGTTTGATGCCAGGTTAGATGGTTTGAAAGATATGCTACTGAGCCGCTTTCAACTGACCCTCACTACAGATTTTTGCATCGACTGAAATCACTTTTCCAAATGTAAATGAAGTCAAATTGCCCAAAACTGAGAGAGGTTATTGTAGACCTCAGAAACACAATCATGTAGCACTTCATAGTTTGTTGATACCTCTCATGAGCTCTGAGATACGAGCCACAAAAAATCATTATCTAATCATGCCTAGTGCACCTTAGGGCCACTTGGGTCAAGCGTGGTCATGAGCATTCTTGAGACACCGTGGCTAGAATGGGGTTGTCACTGGCATTTACCTAGCCAACTGAAGCTGATCAAGAGGATGGTTTGATGCTAGGCCAGATGGTTTGAAAGATATGCTACTCAGCCCCTTTCAACTAACCCTCACTACAAGTTTTGGCATCGACTGAGATCATCTTGCCAAATGCAATAGAAGTTGAATCACCCAAAATTGAGAGATGTTATTGTAGACCTTGAAAACATGATCTTGTATCCCCTGATGATTTTTTGATACCTCTCACGAGCTTTGAGATACAAGCCCTAGAAGATCATTTCCCAATCATGCTAAGTGCACCTTGGAGTCACTTGGGTCGAGCGTGGTCACAAGCATTCTGGTGACTTAGTGGGCGAAATGGGGTTGTCACTAGTGTTTACCCTGCTAACCAGATCAAATGGAGTACATGGTTCGATGCCAGTTCAGATGGTTTGAAAGATATGTTGTTGAGCCACTTTCAACTGACCCTCACTACAAGTTTTGGCATCAATTGAGGTCACCTTGCCAAATACAAATGAAGTTGAATCGCCCAAAACTAAGAGAGGTTATTGTAGACCTCTAAAACATGATCCTATAGCACTTGAAGGTTTTTTGATACCTCTCATGAGCTCCTAGATATGAGTCATAGAAGATTGCTGCCCAATCGTGCTTAGTGCACATTGGGGTCACTTGGGTCGAGTGTGGTTGCCAGCATTCCCATGACTCTGTGGGAGGAATAGGGTTGTCACTGGCATTTACCCAAGAAACCATAGCTAATGGAGTAGATGGTTCAATGCTAGGTTAGACGGTTTGAAAAATATGTTGCTGAGCTGCTTTCAATTGACCCTCACTACAAGTTTTGGCATTGACTGAGATCACCTTGCCAAATGTAAACAAAGTCAAATAGCCCAAAACTAAGCCACACAATATCACTTCCCTATCATGCTTAGTGCACCTTGGGCTCACTTGGGTTGAGCGTGGTCATGAGCATTCCCGTCACACTGTGGGCAAAATGGGGTTGTCACTGGTGTTTACCTAGGCAACTAGAGCTAATGGAGTATATGGTTCAATGTCAGGTTAGACGGTTTGAAAGATATGCTGTTGAGCCGCTTTGAACTGACCCTCACTACAAGTTTTGGCATCAACTGAGATCATTTTTCCAAATGCAAATGAAGTTGAATCACCCAAAAATGAGAGAGGTTATTGTAGACCTCGAAAACATGATCTCGTAGCCCCTGTGTTAGCTTGTGGTGACTGATCAAGAAAGTACTATCTAGGAAAGTACTGTGCAGTTTTCATTCGTCAAGTATTTTTTGAGTTGACATGTCAAACATTTCCCTAGGTTGACTCATCAAGTCTTTTCTTAGGTTGACTCATCAAGTATTTTAGGGTTAACTTGTAAACTGACATAAGCCTTGTTATATTGGTTTACGGTTAGGGATTTCATTATGATGTATGATTTTAGTACTTGTAGTGGAATTGAGCTGTAAGGGATTATGGGTTGTAATCAGGTTGTAATCACTAGATAATAATAATATTGGACTCGCTATTGGTGGATGTAGCCCAAGGATTGGGTGAACCATGTTAAATCTTTGTGTCTTGTGTTCTTTTCTGTGTGGTTTATTATTTTTTGATATTAGTTATATTTGCACATAATTGTTATTTCTATCTTGTTGATCCTAACAAGTGGTATTAGAGCGAGGTTGTTTTTTAGTTATCCTCTGTAGAAAGATCTCATGGTTTAGTGGTAGAAATGGTAGATGAGGGTAGGCTTAAGGTTGACAAGTTTAATGGGCAGAACTTTTAGTTATGGAAAATGCAAATGGAGGACTATCTCTATCAGAAGGATCTATGGCGGCCATTGGAAGGTAAAGCCAACAAACCCACAATCATTTTTGATGAGGACTAGGTAATTCTTGATAGAAAGGCTATTGGTAGTATTCGATTATGCTTGGCACAATCAGTGGAATTCAATATTACCTTAGCAATGATGACTTAAGATTTGATGAAAACCCTAGCAAAATTGTATGAAAAGCCCTCTGCTTCAAATAAGGTATTTCTGATGAAGCATTTGTTTAATATGAAAATGGTGGAAGGTGGGTCATATACTAATCATTTAAATGAGTTTAATACAATTACCAATCAATTAACTTCTGTCAATATTATTTTTGATGAACAAGTCAGGGCTCTCTTGATTTTGTGTTCTTTGCCTGAAAGCTGGAATGGCTTGGTAATGGCTATTAGTAATTTTGTTTCTGGTTCTAATACCCTAAAATATGATGTTGTTATTGGTGTTATTCTGAGAGAATAAATTCATAGGAAAAGCTCAGGTGGATCCACATCAAGTAGTGTCTTAAACACACAAAGCAAGGGTAGAACCAATGAGAGAGGAAACAACTCTAGAAATCATGCGAAATCAAGAGGAAAATTAAAGGGAAAGAGGTTTGAATACAAAGGGCCAAATGATTGTTGGTACTATGGAAAACCAGGTCATAAGAAGAAAGATTTTTGGTCTTAGAAGAATAAAGGAGACAAACAAGAAGGTAACAAGGAGGAAAATGTGGTAAGTAATAAACCCCAAGAGGATGTCTTGCTTCTTTCTTTAGAAAGTATTGATGATTCATGGGTTTTAGATTATGGGGCTTCATTTCATGCTACACCCCATAGAGGTTACTTTCTTGATTATGTCCACATGGCTTTTGGGCTAGTTTATTTGGAAGCTAATGAACCTTGTTAGATAGTTGGAAAGGGAAAAATTAAGATTAAGTTGCAGAATGGGAATCATTGGCTACTACAAGAGGTAAGACATGTTCCAAGGTTGAGTAGGAATTTAATTTCAGCAAGGCAACTAGGTGATGAGGGTTGCACAGTTACTTTTAATAATAGAAATTGGAAGGTTTCAAAAGGTTCCTTAGTAGTAGAAAAAGGTGTGAAAGTAGGCACCTTATATCTTTGTATAGGTCATATTGTTCCTTCTACTTTAATTATTTCAGAAGATAATGAATATTCAGGAATAGTGGCTACAATTGAGAAGGAAGAACTTCAAACCGTTGCTATAGATTTTGACATAGCACTATGGCACAATAGACTTGGGCACATGAGAGAAAAAGGTATGAAATTACTTCATTCAAAGAAAGTTTTACCTAGTCTGAAATGTGTCAATATGGATTTCTGTGAAAGTTGTGTTTATGGAAAATAAAAGAGAGTTAGTTTTGTGAAGAGTGGGAAGGAAAAGAAAAATGAGAGATTAGAGCTTGTGCATACAGATGTATGGGGACCAGCTCAGGTATCTTCCATTGGTGACTCTCTGTATTATGTTACATTTATAGATGACACAACAAGAAAAGTATGGATTGATTTCCTTAGACAAAAATCTAATGTATTTCAAACTTTTAAGAAATGGAAATGCTTGGTTGAGAATGAGACTAGTAAAAGGTTAAAATGTCTTAGATCTAATAATGGTGGTGAGTATTGCAGCACAAAATTTGAAGATTATTGTTCCTCTAATGGTATTCGCAGGTAGAAAATTGTACCAAAGACTCCATAAGAAAATGGAGTGGCTGAATGCATGAACATGACAATAATGGAGCGTTCAAGGAGTATGAGGTTGCATGCTAGGCTACCCAAAAATATGTGGGAAAAGGCTATGAACACTATTGTTTATTTAATCAATAGAGGCCCCTCTACTCCTTTGGGCTATGGTATTCTAGAGGAAGCATGGAGTGGGAAGAAGGTGAGTTATTCTTTTATCAAAACCTTTGGTTGTGAAGCTTTTGCACTTATAGATTCTGAAAATAGAACCAAGCTGGAAGCTAAGTCAAAGAAATGTGTATTTTTTGGATATGGCATTGATTAATTTGGTTATAGGCTTTGAGATTTTGAAAATCATAAAATTGTAAGAAGCAAGGATGTCATATTCAATGAGAAAGTATTGTATAAAGATCTATTGCAGCAGCATGAGAAGAAAGAAAATGATTATGTAGTACTAGATGATACTCCAAAAGATGATGTTCCAGTAGTTCCTTATGCTACACAAAAATAGCAACAACAAATACCACACACCCTAGTGAATGTTAGATGATAAAAAATGCTAAGTAGACCTCCAGAGAGATTCTCTCCCTCTTTGTATTCTATTTTATTGAATAGATGTAAAATGAATTCACCTCTATTCAAATGTAAAGGGGGAAATATGAGATCTATTCTCAAAACCCAAATTCCCCAAAGAAGAGATCCGATTTGATCAACCAAAAGGTTAATGCACAATCGAATCAATTTTATGGAAAAAGAGTAGGAAGAGATAGTAAATCTAATATTTCCCTAATGTGGAGGATTATGTTTAGAATATAGAATAATTGAAATACAACTACTAACCTCAAATTAGGGCAGATCTACAAAATGTTGAATTCTGATGTCTGTGCACACTTTTAGAAAAATTTGAAACCTGTCCTAGACTGGAAATGCCGAGACAAAGAAAACCCAAAAATATTTCCTCAAGATGGCTCAGCTCGGGTTTGACCCTCATAAAAGGTCAAATACCACATTCTTTATTTGAAGTCTGATTTGAATTCTGTTTGCAGATCCTAAAAGTTGGCCAAAAAGGGTATCCAAATTTTCTCTTAGATCTGAAATTCCACACCTGTACTTGCAAGAAAATAGGGGTTTTTGTTGTATGGGGGGTTTGCCTTGGTCAAACCTCAATTTAGGAATTAACCTTGAAATTGAATTGAAATATATTGTGCATAAACAAAATAATTGGAACAAATCACCTTGCTTATGTTGAATTCCTTGTAGATGATTCAAATCCTCAAATCCACAAGTAGGAATGCTTCAATGGATGTAGGATGTCTCCAATCAATGGCATTTAATCTTCAACACCAATCTTGACTTGATCTTTGCATATGAAAAGGCTTGAATGAATGGAGAAGGATGGATCTTCAAGGGGGCTCCAAAGAGATTGAATCCTTCAATAGCTAATAATGGATCTCCTTGATGAATGGATGTTTGAACACTTGAATGCTTGAAGACTTTCTTGCACTTGAGAGCTTGAAGACTTATTTGAAAAACTTGATTGATTGATGGCAAGAGAAGATGTGATTGATGGATGTCAAAATGAGAGAGGAAGGCCTCCTTTTATAGTGAACTAGGGCACACTCCTCTAGATGGGCCACCTTGGAGAATTAAATCCCAATTAGGTCCTCACCTTTAGATAATATACCTAGATTAAATGCAATTAAAGGATTTACCATCTTAAAACCCAAAATGGCTGACCTGGAGGCAGGAAAATAAATTTCCCAAAAGCCCAAAGCCCAGAAATTAAAGATCTTGAAAATTTGGAGAAAGGGGTCAATGTCAAGGTGGACACTAACCTAGTCAGGGTCAACCTAAGACCTTAACCTAGTCAGGGTCAACCTAAGACATTGACCTTTTTCCCAGGTTGACCCAGAATCAAGTCAAGAGGTCCCACGGATGTCCAGAAACTTAGAATTGATGCCAGAATAGGACAGAATGTCAGGAATAGACATAAAATCCTATGATTATCAAGATGAATTCTAGGAGGATCCATTTCTAAATCCTACCTAGAAAATAGAGCCATGGAAGAGAGAAATTCAGGAGTATCCTTAAGATCCTAACCCTAATTTTACCTAGAATGAAGAAATCAAGTGCGGGGAAGAAGTGGAAAGTGGGGAGAAAAACCAAATACATGAAAAGACTCGATCAAGGCACTTAACATGACCCGAAACCACCTACTCGAAGGGGTAAACACTCTTATCATGGAAGTGCTTCCATTTTAAGATGATACATTAAGCCCCCACTTTAGCAAGAGTATGGACTTGATGCAAACTCTTGGTAAAGGAGATCAGAATAAAAAGATGATCTTATCATAATCCAAAGGAGAAAGAGAAACCTTAAGCCTTTAGGGACTCAAGTCTTCATCAACTCCTAGATCACAATAAGAGAGACATCTCTAGAGAGAGAAAGAAGGTGTGATTACCTCGCCCAATGAGAACTTATGTCTCATTTTGAACCACACAAGAAAATGGTGCAACTGGAAAGATGGAATTGAACCGCCTAGTGAATGTGGCTACTCACTAGTCAACACATCAAGGATTCATCCTTAGGATTATTCTATTCCATAAGAATAAAAACAAAAGAGATCCAATCTTAAGGACACTTCCGACCTTAAGGGATCATAATATATGTGTATATTTGAAACTGGAGGGATCAAGAGATCCTAAAATATAAATCCATGCTTTAAGGATTAGTTACTAATCCAAAAAGGGAAAAGAAGTATCTTGAAAAATATGTGTATTGAAAAGTGTGTGTGTGCAACAGGTGAGTAGAGCGTATGCCCCCATGTTAAAGTCATTCCTGACACTTTAACAGGAGCAACACCTTTAACGAAAACATAAACAACTCCACTGATTATGTTTTCACATCGAGATGCCCCTAGATGAAGACAAATCAAGGGAAATATCATAGAAACATATAGAGAACACAGAAGGGATCTACCTACCATGGGGTCAGTATGATCATAAGATAATATATATATGATATTATTGCAAATGAATTGACAGTATTCCCCAAAGAAAGTAGAACTACAATCACAAAGGAGGAAAGATCACATAAGATATACGAAGGAGAATCTTTTTAGACCATGACATGGAGACCAAAAAGAATTAGTGCTACCATATCTCGAATCCAAGTAGACTATACAAGGAAACATGTACGAACAATAGCATAGTTACAACATAACATTGAACAATGCATAGAAGAATAGAGATACATATAGAAGAATTTGAACAATAGTTTTTGATTCCTTCATCACCTTGCACCAACTGAGTAACAAGGATTGTGTAAAAGAATCTAACAACATTTAGAAAACACATTATAGGAGAAGCATAGTATAGCAGGAAAACACACAACAAAGCTACCATGAAGGACAAGCTGATCAAGCATGCTGCCTACTCTCCCCATCTTGTTGTATATCATTTAGGGAAGGTAGGTAACTTGCAAGAGGGACTATATCCAACACAGTAGGAATGATAGCTAGTTCCAAACAAGGATCCTCTTGAGAATCACTATGTTTGACACTAGGTGTAAGAGTTAATTGTGATGAAATCATATTAGGTAAATCAATGTCAATGTCAATAGTCTCATATTCATCATTAACATCATCAGTATCATCAAGAGTATCTTCTTCATCCAAGTTAATTAAAATAGGATCTAAGATATGAATAGAATCATCATAATCATGCATGTGAACATCATTTTTAGTAGCAACATCTTATAACACATTATGCATAGGTTTATCTGGAAAGAAGGTAAAGATCTTTTAGCTTTAGCATGAGCATGATGCTTTTTACGATGTTCATTAGTAGAGCAATTACGTTTTAATTTATTTGAAATAGATTGAGAACTAGGAGGAACAATCATAGTATCCTTCATAGGTTCTTTAGGAAGATTAATAGGATTATTATCCATAGGAGAAACAATCATAGGATCTTTGATAGATTTGGTAGAAGGAACTTGATTGACAGAACTAGAAGCCATAGTTAAAGGAGGTGTCGAAGGTGTAGGTAAAAGACCACAATTAAGATCCATAGGAGGTGAACTTAATTCAAGGATTTTATGATATTTATAAGCTTTATATGATTGAAAAAGATTATCAGGTCTAGAAGGACATGAATTAGGTAAGGAAGGCCAAAAGAAATCTAGAGCAGCACAATCTCTAGGCCTAGAAGGTTGATATAGACTATGATTGATTGTCTTCACTTCACCATCATGAATGAACTTAAGAAACTTATGGATAGGGGAAGCAACAACATACATGGTAGTCAACCAAGGGAAACCTAGCTTAACTTGAAATTGATCAGAAGTAGGAACCACAATGAAAGTAGCATTCACAATTTTTCCAAAAATTTCAACCGGCAAGGTAATAGAACCAAATGATGGATAAAGAAAACCATTGCAAGTTTGAATCCACACATCCGATGTATCATAGAAGTCACATTGTAAGATTTTCATAAAAATATTTTCTTCAGTGATAACATTAACTAAGGAGGTAGGATCAACAAGACAACCATGAGTAGGTATCTAAGCAATCCTAGTAGCATTGTAAAGAGGACCATCAGGAGCTCTAATAA
Organism: Chamaecyparis obtusa; assembly: GCA_027943335.1. Taxonomy (NCBI): domain Eukaryota; kingdom Viridiplantae; phylum Streptophyta; class Pinopsida; order Cupressales; family Cupressaceae; genus Chamaecyparis; species Chamaecyparis obtusa. The sequence continues at coordinate 376,959 of BSBK01007124.1, read as the reverse complement.
TGTTAGAGTCATTGAATGTAATCAAAATTTCCTGAGGTCTTTTATTCTTGAATTTTTTTCGAGGTTTAGGTTGAGGTTTCACTTTATGTTTAGGTTTTGGTCGATGTTGAGATTGAACTTGAGGTGAGGGTTGAGGTGAAGATATAGACTTATCAATATGCTCCACTTGATTAACAACATGATTAAGATCATCCAACTTTGAATCATACACAATGTCCATAGCAGATGGTTGAGCAATAGTATTAGTATCATGCATAGGTAAAGGATTCGTATAGATTTGAAGGTTCTAATTAGGAGGAGAGACAGATTGATTCCCACTACTATCCAAATTATCAACAAATAAAACCTTAGAATCAATTAGATCTTGAACCTTATGTTTTAAAGAATAACATCTCTTAGTATCATGACCATTCTGACGATGATATTGACAAAAATAACTTTCATCAAAAGATTTAGATGCAATCCTAGTAGGTAAAAGAGGTTGAATAGGAGGTAAAGTAATCATATTAGCAGCTAACAACCTATTCATAATAGCATGTAAAGTTTCAAAAAGGGGAGTAAACATACAATTTAATCAAAAAGAAATGGATGTAGAAGTGGCATTGTGAGATGCAACAACCTGATCAACAACCGCATTCTCTTGTTTGTTTATCTTGACATAATTATTGAATTTTTTAAACTTGTTTGGATTAGGAGCTGCATCACTCTTATCAACTAGAACAGGAGCCATTGGAGTGGTGCTCTCAAATTGACTCATTTGTAATTGATAATGATGAAGCACTGCACAAAGTTGTTGAAAAGAGGTAAATTCAGTAAGAAGAATCTTATCTCTAATATCCTTTTGCAAAATTTGAAATAAACATATGTTGAATATCAATATCAGGAACATGATAGGAAATCTGAGCATGCAAATGCTTAAATCTACTAATAAATTCAGTCAATTTTTCTTTAGCACTTTGTTTACAATGCATTAAACTAGTCAAAGAAACTTGCGGACCAATATTATTTTGAAATTTTTGAATAAAAGCATTATCAAGTTGTGGAAAGGAATCAATTGAATAGGGAGGCAAGGAACAATACCATTGTAAGGCCTTGTCACCAAAGGTTCTAGAAAATAGTTTGGCTAAAATCCGATGGTCATGAGCATAATCACTACAAAGGATTTGAAATGTTTTAACATGATGAACATGATCTCCTTTTCCATTATAATTCTCAAGATTAGGCATCTCACCTTGCTGAGGAACAAGAGTATGAATAATATCCTGGGACAAGGGACTTCCCATGTCACATGTAGGAATACTAAACTTGTTTTGAGTTAAGGAAGCAAGTTGTTGTTGTAAGGATGACACAGTCTGAGCCAAACTAATGATGGTTGAATCATTAGAGGAAATAGGGGAAGTAGCAATATTAGACACACTAGGTAAAGTGTAAGAAGCTGCAAGAATAGAGGACACAACTGGAGGCACACTAGGAACTATAGTCAGAAGCAAATTGGAATAAGTAAAAAGAACATTATGATATGAAGGTTTTGATGTAGGAAGGGACACAGGAGGAACACTCAAAGGAATAGAGGGAACTATCACAGTCACCAAAGGAGTATAGATAGGAATACTAGGTAAAGGATTAGAAGGAGGTTCAACACTAGTGATAGGAGGAGTTAACCCTAAATCTTGAGCTTCTTGAGCTAAAGGTTTAACATTGGAATGCACAAGATGAGTAATACCACAAAAGAGGTTAATACCTTGATCACTATCATGGAGAACTTTCTTAAGAGCCTCTATAGCTTGAATGGAATCTTGATTATGGAAGCCAATTACCCATTTTATCAAGTTCAGTGGAAAGTTTTTGGACTTGTTCAGGAGGAACTCTTAAAGTGTCATCCTCATCAGGAGATGAGTGAGAAGAGTTTTGCTCCATAGTGGGATTAGAATCATGAAAAATCAAGTTATCATCGGGGATCCTAAGGAAAGGAGAAGAAGATTCAGGATCAAAGGCACCCATGAGTCTATGACTTCTTCTAACCGGAATGTTATAAGTAGGGCTAGTGGTAGTAAAGCTCATAAACTAACTGTTGTCATATTTTTGACACATTTTGAAAGCCTAATTACTAGATGAGTTGTACCCTAGTTTACATTATTATGTGGTCTTGATTAGATTTTTGTTCATTCATTACAAAGTACATGAAAGGAAAGAGATAAATTACTGCATCTGAGATTACATGTCATATCCTCAATATGCTATATAGAAAAGAGAGAAATAAAAAGAGAAACATTCATATGAGCTCACACATGTCGTGAGCATAGCAAATGCAAGAATTACATAAATGAGTGCAAGTATACATAAATATAAGGAGCTAGATGCAGGGGTACCAGACATTTCCTGGTAGTGAGTTGGTCTTCTGTGTGCCCGGCGTGCTCCTGTGATCCTGAACCTGCAAGAAGAGAGAGAAGAAAAGGGGTTAGATCCAATGGATCTAAGCAATGAATGGTGCCACAACATCTATGAATAGGCATATGTGTACTTAGTCATGCACCTTTGGCACGGGTTGTGCTCCGGGCATGTGTGTCAAGGAGCCCCTAGAAATAAATGAAATACCATTGTTTTCACTAATATGTTTGTTCCATGTGCAGAGATAGAAGAAGCTGATTCATAACAATAGTAGAATACTAGGGTCTAGATGAATGATGATGCCCTATGATGTGGGCTCTATTTGGAGGATCTCAAATTCCCTAGAGAGAGACCACATCATAGGCCAAGAACACCCATGATCAGTATTGAGTCTCCTAGTACCCTACACTAAACCAGTGAGGGTTGTCAGAAGCTCTATTCCCACAGAGTTTCTACCAACCCTAACCATCTCAAAGAGAGGCACTAATCATATAGGGGGCATTTAGTGGATGGTAGTATCAGTGAGAACCATAAATCCATATCATATGGAGCATGGTGAAATAGGGCATGAACTAGATCCAAGAGGCATTCATCGCAACATATTAGGATGGCATGGTTAAAGAATAGAATAGAGCATTGGCATTTTTAGAAATCTACATGGCATCAGGACATAATAGAGCTAATGGAAAAGTACACAAATCTATAAATCAGATAGGGCACTATATTGCATAGGTGTTCAAAAGGCACACAATCCACATATCTAGAAAAGGTACAACACATGGTGTTTCAAGTTAAAATCCAATGCATGTGTACTTTAAACTACATTTAATACTTTAAGTGCTATAACATGAGTATGATAAATTTGTAGCATGAATTCAAGAGAGATCTAGTTGATTGGTCCCATTCTACAAACACCCTGGCATCTTGTGCAAATCAATGGCATGATATCAATATATATGAATAGTGAATGTCCTACTTCAAGATGCAATGAGATAATAATGGTAGGTCCAGCAATGCAAAGGTTCGCAAATATAAAGTTCACAGCCATATACATGCTGGGTATAGTTAATACAAACAAAATGAATAACACATGGTACTATTTATAAGCAAGATAACAACAGAAATGCAGAGCATGCACCCTCCTAATATGGTGGCTATCTTTATTCATATCAGATATGATAGCAATGGGGTAAATAGAGATCTAAGTGTGATGCCCTAGTAGGTTCATGGGCCCAAACCATTAAGTAATGAATCAGTAATAGTGCCCTAATCGGCATTAAGGAAAATAAATAGTGAAATACCCAGGCCCATGCATTGATAGATGATAAAATGCTCCATGCTCGGGCTATGTGCACTTGTCTGTCAATTGTAATATTACAATATACCTCATACTAATAAGCAGAGAAACAACATACATGCTACCATGATCAACAATATAGTATTGATACATGCCATGCCCTAGTATATGTTATCGGGCTACAACAAAGGAAAAGCAAAGATGTGATAACAAAGATATATCATGCCATTTTGTTCACAGGCTTAACAATATGATTTCATTATAGAAAATTGATGCCATGAGTACAATTTTGAAACATGCCCTAATATTTCAATGATATCATTACAGAGAATAAACAAAAAAATCAAACAAATGCCCAAATAATTCAATGTCCTTGCAAATACAAGGAGAAGTAAAATTATATGCTCAATACCAAAATAGAGTACCAGTATAAAGAAATGCATCAAATAGTGCCCTAATGCCAATGCAAAGATATGATTTCATAGCCCGAGCTACATAAAATATAGATGCCTTTCGAATTGCAGTGAAATGAAATGTAGATGCCTACCTCATATGCCAATCGAGATGGGCATTTGTTGTTTTCTTATCTAGTAACGAGGTTGTTGTTTCCATTTTGTAATGAGGTTGTTGTTTCAAGAGTACAGAATGATTAGCAAGTGACAGATGTAGTTATGGAAAGCCATAGTTGCCATCTTCAAATAGGGTTTCATATGATGCTTATTTTTCTCCCCTCTTTTTTGGTCAAGAGTTGGTTATTCTTTTACTAGTATCTCAAGCATGCTTGTAAAGTTATTGATATATTTAGCTCTTCTAGGGTAAATATATTAATTATTATTTCATGCCTAGATGCTGACAAGCATGGTGAGGGTAATTATATCAATTATTGGTGATGCCCTAAGTTCTTACCATGATAGTCATTATTGACTTAAGGGGATAAATTTTATATTGTAATCATGGTAGGAGGGGATTTTATTTTCAGAATATTCATATGTTAGGTGGGCCCTTGTTTGGATTGAATTATTTTAAATGTGGATATGTGTTAAATTGTAAATATTTTAGACATTTTCCTCAATTGAGAATGTCTTAAAATATATTTATAATCCACTACATTTGTTTTAGTAGAGAGGGGAAATAGTATTTTTTTAATGTCATAGTCAATGCAAGAGTTACATTGTAAGGTATTTTGACATGTGGTGTTCTTATAAACCGCTGTTAAAATATCATTATTCTGCATGACTTAGTGGGTCATGGGTCTTCTTTGACTAGGTCTATTCTAGGGACTCCACTTTTTCTGCTTCCCCTGGTTTCTCGGGAGTGGGGCATTTGAAATTCAGAGTGATGGGATCATGGCTAAGGATTTTCTATTCTTGGCAAGGTGGTGGTCTTCATTGCAGATTCTCCAGATTTCTTATATATGCCTCTCACTTAGGTGATAGTGCGTGAGTTCTTCATTCCCTCATTCTCACAAGGTGAATTTTGTAGCTCTTGTGAAGCAATCTAATATTGTAGCTCCTTTCATTCCAGCTAATAGAAAAATTATTCCCTTCTTTTTCTATAGTTTGTGAGTTGGTTGATGAACTTAGTTTTATGTATTGTGATTGATTCTGAACCTTTACATGATAGTATGTTTATTTGATTATTTTGCAAGCATTGGTTTCCTTGGAGGTTTTCAAATCTGTGTGTATCTAATTGTGTTGAGTTGTGAAAATTATCTTTCCTTCTCATTCGCATTCAGCACCTGATTGTTTTCTAAAAAGAAAATCATATTTAAAAGAGTTGTGGAGTTCTTGTTATGTGTTGGGGTTATATTGTGAGTTTTTTTTTTCAGTTTGTGGATCTATTCAATTTGGTGAATCACCTAAGTTAGATCTAGCATTTTTCAATTCTATGCAATCTCTCTCCCTTTCCCTTCAAATTCATTTCAGTTCAGGTGATACAAATGGGGAAGCCCACCCTTAATCTGGAGGTTTATTCTTAGTGAAGCAATTCCACATCCTGAGAGTATTCCCATGTTTCACCGGATTGCTAGGTTTTATACTTAGCCATCACAGGTGCAATCCTTAGTGACAACACTAATGTAATGTAAATGACCTAAACTAAGAACACATAAAGCATGAATATGAAATCTAATTAGCATGCAAGATCAATCAGAAAGGACAAATCTAATACTAACAAGATGAATAGTATGTCAAGTTCACCAAAATGAATAGTGAAGGTGAACACACACACACAATAAGACAAAGGGAAATCTAACACCAAAAAGAAAGAGAGTAAGCTAGTCGGGTTCACCAAAATGAATAGATGTAAAATGGATTCACCTCTATTCAAATGCAAAGGGGAAAATATGAGATCTATTCTCAAAACCCAAATTCCCCAAAGAAGAGATCCGGTTTGATCAACCAAAAGGTTAATGCACAATCAAATCAATTTTATGGAAAAAGAGTAGGAAGAGAGAGTAAATCTATTATTTCCCTAATGTGGAGGATTATGTTTAGAATATAGAATAATTTAAATACAACTACTAACCTCAAATTAGGGCAGATCTGGAAAATGTTGAATTCTGATGTTTGTGTGCACTTTCAAGAAAATCTGAAACCTGTCCTAGACTGGAGATGTTGAGACAAAGAAAACCTAGAAATCTTTCCTCAAGATGGCTCAGCTCAAGTTTGACCCTCATAAAAGGTCAAATACCACATTCTTTATTTGAAGTTCGATTCGAATTCTGTTCACAGATCTCAGAAGTTGGCCAAAAAGGGTATCCAAATTTGCTCTTAGATCTGAAACTCCACACCTATACTTGCAAGAAAATGGAGTTTTTTTTTGTATGGGGGGTTTGCCTTGGTCAAACACCAATTTAGGAATTAACCTTGAAATTGAATTGAAATATATTGTGCATAAACAAAATAATTGGAACAAATCACCTTGCTTATGTTGAAGTCCTTGTAGAGGATTCAAATCCTCAAATCCATAAGTAGGAATGCTTTAATGGATGTAGGATGTCTGCAATCAATGGCATTTGATCTTCAACACCAATCTTGACTTGATCTTTGCATATGAAAAGGTTTGAATGAATGGAGAAGGATGGATCTTCAAGGGGGCTCTAAAGAGATTGAATCCTTCAATAGCTAACAATGGATCTCCTTGATGAATGGATATTTGAACACTTGAATGCTTGAAGACTTGCTTGCACTTGAGAGCTTGAAGACTTACTTGAAAAACTTGATTGATTGATGGCAAGAGAAGATGTGATTGATGGATGTCAAAATGAGAGAGGAAGGCCTCCTTTTATAGTGAACTAGGGCACACTCCTCTAGATGGGCCACCTTGGAGAATTAAATCCCAATTAGGTCCTCACCTTTAGATAATATACCTAGATTAAATGCAATTAAAGGATTTACCATCCTGAAACCCAAAATGGCTAACCCAAAGGCGGGAAAATAAATTTCTTGAAAGCTCGAAGCTCGAAAATTAAAGATCTTGAAAATTTGGAGAAAGGGGTCAATGTCGAGGTTGACCCTGACCTAGTCAGGGTCAACCTAAGACCTTGACCTAGTCAAGGTCGACCTAAGACCTTGACCTAGTCAGGGTCGACCTAAGACATTGACCTTTTTCCCAAGTTGACCCAGAATCAAGTCAAGAGGTCCCAAGGATGTCCAAAAACCTAGAATTGATGCCAGAATAGGACAGAATGTCAAGAATAGTTATTAAATCCTATGATTACTGAGATGAAGTCTAGGAGGATCCATTTCTAAATCCTACTTAGAAAATAGAGCCATGGAATAGAGAAATTCAAGAGAATCCTTAAGATCCTAACCCTAATTTCACCTAGAATAAAGAAATCAAGTGCAGAGAAGTGGAAAGCGGGGAGAAAAACCAAATACATGCAAAGACCCGATCAAGGTGCTTAACATGACCCCAAACCACCTACTTGGAGGGCTAAATGCTCTTATCATGGAAGTGCTTCCATTTTATGATGATACATTTATTAACAGATGCTGGTGAACCTGAATGTTATAATGAAGCTGTACAGGTGGATACAAAGCTTTAGTGGGAGTTTGCAATGATAGATGAAATGGACTCTTGCTGCAAAATCAAATATGGAATTTATGTAAGTTACATGTAGGTAAAAGGGATTTAGAGAATAAATGAGTTTACAAGATAAAAGAAGAGGATGGAGGTAAGAAAATATTTAAAGCTAGGTTATTTTTAAAAGAATTTGCATAGAAAAAGGGTATTGATTTTGATGAGATATTTTCTCCAGTTGTTAAAATGACTTCTATCCGTACTATTTTTAGTATTATGGCTATTGAAAATTTGTATTTAGAGTAGCTTGATGTTAAAGAAACTTTTCTTCATGGTGATTTGGATGAAGAAACATATATGGTCCAACCACAAGGATTTGAGGTCAATGATAAGGAGAATTTGGTGTGCAAACTGCAGAAAAGTTTATATGGCTTGAAGCAAGAACCTTGAAAATGGTATATAAAATTCGACACTTTTATGAATGAGCTGTTGGAAATATTCAGGAATTAACCGAGTTACTGAGAGGGGAGGGGTGAATCAGTAACTCCAAATTTTCTTCTAATTACAGATGTATTAACATGTGATTTACTTTAACCTTTTGCATACAGAAAGCATGAAACTTAAATGCATTCACAATAATGACACATAGATTTGGTTACCCAGAAACCTTCCAAAAGAAAGTAAAACTGGGGTGGGGATGAAACCCACAAAGCTTTAATACTGCAGAATAAAGTTGGCCGGTTAAGGCTTACAATTTGATCACTTCTGATGATCTGCCCTGTTAGGAGCAATAAGGATTGCTAAATCCACCCTGTTAAAGGATTTACAAACATACAGTGAAGTATGCACTCGGTAAAGAGATTTTACAAAAGACTGTTAAGTCTACCCGGTTAAAGGATTTAGTACTGATTCACCTGTTAGAATGAAACAGTAGATCTCTGGCTTTGCAACTGGATTGCTGATTGAGATTCGCTGATGTACTGATCACCTTCTGTGATGAATTTTTCTTTGCTGTTCCTTATACTTCTGAAGCCTTCTGTAATTCGCTTATCTCTGCCTTTCTTTCTCTTTCACATATATTTCTTACATGCATCTTGACATTTTTACAACATTGTTTATATACAAGTCTTAAACAATTAATTACAATTACAATTACAAAGTCGGCTTGACAAATAAACATAAGTGCTACTAAGTTGGCCCGAGTATGGTTACACGGTTCCTGTAAACTGACTCGGTGACTTTCTGATACTCGGCGTCCACTGCATTACTCGGCATCGTCATGCACTCGGTAGAAGTGAAGGCACGGTTCATACTGATCACTCGGTAGGTTTTGAACTCGGTAAATACTGGTGACTTGGTAGACATGATGTTACTCGGTTTACACTGTCCTGTTTGGTTTGTACTAACTTGCTCGGTTTGCACTGTATGCTCGGTTTGCACTGTTTGCTCAGTTTGCACTGTTTGCTCGGTTTGCACTGTCTGCTCGGTTTGCACTATCTGCTCGGTTTGCACTGTCTGCTCGGTTTGCACTGTCTGCTCAGTTTGCACTGTCTGCTCGGTTTGCACTGTGAACGCAAATAAGTGTTGTCACTAGTGGCAGTTCTGCTTAATGCCAACAATCTCCCCCTTTAGTATTAGTGACAAAAACACTTATTGGCCAAAATTTATATACACGAATCATGCTGAGTTTATTTTGATTTTTCAAAATTTGTCTTTGTTATAGGGCTTTATACATTGTGTCCCCCTTTCAATGTGCTAACTGTTGCTATACAAATCTTCTTCTATACATATCTCCCCCTTTTTGACGATAATGCCAAAGGTGCATATACAAGTTATTTTACAGAGAGAATCCAAAATTTGATAGAAAATCAGAATGTACCTTCATTATTAGTGCCAGGGTTCTGTCCCAACTTTCTTGCAGGATCTTGCATGTTTGTATTGCAATTTGGACTTCTGCAGAGAGTTCAATCATGTGATCTGCTATAGAGAACTGATTGTCATGAATCAATGTTTTGGAATGTTCAATGTGCTTATACATTGTATTCATGATGGGAAGGATCATGTGTTGGATGTCTAGCAGTGTGGACCGGATCCTTGTGTCTTCTTTCAATAGATCAGACTGCATATTTGATAGGTGTGAAATTTTCATGTGATGAGCAGAGCTTGAACTTGGTTCAAGTTGCAGCTTCTGTATGCTAATCTTCATATCCTCATCCACTTTATTCATTTTATCCTTAACATCCTTTGTGAACTCGGCAATATTGCACAATCTGGCCAAAAGAGAGGTAGCATTCGAATAGATAGATTCAATGTTAGACAAAATTGAAGACAATTCCACTTGGTTAATAGCTATGTGCTGAGCAATGTGCTCAAGCACTTTATTGTTGAATCTCTTCTCGGCTCTTTCAACTAACTTTTCTGTCCCGGATGAATCCTCATTGTATTTCTCAACTGCTTTTGCTAATTGTAACAAAATATGCTGGGAGGAGTCTACTTTAATGCCTAATGCATCAGACAAAATGTCCTTAGCATCCTTGATGATTTGATACTCCTTGTCTCTCTCCTCTTTAAGTTTCTTTTGTTTTGCTTTCCTTTGGAGGATCTCACCTATATTTTGCATTTGGTCCGCTGATAGATTTGCAAAATCTAATGTAGGAATCTCTATCTCTTCATCTAGGTTTATATCCTCTACTACATTCTTACCCAAAAATTTTATACTCGATAGAGCCTTAGGCTTATCTGAACTTAATGCTTTGGTAGTAGTGACAGTAGATAAAGTAGGGCTGGCTATAGAGACTGGTATACTTTCTACTGGAGAACTTAAAATATTTACACTTGAAGATTCAAAAACTGGAAAACTTACTGCTGGAAAACTTGATGATGCGGGAGACTGCAACTCGGTAGAAGAAATGGTAGCTGCTTCTGTTGTTGCTATGGATGATTGGACAAATGTGGAAGTTGTCACAACCATGCTTGAAGGTGTCTCCGGGCTGGGTGTAGAAACTTTCACTGGAGAGGTAGGAAGGGATGCAATGACTTCTGCTGCTATCCTCACAGTATCATCTACCTCAGTGTCTTCTTCTTGTTCATCACTGTCATCTTCAATATCTTTTATTATTACAGTTTCAATACTCGGTTGGTGAAGGTGGTATATGTTCTTCCATGTGGCATTTGCAGCCTTCACAACCGATTCAATATTGTTGATCAAAATCAAACAAGTATTGAACTTCAATGTCATCTTATTTTCATTTTCTTTTAATGCCTTCTTTACTTCATCATTATTCAAGCTCGGCATCAACTGTCTCAGGTTTTGATCAAATATGTCTATCATAGTTTGCTTTGCATTGCTCCATCTCATTTTTATTGGATTTAGTAGAACTGCTGGAACCTGTGGGGCAATTTCTTCAGGAGAGTATTTCCACTATCCCATCTTTTCAATAACAGCATCTTCTATTTCCTTCTTTTCTGTTTCCGATCTGGTTTCATATTTTAAGGATTTTATGTTACTTACTCCAGATCTTGATCCGTCTCTAAAGAGTTTTAGCTTTTCTTGAAGGTTTAGAGGTGGCCTTTTGAATATTATGTCTTTATCTGCCTTGTCTGCCTTGTCTACCTTACCTCTTGTATTTCTCCATGTAAACACAACAGTGGGAGGCATAGGTGCCTTAGTGATGAATACCTTTCCTTTCTTCTTTGCAAGTTCTGGTTCCTCTATTTTCTCATCCTTTTCCTCTTCTTTTTCATCTTTTTCTTCTTTGTCCTCGGTTATCATTTGCATTTTGGCTATCCTCTTCTTTCATTTGTTTACTGCCTGTGGAAGCTTTATGCTTAGTTCAATTCTCACCTTAGCTTCATCATATGTTCCAAAATATGGAGCTTTGGGATTGACAGGCTGATTAAGAAGAGCTTCAATGATATTCTTGGTTTCATCAATATTTACCTCATAAGGAAGAGGTTTTACATATACAGTCCTCGGTTTAACTGCTTGAATATATACATTATCACAATCCACCATAAAACAGATGTCATCTTTGTAATCTTCCACCAACTTCTGTGGAATCCGGAATCTGTCATTCATTTTCTCTTTGAAAGACTCAAAATAATTATCCATGATGCTTTCAAAATTTTCACCCATTTCTGAGATGTATTCATTTATTTCATAGAGGACTGGCACATCTTTTCTCCATACAACTTTTCCTTTAGAAGGGAAGAATTTCAGAACATAGAAGAATAAACAGACCAACAAGGATCCAAACTTACATGGATTGTTTTTGGAAGTTTTAATGCTTTCCATGTTTTTGTTGAACTGTTTTAACAATAAGTCTACTAGGTCAAATGTTAAGTTATTCTTGACCACTTTGTATGCTAGGTCAATAGCTTCATAGGATACACTATTCTGTCGACTAGAACTGTAGATCTTATGGGCAATAATGTGTGTACCAAACTTCAGTTCAGCATCGGTAATGCTGCTAACTTTCATGCCTCTACCGTCCCACTCGGCTAGGGTTTTCTTCTCTAGTTCCGTCCGACCTAGGGTTTTGGTAGTTTTTTCTTTGTTCAACGTGGGAAGACCGGTGACTTGTTGAATCATATTCTTTGTGATCTCAATAGGTTGCTCAAGCCAAATCTTGCCATCATGAACACGGCTGAGAATGTATCTAACCCATTTATCTCGAAAGTTTTGAGGTAGATGTGCAATGTGAACTAAACCTTTATCTTCCAGATGTTTGTGCTTGGGTTTCAGAATACCATCCACACACAGTTCCTCACACACAATATCTAGTTCTAGGTTCCCCATTTCATGAATTGAATAGTTAAAATGATTGCGGATATCGTTAATAAGCAGTACCTTAGGAGGAATCTGAGATTGAGCTCCGTTCGGATCTAGGGCTGCTGCAATTGCGGGCACGATCTTGAAATCTGGTGCTTTCCATTCCCCTTGGACTAACATATCGGATCCTTTCTTCGCTGAAGTGCTGGATGATGCCATGATAGCTCACAGAAAATTCCTTTCGCAAAAGTATTGAATCGCTGGGTTGCTCTTGAAATTTTCTGCTCTCAAAGTGCTAAAGATTCACGGTGAAGAATGAGTTCGATTACTTGCTTTTTGTTTACAACTCTGTCATTAATGCTCATTTCAAATTAGGGTATGAATTCTGACAGACTGTCACCCACTAAGAATTAATTGCTCGGTAAAGACTTCGCAACTCGGTGAACTCGAGAATTCATATTGCTCCGACCTCGCTCGGTGAAGACTGATACCGACCTTGCTCAGTGAAGACTGATACCAACCTTTCTCGGTGAAGACTGATACCGACCTCGCTCGGTGAAGACTGATACCGACCTCACTGCATCTTGCATGCTGATTTACATCTTTCTTTTAATTTCAGTTCTGGAACTGCTTGAAATTGGTCTATGAGAATACAGTTCCAGTGCTTTCTTGGAAATTTAGTTTGAGTCGGTAGAGCCATCCATTCCATTACTTGGACTAGATTGCTCGGTAGCTTTAGGAATCCATTTTTGTCTTACCTGTTTCTTGACCTTAGTTGCTTCATTCTTCTTTCCATCTTCAACTTCACTAGCATTCATGCAGTTTCTGGCTATGTGACCGAGTTTAGTGCATTTGAAGCATCTTACGGTGGTATCTCTTTTCCTTAGATGATGTTTTATGCAATTCATGCCAATGTGTCCATATTCTCCACAGTAATGACATCTACACCAGGTGTTGTAGTCCCATCCAAACATTGCTTTCATGATTTGTTCTGCTGGATTAAATGTCTTGGATCTGCACTCGGATGCCTTGTGACCTTGTTTGTTGTACTTGTGACAATTACCTCTGAATCTAGGTTTTTCCTTGCATTCATTTGCTTTGTGACCAGGTTGATTGCAGCTGTAACATTTTCCATTGAATTCTGCTTTTTCATTGTTCCAACATTTATTTGAAGTATGTCCTATTTTACCACAATGATTACAAGTAGGTTTTTGATTTCTTTGAGTATCTTGCTTAGAAAATTCACCTTCTCCTTTGTATCCAAGTCCTGCTTTTCCTTTTTGCCTATGAAGATTTCGCTCATATAGCTGATTCAAGTCTTCTTGACTTTTCAGCATTCCTTCATTGATTTGTTTTTTAGCGTTTAGGTCATCCACCAATCTTAGATTGATTTCCTTTTCAGATCTTAGTTCTTCTCTTGTGCTTTCTATTTCTGATCTTAGATTCAGAATTTCCTCATTTGTATGAGAGATATGATCAATTAGGTTTTCTAGCTGAAGGGTTTTATTTTGGACTTCAATATTTCTTCCATCTAATTCATCTTTCAACTTGTTTCTTTGTTCCCAGATCTCACAGAATCTTGTAGAGTGTAGCTCTTGTTCTCTTTTCAATTTTCTCACTTCTTCCTGCAGAGACCCATTCTTTTCTAGGAGTTCTTTGACAGCATTGTTTGCTTCATCTGAGTTATTTGAGGGAAGAAGATCTTCAATCTTTTCTTCAATGTAATTCTGATCATTCATCTGATTTGCAAGTTCCTTCCTTCTTCTTAGGGATTGGGAAAGATGTTCTTTTTCTTCTTTGAGTTTAGCTATGGCCATTTCCAGATCTAGCTTTTCATTTTCAATCACCTTGTTCAGTTTGAATACCTCCATTGTCCTGGATCTTTGCTCAAGCTAGTTAAGCTTTATCTTGAGAACCAATGCTGCTCTGATACCAATTGTTGGAAATATTCAGGAATTAACCGAGTTACTGAGAGGGGAGGGGTGAATCAGTAACTCCAAATTTTCTTCTAATTACAGATGTATTAACATGTGATTTACTTTAACCTTTTGCATACAGAAAGCATGAAACTTAAATGCATTCACAATAATGACACATAGATTTGGTTACCCAGAAACCTTCCAAAAGAAAGTAAAACTGGGGTGGGGATGAAACCCACAAAGCTTTAATACTACAGAATAAAGTTGGCCGGTTAAGGCTTACAATTTGATCACTTCTGATGATCTGCCTTGTTAGGAGCAATAAGGATTGCTAAATCCACCCTATTAAAGGATTTACAAACATACAGTGAAGTATCCACTTGGTAAAGAGATTTTACAAAAGACTGTTAAGTCTACCCGGTTAAAGGATTTAGTACTGATTCACCTGTTAGAATGAAACAGTAGATCTCTGGCTTTGCAACTGGATTGCTGATTGAGATTCGCTGATGTACTGATCACCTTCTGTGATGAATTTTTCTTTGCTATTCCTTATACTTCTGAAGCCTTCTGTAATTCGCTTATCTCTGCCTTTCTTTCTCTTTCACATATATTTCTTACATGCATCTTGACATTTTTACAACATTGTTTATATACAAGTCTTAAACAATTAATTACAATTACAATTAAAAAGTCGGCTTGACAAATAAACATAAGTGCTACTAAGTCAGCCCAAGTATGGTTACACGGTTACTGTAAACTGACTCGGTGACTTTCTAATACTCGGCGTCCACTGCATTACTCGGCATCATCATGCACTCGGTAGAAGTGAAAGCACGGTTCATACTGATCACTCGGTAGGTTTTGAACTCGGTAAATACTGGTGACTCGGTAGACATGATGTTACTCGGTTTACACTGTCGTGTTCAGTTTGTACTAACTTGCTTGGTTTGCACTATCTGCTCGGTTTGCACTGTTTGCTCGGTTTGCACTGTTTGCTCGGTTTGCACTGTCTGCTCAGTTTGCACTATCTGCTCGGTTTGCACTGTCTGCTCGGTTTGCACTGTCTGCTCGGTTTGCACTATCTACTCGGTTTGCACTGTCTGCTCAGTTTGCACTGTGAACGCAAATAAGTGTTGTCACTAGTGGCAATTCTGCTTAATGCCAACATGAGCATGGATATAGTCAGTGTAATTCTAACCATTGTTTTTATTTTAAGAGGTTGGATGATGATAGCTACATTATTTTATGTTTATATGTTGATGATATGCTTGTAGCTGGGTCTAACATGGATCACATTAAGGGGTCAAAACAATAGTTATCACATTCATTTTCTATGAAGGATTTGGGGGCAACAAAACAAATCCTTGGTATGAAAATTTGTAGAGATAGAAAAAATAGGAAGTTGTCTCTATCTCAGGCTAATTATATTGAGAAGGTGTTGCAACATTTCTCTATGGAGAATGCCAAAGCTGTCAGCACACCTTTACCTAGTCATTTGAAATTGACTAAGGATATGTGTCCCAAGACACTAGAAGAAGAGGCTAAAATGTCTAAGGTACCTTATCACTACTACATTTGGGGCCAAATTTTGATAGCCATTTGTTGGATTTGTAATGCTCATTTGTCATAATTTTGACACATGAGTCCATCGTTGTTTTTGCATAGAAGATTGTGACAAAAGACCTACCTATCGATTTACCAACACCATCTCACGTCGGAAAGTTGCAAATGACAACAACTTCAAAATTGCATTTCCTGCGGTTCATCCATCAGAATCTGATAACAAGACCTATCAAAATACCGATAGTTAGCATCATATTCTAACAGATCTACCTGTCAGTGATATGGCCTCATTGTCGAAAGTTCTGTCAAATATTTTTTCTTTATGACACTTAAACTGTTGGAATATTGACAATTCTACACTATTCTTTGACAGGTTTCCCTGTCAAACGTATAGCATTACTGTCACACGAAATGTCATAAATTACTTTTTTCGAACATTTTATCTATCAAATGCATAGCGCTTCTATTAGAATTAATTATGAATTGTCAAAAAAATGACGGATAGGCACATTAAAGTTAACACAGCTCAAGAGACCATCATAGGTTGTCTCTTTCTTTGGTCTATATTATTGACAAAATGTTTTACCTTTCATTAGCTCATCAAATCTGGAGATTTGAAAGGATTTAATAGAATATTTTCATGACAACGTATATTATTTAAGTTGACATTGCATGAATTTATCTACTTCATGCACTTGTAGACTATGAGGATGGTGATAAAGAAGCATTGTCATGGGAGGAGATGCTTCTTTATCACCATCTTCATAGTATACAAGTGTGTGAAGTAGATAAATTCATGCAATGTCAACTTAAATAATATACCTTGTCATGAAAATATTCTATTAAATTCTTTCAAATCCCTAGATTCGATGAGCTAATGAAAGGTAAAACATTCTATCAATAATATAGACCGAAGAAAGAGACAACCTATGATGGTCTTTTGAGTTATGTTATCTTTAGTCCTAGCTACCTGTCGATTGTCGAGAATAATCATTTCCTTGCATTTATGTACACTACAGAAATTGATCATAGTCTCACAAAAACATTTTACACTTGTACATCTCATCAATACTGGAGGCCTAAAGTAATTTTATATGATCACTAGCACATTTTGTGCATGGATGAGAAAACACTATCCAAAGTTTCTAGATAACCATTTTTGAGAAGAGGAATGAGTGGAGGCCAAAGAAGGGATAATTGTGAAGGTTTTATAGATGTAGGTTATTGAATCATCATCTCTGCATTGGCACTCAATCTAGCCTCCACTCCATATACGTCTTCTCAGAATCTAAAAACTCTCCATCATTGATTCTCATCATTTTTTTAGCATCTCCGTGGACTGAGACCTTAAATTATTGAGCTTCTCTTTGTTTTGAGAATAGTTTAACATTCTCTACTTAACAAGGCCAACCACGTGAAGGTGGAAGCTCACCTAGCCCCTCCTAGGAGCCTCTTATGACCTTTTATGACATTTTAAGACCTCTAAGATGTATTCTTAGGGATTGTAAATAGTTGTAAAGGGTCATAAGGGGTCTTGGGACACAACAGCTAAGAAACATAAATGTAGGCATCATGGTCACAATTTTTTGGAGACACAACATAATTGAGTGGTTTTCCATGACGATGCAAAGTAGTGGTTGCTTTGCATCATTTGGGAATAGTACTCAATTATGTTGTGTCTCCAAAAAATTGTGACCATGATGCCTACATTTATGTTTCTCGGCTGTTATGATATGTACATCACAGTCTGTCGTTGTTGCAAAAATAGAGCCTATATTCCACAACAAAAAGGAAGACATCTTTTTAGCCCGGGTCTTGATCCTACCCCAATTGTCGAAGGATCCAGGGCCAGGCTTGAAAGATGTCTTCCCATTCTGTCGACAACATTGTGTCCATCCATGATCTTAGGAACATCATCATCTTTCCACTCTTCATTTGCCAAAATATATCACTTCTTCAAGCTTGCAGAGTAATCTTATTAATAAAAGAACTCTTGCCAACATTAGGGTACCCACAGACCAAAATAGTTGATGATATTGGTGCTTGTGCTCAAAGATATTGGTTCACTATTTTGAAATGGCCAAATCATTTTTATTTCGATTGTAGAGAAAAGGAGTGGGAGAAAATGAGTAGGTGAAAGTTGATCAAGAGCGAGAGAAGGCATTGCATTTTATTTGATCATAAATGCTCTCTGAAATGACCAATCATGTTTTCTATTCGATTCCTTTTGGTGTTTTTTTTTTCCCATATTCAGTAGATAAAAATCATGGTGGCAGCCGCTTAGCCATCTTTTTGATGTTCTAGGTATTTTACAAAGATACAGGTATGTGGATTTATCGTTCAATTGCTTGCAGTTATTGGTCAAATGCAAATATTTTGTCACGTTGCAAGGGCAAGATATCAGTTTGGTGTTTTTGGTTTATGTTAAAAGTTGATTTGGTAAAATCCTCAAAAAACACACTACATGTTCTAAAATGTAAAGAAGTTGAATGTTAAATGTAAGATATATATCTCATCCATAGTAATCAAAAGAAAGGACATGAAACTTATAAGGAGATTTACCAAACCAAAAATATAAGCGAATAGGAAACATGGATTGGTACCTTATGAATTGGTTTTTGAGGTACACAATCTTCATCAATATCCTCAGAAGAAGACCCCTCCTCATGAAAAATGCATTTAACACAAAAAACAAATCTACAAAACTAAACCAATGGCATGTTTAGAACAAAGAAATAGATTGATAATAATATGCTGAAAATTCTATTATGTTTAATACATGCAAAAGGACTAGTCCCAACAATTCTTAAACATACTTTATCTGATATGATAATAACATGCTAATTAAACTAATAAAGGTGTTATCTACATTTAATTTTTCAATTACTAATTACACAAAAAACAAATTTACAAAACTAAACCAATGGCATGTTCTTCATATGTGATTTCTTCATCTTTCAAGCCTCTGGCATCATATTCAACCACAAATTTCAAATGCATTGCATTTTATTTGATCATGAATGCTCTCTGAAATGACCGCATTCTACTGGTGTCATGCCCTAGCCCATGCTTTATCTCCATTATTTGATGTTATTGGTGCTTGTGCTCAAGGATATTGATTCACTATTTTCAAATGTTTGGATCATTTTGGTCATGACTGTTCCTCTAGTACACAGTCAGGAAATGTAACTGTCTAATGATTATATGTAATGTTGGTGTTAGGTTTCATTTATTATTGAATTCAATGGTTTCCAAGATGTGTTGAGGAGTTTGCTCCTTGTTTAATGTTAACTGTTCTTGCACAATCCACTCATACAACAATGAAATGCTATGTGATTGACAATTTCATACAACTGGTCCTTTGGCATGTATTAAATACAATCCAATCACTTATTGAATGCTTTGGAGACTACTAGTTTGACTATCCATGCGTTACAAGTGACTGAGATTCATTTAAGGATACAAAACCCTTCATTTTTGGGTTATTGTGTGTGGATTCAAATGTAGGTTTGATTTGGTTAATGTTTAGAAGAGATCAATAAAGTATTTAAAGACAATCTTACATGTTTGGAGAGGTTTGAGAGGCACTTATAATGACTATACCCTCACAAACAGTGGCATAGACTGGTTTTACCAAGTTTCCTTTCTCTGCCGCAGGGCTACAGTTAGAGGGTTCATTGACAAAATGATCCTTTGAATGGTTACTATTAATATGAATGATTTGATATAGCATATTGCTCATTTTACTTGAAGTTTGGAATAGCTTGTGCAAGGGTGAAAGTAGTTTTGATCATTTTGGTCATGACTGTTCCTCTACACAGTCTGAAAATGTAACTATCTAATGATTATATGTAATGTTGAATGGATTAAATGCTTTATTCTTGGTAGAAGTGAGTGGAGTTTCCAAGATGTGTTGAGGAGTTTGCTCCTTGTTTAATTTTAACTATTCATGCACAATCCACTCATACAATAGTGAAGTTACAAAATTGAACCAATGGCATGTTTACAACAAAGAAATAGAATCATAATAATATGTTGAAAATTCTATATATTCTGTTTAATACACGCCAAAGGACTAGTCCCAAAAATTCTTAAACATACTAGTTATCTGATATGATCAATTGTTAATAAAGGTCTAATTCTTTAGACTACTAGCACGAAGGAAGATTTGACCTAGCCAAATTTTCCTTGTCACACAAAAAAAATGTGTGATAACTTTGTCTACTCCAACCTTAATTGTTTAAGAATTCATCATATCAGATAAAGTATGTTTAAGAATTGTTGGGAGTTCTATTAGACCTTTGTTGTAAACATGTCATTGGTTTTCAAATGTTTGGATTCAGGTTTGTTGATATTATTGGCATATATTTTTAATGATCCCATTGTATATTGTTGTCATTGAAATGACTGCATTCTACTAGTGTCATGCCCTAGCCCGTGCTTTAACTCCATTATTTGATTTTATTAGTGTTTGTGCTCAAGGATATCCATATTTTTGAAATGTTGACTATGGTTATCAAATGGACAGACCATGAGCTTCTAGCTAGGTGTCATTTGTATTGATAGCTTAGGGCATCAAATGTATTGTATCATTGATAGTTGAGACTTTGTTAAAAGGAAATAGGACAAAGAACGATTCTGATTTAGTTTCTCTATTTTGATCTCTAAGTGGCTTACAACCCTAGAGAAGTATATGCAAATTTACAAATGTAGTTGCAGGATACCTAGCAGCTGATAATTCACAAAAAATCCATGCATCTAATTTGAATAGCAATTAATACAAATAAATAGGGTCCTCCAATGCCCCAATCATCTAGACCTTGATTGTCCCCTCAACTAGTGACCCTTCAAAACTGGGTTATCATGCAATCAGTGAGTGATCCTTCATTCTCTTGGTCTACCCTACATCCAAACATATTGGAAATACACAATATAATGATAAAAACTCTTTCACAATCCCCGTTCCCTTAAGGGACACTATCAACCATCCCTTCCACATAGCATTTCACTATTCTATGAGTGGATTGTGCAGGAACAATTAGCATTAAACAAGGAGCAAACTCCTCAACACATCTTTGTTGTAAACATGCCATTGGTTCAGTTTTGTAAATTTGTTTTTTGTGTTAAATGCATTTAAATGGAACATTAAGTAGAGTAATAATATGCTTAATCTATTAGTAATTGCAGATTAAATGCCCATAACACCTTTATCAGTTTAGCATGTTATTATAAGATACTAAAGAAGACCTACTATTTGTCAAAGAAATCTTCACTGTCCCCCATAATGAAGACAATGAGGATTGACCTCCTGCCCCACAACAAAGAACATTGTAATAAGAATAAGATATAAAATAGTGTTAGAATAAACTTTGAACAAAGACATGTAATTCTTAAGTTAATGATCTAAAAAGCTACAAATATAGGAATTGAAAAAGAAGATAGTGCTAAGAAACATTTTCAAAAATATGAAACATGAGGAAAAGTAATAACATTAACAATGCCAAGATTCATAGCATTAAATTTCACCTGCGGATGAGTTTCTGCAGTGGGTTGCCCAGCATCAAAAATATGTTGAGTTGCATTTGAGTTGTAAATAAGAATATCATGTGGAACAAACCCTAAACTTTGAAAGCATTCTCCAACCTAGCAATTCAAAATTCAATCTAGGAAAGCATCAGTAAGTGAAATAAATTATAGACATCAACATCAACCAACATCATCATAATCATTAAAAATAAACTTTAAAGACATATTTTGGATAGTACTATGTTTCTTGAAAGTTTTTGTTAATGAGCAGGTTGAGTTTGAGGCTGAGGCCAGACAAACTGACCTTGATGTTGATGATGTGACTAGATCAGGTAAAGAGCTATATGATTATGAATGTTGTCAATGCCTTTATTACCAAGGAATCACCGCCCACCATTAATGAATATTAATGATCACTGTTTCCTAAGGGTAATCATTATTTGTGTATGCTGATCACCCAAGTCTTTGGCTATGATTTGCATGCTGTGCAGTTTGTTAGAAGTGGGGGTATGACATTCTAGTTGGATTATAACATATTGACACTTACACCATGAAGAACACAAATGATTAAATAGAAAGAGAGGACCAACTGAACCATCTTATGGTCATTCTATATCACATTGAGAAACAACGTCAAGAATTGAGAATCAAAACAATCAAAAGTTTCTTCAAGACCATGAATGATCAACAACATTCCATCAGAATTCACCACTGCCTCCATACATTGCTCTTAAATTTGTTTCTTCCTCTAAGTTTTCTTAAGGTAGAGAATCAAGGTTTTGGGGGAGGGAAGCATGTTATGTTTTTGGTGCTTCTCTCCCTAGAATCCAACACCATATATATATGAATTGAATTATCTTCAAGAGGATCGACCTGGTCTTATTAAATATTTTTAATGTTAAAGCCAAGAGGTTGACCTTAGGCCCTTAACTAATTCAACCAACACATATATAGATGAAATAATAATCTCCTTATTATTATAAATCACACAAGGGTATTTATTTGATCAGTTTGATCTTGGCTGAAAAGCTATAATTATTAACACTCTACACTAGTACTCAATCTGACCTCCACTCCATATACGTCTTCTCAGAATCTAAAAACTCTCCATCGTTGATTCTTGTCATTTTTTCAGCATCTCAATGGACTGAGACCTTAAATTATTGAGCTTCTCTTTGTTTCAAGAATAGTTAAACATTCTCTACTTAATAGGGCCAACCACATGAAGGTGGAAGCTCATCTGGCCCCTCCTAGGAGCCTCTTATGACCCTTTACAACATTTTAAGACCTCTAAGATGTATTCTTAGGGATCTTAAATGGTCGTAAAGGGTCATAAGAGGTCTTGGGACACAAAAAATAAGAAACATAATTGTAGGCATCATGCTCATAATTTTTTGGAGACAACGTAATTCAGTTGTATACCCAGACAGTGGAGAGCAACTCCCGCACCTCCGATTCCAAGTTGACTACATCTGTTGCTCATGAATACAAGGTCCTCCAATAGATGTATTCAACTTGGAATTGGGGGTACAGAAGTTTCTCTCCACCACTTGGGTACACAACACAATTATCTCCAAAAGATTGTGACTATGATGCCTATAATTATGTTTCTCAGCTATTGTGAAATCTACATTTATGTTTCTCAGTTGTTGTGTTTATGTGCATGTTTTTTATGTATTTTGGATAGTAAGTCTAATTTAATTTCTCCTTTTCATCCAAACTGAACTCATTCCAATCCCTCACTAGAATAAAGGGAGGATGCTCAAACTTCAGCAAGACTTCATACCACACACGTTTGTAGATTACATTCAATGTGTTATTTATGTTCGGAAATCAGTGTTGCATACAAATCTATAGACGGTGCATGGTATGAAGCCACGCTCAAGCTTGAAAATGATAGTCAATCCATAGTCAAGGTCAAGGAACAAATGGAACAACCAAGAAAACACTATACATTAAATCATGTGATTGATAGCAGATTGGAGCTCACCTGAGCCATAAACATTTGTGTATTAAAACTATTCACAACTTAATAATATTAGGTAATCAAATGCTTAAATCAATGTATTCAAGTTGTGGGAATTCATGGGGCTATTTTGTATCTAACACACATGCACCCGTAAGCTCACCGAAATAGTAGGCAAAGAAAGAATAATTTAAAAAGTTTGAATCAATTGTAACTATATTATTTTAAGATTAAATATTAATCCACTAGTTAAGTCTTAAAATGTCAAAGACACTAGTTAAGTCTTATAATGTCAAGTAGATAAAGCAATAATAAGAATATTGCATAAACATAGGTAATGATGTCCAAACAGTAATACATGTAATGTACTTGTCATCATATCTTTGAAACATGGCATTATTATCTAGGAGCATTCTAATACAGCCATTACTATCTTACATGTGTGGGACAACTCATTACATTTGTGCAATTTGAGAAAGATTGGCCTACTCCAAAAGTGGTGGGAAGGCACCATCATTCAATACCTTACATGCCAAAGATGGCATCCAAGCATTACTTATGGCCATGCCTGTCATAGTCAGGAGGAGATCAATTCCCAAGATCTTTTACTTCTCTGATAAGCCAAGTTAAGAAAATTAATGTATGACTATGAATTGATCGGAGAATTAAAAGATCTTGGGAATTGATTAGAGAAGTAACTGTGATAGGCATGGCCATAATTAATGCCTAGCTACCATCTTTGGCACGTAAGGTACAGAATGATGGCACCTTCCCGCCACTTTTGGAGTAGGCCAGTCTTTCTCAAATGGCACAAATGTAATGAGTTGTCCCACACATGTAAGATCGTAATGGCGGTATCAGAATGCTCCTAGATAATAATAACACATTTCAAAGATATGATGACAAGTACATTACATGTATTACTATTTGTACATCGTTACTTATGTTTATGCAATATTTTTATTATTGGTTTACCTAATTGACATTATAAGACATAACTAGTGTCTTTGACATTTTAAGACTTAACTAGTGGAT
Source organism: Chamaecyparis obtusa (assembly GCA_027943335.1). Taxonomy (NCBI): domain Eukaryota; kingdom Viridiplantae; phylum Streptophyta; class Pinopsida; order Cupressales; family Cupressaceae; genus Chamaecyparis; species Chamaecyparis obtusa. The sequence continues at coordinate 352,471 of BSBK01007124.1, read as the reverse complement.
TTATATTTAATCTTAAAATAATACAGTTACTATTGATTCAAAATTTTTAAATTATTCTTTCTTTGCCTACTATTTTGGTGAACTTGCAGGTGTATGTGTTAGATATAGAATAGCCTCATGAATTCCCACAACTTGAATACATTGATTTAAGCATTTGATTACCTAATATTATTAAGTTGTGAATAGTTTTAATACACAAATATTGTGAGCAAATTTGTGTCAATCACATAGCATTTCACTATTGTATGAGTGGATTGTCTAGGAATAGTTAACATTAAACAAGGAGAAAACTCCTCAACACATCTTGGAAACCATTGAATTCAATAATAAATGAAACCTAACACCAACAGTATTCCTTCCATTCACTTCTACCAAGAATTCTAGCACAAGCACAAGCTATTCCAAACTTCAAGTAAAAGCTATTCCAAACTTCAAGAAAAATGAGAAATATGCTATATCAAATCATTCATATTCATAGTAACCATTTAAAGGATCATTTTGTCAATGAACCCTTTGACTGTACCCTTGCGACAGAGAAAGGAAACCTCAAAATAGAGAAAGGAAACTTAGTAAAACCAGTCTATGCTGCTATTTGTGAGGGTACAGTCATGATAAGTGCCTCTCAAACCTCTCCAAACATGTAAGATTGTCTTTAAATACTTTATTGATCTCTTCTAAACATTAACCAAATCAAACCTACATTTGAATCCACACACAATAACCCCAAAATGAAGGGTTTTGTATCCTTTAATGAATCTTAGACACTGGTAACGCATGGATAGTCAAACCAGTAGTCTCCAAAGCATTCAATAAGTGACTGGATTGTATTTAATACACACCAAAGGACTAGTTGTATGAAATTGTCAATCACATAGCATTCCACTATTGTATGAGTGGATTGTGCAGGAACAGTTAACATTAAACAAGGAGAAAACTCCTCAACACATCTTGGAAATGATTGAATTCAACAATAAATGAAACCTAACACCAACACTATTCCTTCCATTCACTTCTACCAAGAATAAAGCATTTAATCCATTCAATATTACATATAATCATTAGACAGTTACATTTTCTGACTATGTAGAGGAACAATCATGACCAAAATGATCAAAACTACTTTCACCCTTGCACAAGCTATTCCAAAATTCAAGTAAAATGAGCAATATGCTATATCAAATCATTCATATTCATAGTAACCATTCAAAGGATCATTTTGTCAATGAACCCTCTGACTGTAACCCTGCAGCAAACAAAGGAAACTTAGTAAAACCAATCTATGCTAGTGTTTATGAGGGTACAGTCATGACAAGTGCCTCTTAAACCTCTCCAAACATGTAAGAATGTCTTTAAATACTTCATTGATCTCTTTTAAACATTAACGCATGGACAGTCAAACCAATAGTCTCCAAAGCATTGAATAAGTGAATATGAATGTTTGAAAACTTTCCTCTCAACTTCCCCAACCACTCCTAATCGGTTAGAGGGATTAGTTGAGTGTTTACACACTTAAACTTCTTAAACATACTTTATCTAATATGATGAATTGTAATATCAACAAATGCGAATCCAAACATTTGAAAATAGTGAATCAATATCCTTGAGCACAAGCACCAATAACATCAAATAATGGAGATAAAGCATGGGCTAGGGCATGACACTAGTAGAATGCGGTCATTTTAGTGAGCATTCATGATCAAATAAAATGCAATGCATTTGAAATTTGTGGTCGAATATGATGCCAGAGGCTCGAAAGACATTGCCCGTCAAAGATACCAATCAAAGATGAAGAAATCACATACCTTCTCTCACGCTCAACTTGCACAAAGGAAGATTTGATAGCCAAATCTTCCTTGTACCACATGAAGAACATGCCATTGGTTCATTTTACCATGTTATTACCATATCAGATAAAGTATGTTTAAGAATTGTTGGTAAGGATAGGAATAGTGGAGATTCTAGAAATATCCCTCTAATCGATTAGGAGTGGTTGGGGAAGTTGAGAGGAAAGTTTTCAAACATTCATATTCACTTATTGAATTCTTTGGAGACTACTGGTTTGACTATCCATGTGTTAGCAGTGATTGAGATTCATTAAAGGATACAAAACCATTCATTTTGGGTTATTGTGTGTGGATTCATCTACTTTAGCCAGGAAGATCAAGAAGATGGGGTAGGAGGACATTGTGGTAGAAGAAGTATTTAAAGAAGCAACAAGAAGTAATAGAAAATTTTTCAGGAGTTTGGAACAACATTTCAGAATCCATGAATGGTATGGGTAAGGTGACCTTCATTCTTGGTCATGACTTCAATGAAACATTGGATATGGCTAATAAGAAGAAGTGTCACTTGTTGATAGTGTTCCTTAGGGAAGGGGGATTGTGAAAGACTTGTTATCATTATATTTTATATTTCCAATATGTTTGGATGTAAGGAAAACCAAGAGAATGAAGGATCACTCATTGATTGCATGATAACCCGGTTTTGAAGGGTCACTAGTTGAGGGGATAGTCAAGGTCCAGATGTTGATAGTAATTCATTGAGGGAAGGGGGATTGTAAAAGACTTGTTATCATTGTATTATGTATTTCCAATATGTTTGGATGCAGGGGAGCCCAAGAGAATGAAGGATCACTCACTGATTGCATGATAACCACATTTTGAAGGGTCACTAGTTGAGGGGACAATCAAGGTCTGGATGTTGATAGTGTTCCTTGAGGTAAGGGGGATTGTGAAAGGCTTGTTATCATTGTATTATGTATTTCCAATATGTTTGGATGTAGGGTAGACCAGGAGAATGAAGGATCACTCACTGATTGCATGATAACCCAATTTTGAAGGGTCACTAGAAGAGGGGGGAATGAAGGATCACTCACTAATTGCATGATAACCCCACCAAGTATTCTTTCCTTTAAGTTTCCACAGTATCTCAAAATATGATCATTATTCTTTAATTTCTTCTATATGCTATTCTTTCTATGGTTTTTTTATCTCAAAAATATATCAAAAACATTGTAGATGTGCATATAAAAGTAAAATATTGTCCTTCAATTGTTCCACATTGAAGCATTTCCTCTTGGAAGCATTTCCTCTTGGGAGTATTCTCTTCATTTGTACAATATCTATCAAAAATGGTTCCCATATTTCCTGCAACTATGAAAGGAATAGTGTTGGTGTTAGGTTTCATTTATTATTGAATTCAATGGTTTCCAAGATGTGTTGAGGAGTTTTCTCCTTGTTTAATGTTAATTGTTCTTTCACAATCCACTCATAAAATAATGAAATGCTATGTTGAAGGGATGGTTGATAGTGTTCCTTGGGGGAAGGGGGATTGTGAAAGACTTGTTATCATTGTATTGTGTATTTCCAATATGTTTGGATGTAGGGCAGACTAGGATAATGAAGGATCACTCACTAATTGCATGATAACCCAGTTTTGAAGGGTCACTGGTTGAGGCGACAGTCAAGGTTTGGATGATTGGGCCATTGGAGGACCCTAGTTCTTTATATTAATTTCTATTCAAATTGGATGCATGGATTTCTTGTGAGTTATCGGCTGCTATGTATCCTGCAACCGGATCTGTAAATCTACATATACTTCTCTAGGGTTGTAAGCCACATAGGGATCAAAATAGAGAAACTAAATGAAAATCATTCTTTGTCCTATTTCCTTTTAACAAAGTCTCAACTATCAATGATATAATACATTTGATGCCCTAAGCTATCAATACAAATGGCACCTAGCTAGAAGCTCACGGGCTGTCCATTTGATAACCACAGTCAACATTTAAAAAAAATGGATATCCTTGAGCACAAGCACCAATAACATCAAATAATGGAGTTAAAGCATGGGCTAAGGCACAACACTAGTAGAATGTGGTCATTTCAGTGACAACAATATACAATGGTGTCATCAAACACATATGCTAGTAATATCAACAAACATGAATCCAAACATTTGAATACAGTGAATTGATATCCTTGAGCACAAGCACCGATAACATCAAATAATAGAGATAAAGCATTGGCTAGGGCATGAAACCAGTAGAATGCAGTCATTTCAGACAGTAACTCCCTCAACAATAAAATGAAATGCATTCAAATATGATGCCAGAGGCTCGAAAGATGAAGAAATCACATACCTTCTCCCGTGCTTAGTTGTCACTCCTTTTCTCCCGCTCTCCAATCAAAATAAAAATGATGAGCTTGTTTCACTTTTTTTTTGAATGTATACCCTGAATCTGTCAGAATTCTGATGGTCAATTAAACACTCATCAGAATACTGACATCATCAGGGCCTATTACAAAAACAAACACCAAATTCGTAAGAAAAAGTTACCCGTCGGAAACTTCTGTCAAAATTTGGCCCCAAATGTAGTAGTGTATATGCTTCAGCTGTAGGGAGCTTAATGTATGCTATGGTATGTACTAGGCTAGATATTTCACACACAATGGGAGTCGTTAGCCGATATATGAGTAACCTAGGTATTAAGCATTGGAATGCAGTCAAATGGATTCTTAGATATTTGAGAGGTACATCCAGTAAGTGTTTACATTTTGGGGGTTTGACTACTACTGTACAAGGCTATGTTGACTCTGATTTGGTAGGAGATATAGATAGTAGGAGGATTACTATAGGTTATGTATTTACTGTTGGTGGGACAGTAGTGAGTTGGATCTCTCGACTACAAAAGGTGGTTTCTTTATCCACTACAGAGGTAGAGTATGTTGCTGCTACAGAGGTAGCCAAGGAGATGGTATGGCTTCAATTCTTCATGGAAGAATTGGGACATCCTCAGATGGATAATTTTCTACATACAGATAGCCAAAGTGCCATTCATCTTGCAAATAAATTTTCTTTGCACTCAAAGACAATACACATACAGTTGCGGTACCATTTCATTCAGTCAGTTTTGGATGATTGGTAGTTAAAGCTAGAAAAGATACATACAGATGATAATCTAGTAGATATGTTTACAAAGGTAGTAACGAGGGAGAAGTTGAACTCCTGGTTAACATCAGTTGGTCTACTAGACTGAACATAATAAAGGGACAGTTGAGTCCAGGGTGGTTGGATCCAGTGGGAGCCCCACAGGGTAGCGGTTTAGCTACATGATCAGTCTCCAAGTGGGAGATTGTTGTTTGGTGTGGATTTTGAGTAGGAAAGTACTATCTAGGAAAGTACTATACACTTTTAATTCATCATGGGGTTCGAGGTTAACTCATCAAGCATTTTTTGAGTTGACACGTCAAACATTTCCCTAGGTTGACTTGCCAAGCCTTTTCTTAGGTTGCCTCATCAAGTATTTTAGGGTTAACTTGTTAACTGAAATAAGCCTTGTTATATTGGCTTAGGGTTAGGGATTTCATTATGATGTATGATTTTAGTACTTGTGGTGGAATTGAGCTGTAAGGGATTACAGGTTGTAATCAGGTTGTAATCACTGGATAATAATAATATTGGACTCATTTTTGGTGGACGTAGCCCAGGGATTGGGTGAACCACGTTAAATATTTGTGTCTTGTGTTCTCTTCTATGTGGTTTGTTATTTTCTAATATTAGTTATATTTGAACATAATTGTTATTTCTATTTTGTTGATCCTAACACCCTAATAGTTTGTTGATACCTCTCATGAGCTTCAAGATACGAGCCCTGAAAGATCACTGCCCAATCGTGCTTAGTGCACCTTGGGGTCACTTGGGTTAAGCATTCTAGTGACTCCATGGGAAGAAAGGGGTTTTCAATGGCAGTTACCCGACCATCCAGAGTCGATGGAGTAGATGGTTCGATGCCAGGTTAGATGGTTTGAAAGATATGCTATTGAGCCGCTTTCAACTAACCCTCACTGCAAGTTTTGGCATTGATTGAGATCACCTTGCCAAATGCAAATGAAGTCAAATTGCCCAAAACTGAGAGAGGTTATTGTAGACCTTAGAAACATGATCCTATATCACTTGATGGTTTGTCAATACCTCTCATGAGCTTCAAGATACAAGCCATAGAAGATCACTACCCAATCGTGCTTAGTGCACCTTGGGGTCACTAGGGTCGAGCGTGGTCGTGAGCATTCCTATGACTCCATGGGTAGAAAAAGGTTTTCATTGGTGTTTACCTGGCCAACCAAAGCTAATGGAGTAGACGGTTTGATGCCAAGTCGGATGGTTTGAAAGATATGCTGTTGAGCCACTTTCAACTGACCCTCACTACAAGTTTTGGCATCGACTGAGATCATCTTGCCAAATGAAAATAAAGTTGAATCACCCAAATATGAGAGAGGTTATTGTGGACCTCAAAAACACAATCCCATAGCCCCTGATAGTTTGTTGATATCTCTCATGAGCTATGAGATATGAGCCCCGGAATATCACTGCCCAATCGTGCTTAGTGCACCTTGGGGTCACTTGGGTCAAGTGTGGTCGCGAGCATTTTGGTGACTCCATGGGTGGAATAGGGTTGTCATTGGCATTCACCTATCCAACTAGAGCTGATAGAGTAGACGATTTGATGCTAGGTAGGAGGGTTTGAAAGATATGCTATTGAGTCACTTTCAACTAACCCTCACTACAAGTTTTGGTATCGACTAAGATCATCTTGCCAAATGCAAATTGTAGACCTTAGAAACATGATCCTTTAGCCCCTGATAGTTTTTTGATACCTCTCATGAGCTTTGAGATATGAGCCATGGAAGATTGCTACCCAATCATACTTAGTGCACCTTGGGGTCACTTGGGTCAAGCATGGTCGTGAGCATTCCAGTGACTCTGTGAGCGGAACAAGGTTGTCACTGGTGTTTACCCAGCCAACTGGAGCTAATGGAGTAGATGGTTTGATGTCAGGTCAGACGGTTTGAAAGATACACTGCTGAGCCACTTTCAACTGACCCTCACTACAAGTTTTGGCATTGATTGAGATCACCTTGCCAAATGAAAGCGAAGTTGAATCACCCAAAATTGAGAGAGCTTATTGTAGACCTCAAAAACATGATCCCATAGAACCTGATAGTTTGTCGATACCTCTCATGAGCTTTGAGATATGAGCCCTAGAACATCACTGCCCAATCATGCTTAGTGCACCTTGGGGTCACTTGGGTCGAGCATTGTCGCAATAATTCTGGTGACTCCATGGGTGGAACGGGGTTGTCAATGGCATTTACCTGGCTAACTAGAGCTGATGGAGTAGATGGTTTGATGCCAGGTTAGACGATTTGAAAGATACGATGCTGAGCCACTTTCAACTGACTGTTAGTGGTATGTTTGAAATTTGAACTCTGAAACTAATCATGATTAAGCTTGTGAAATTTGAACTGTGAAGCTTATTATGTTTGAGGTTTAACTTTTATAGATTTTTTGAAATGATAAAAAATAATATCATTAAAGCATTATAAAAAACAATCAAACATGTAAGAATTCAAACCATGCAAATGACATGTAAGATCCCTTCTTGGCACTATTGGCCACCCATATATGATTTTGGTCATAAGTCCTTATCAAGAGTTTTAGGACATTTAACTTTTAAATCAAATTGATTGTTATAAATTGTCATTATAGGCTTCAAAATATCTCAATTGACCATTAAGGATCCTTTTGTCCTTCTATCTCTGATTGGATCCATGGTGACCGTAGGCATCTTCATAGGTGCTCCTACACAAGTTACAATCCACATACAAAACCAAGTTTATTGACCCAAAATACAATCTAAGAAAGGTGAAATTAATGTATTTAAATTAACCTTAACAAACTTAGAAAACAATGCACTAAGTTAACTTATTACCTAGTCAAGTGTTCTTGAAGGGTCATCTCTTTGCTTCAGGTTCTCTAATAGTGCTTCATGATCAGTAGTACTAATAGTCCAAAGTTATTTTGTCTTTGGTCTTCCTTGATGCTTTGAAAACTTGACATTTGTTGCTATAACAAGGTGTGAATACATGAGAATAGTTTTGTGCTTCTCAGTCTTCAAATGCGGGAATTCCATTCTTTCTAATCATATATGTTCATAGCCATATTCCTGCAACAACAACTGAACTAGTAGGATATGTGAACCCATCACCATCTATCATCAGTTGTACAAGCTTCTATTTACCTTGTACACAATGTGCTAACCAATAATCTGACCTCTCATCATTCCCCTGTGGTGCATCCAATGCAAAAACATTTCCTGGCTTGAGAAGATTTGAAAGATGGTCATAGTCAACTAAAGTGTCCATGTCATCATTTCTTATAGAGAGTGTCAAAGATAAAGGAGTTAGATACTATGGAACCCATGTATCCACCCACTCACTTGACTCATAATGATCCCAATCATACTGAAAATACATGGGGCAAAAACAAGCCAACTCTCATGTCCAAATGGTCCATGTACTACTATTGGAGCTTCGGAATGAATGCATTTTTGAAGAGTCTTTCACTGTTTGACAATCCAATCTATCTCCTATAGTTCCCTCCTCAACCAACAAAAAGAATCTACGCACTGTAGAATCAAGAGTCCCCCCTATGACAATGCTAAAGTACACCAATCAACAATAGAATGAGCATCAAGAAGTACAACACCTGAAATCCTTAATTGCTCCTTAACTAGAGCTCTCTTCACACACACTACTCTTTCATGCTCCCCTTTCCCATGCCTTGACTCAAAAATACTCCAAATATGAGGTACACCTCTCTCCACATGCATTCTACACAACCAATAAAACATTCTGGCATTCTTAAATTGACCGGTACAATTATCCAACCAAATGAGATGCCTATCCATAGCAATACCATTTTCCTACAAGAAGTCAAAATAGTTCTAGAAACAATGTTGAACAAACTCATGAGAGTGAGACCTATCGTCGCTCATATAAAAATGGTACTCTCTGATTATATTTTTCTCATCTTTTGTGCTATCAAGGGAATGTCTATATGTGATGTGTACAAAAATAGCAACCTAAATGGTATTGTAATATTGAGCTTGAGTCTCATTTTGGGGCTGCAATGTATAGTTCTCCACAAAGTCTACAATAGATATAATAGTTCCAATGGAAAAAGTGTCCTTAGATGTCTTGAATTTTTGCAACTAACTCACATCTAGAGCCTTCACCTCCACTCTTCAATGTATATTTCACCATTTCATATACCTTTTTTTGGACAAGTGTCTTTCCAAAATTGTGTTCCAAACCCTCATGAAAACATATTCTAAACTTGGACAAGCCATGACATTCTAAGCACTTGGCATTTAAGCAATCTTTTTTATAAAATAAACAACCATCATCTCTATGACATAAAAATTGATCTAGCAAGTCTCTTAATAATTTGGGAAGACCACTTGCTCCACAATCCTCTAGCATTTTATTAGTATGCAAAGTAGAATGAATGGACCGTAATAATTCATGATGCATTGAAAACTCAACATGATATTTGCAACAACATGTATTATGAATTTTAAGGGGTACACAATAAAATGGCTTCATAGATTCAAAAGACCTTTGTGATATTTTCAATGTTGGATGTGTCTCACAAAATTTTTTATACACCATTGTTTGACTTACGTCCACATAATGTTTAGGATGTGGAGTGCGGTCTCGATTGCCAACTCTCAACTTCAAGACATCCTTCACATTTGGTGACACTCTTGAGTTAGCATCCCAAAATTGTTGAATTTCATCCTTGACAACTTCTATTAGCTTCTTATCGAAATGTGGAAGTCTCCCACCATAAGCCCATGTATCAATTTGAAATGGATCATCAAGTCTTTCTCTTCTTGCAAGTGCTCTACCCAAATTTTTACGGTCTATATTGAAGTCAACACAAGTTTGTCTCATTGAACGAGCCTTTCTCAACTGATGACTTACTAAGGAGGTTGTAATAATCCTCCTGTATGCACCCTAAAATACTCGCCTAGACTTTGGGCCAATTTATTCAATTTGTCAAATATCAATTTCCTGAATCAATGCTTTGCAATTTTCAAATCAATTCCTTGATCAAATCGCAATTAAATCAATAATTCAAATATTTCTAAGGTTTGATCATTTCATCAATAATTTTACTTAATTAAAAGAAATATTCTCTTTTAAATAAATAAAATAGGCTTATTTAATTAAAAGAAATTTCTTAAATAAAATAATCTTATTTAATTAAAACCCCTTTTAATTGAATGATTTTATCTTATTTAATTAAATATTCCTCTTTTTATTAAATAAACTTATCTTATTTATTTAAAAGATAATTCCTCTTTTAAATAAATAAAATATCCACTTAAAGCAAAATCTATGATGGAAAAGGAAATAAATCAAATAAAAACAAAACAAAAATCCTTTTCCTGATTCTTTCAATAATTTTATTTAATTGAAAGAAATATTCCCTCTTAAATAAATAAAATAACTTTATTTAATTGAAAGAAATATCTTTTAAAATGAAATAAATTTATTTAATTAAAATCTTTTTTAATCAAATGATTTTATCTTATTTAGAATGATATCTCTCTTTTAATTAAATAATGTTATCTTATTTAATTAATAGAGAATCATTATTTTAAATAAATAAAAAATCCTCTTAAAGCTCTTTGTGATGAAAAAAGGGAAACAAATAATTAAAAATAAATAAAATCCCTTTTCTCTCCACAAATTCTAAAAAATGAGCTTTATTTCCTCTTTTTGGATTTATCCCACATTTCTCTTGAGGATGCATTCTCTTCCACATTTTCCTATATAAGGAGCCCTCTCCTTCTCATTTCAGATCTGAGAATTTTCATGTTATTGTTATACTGCAGGTTTGGAGAGCAATCTTGGAAGAAGCTTGTTGAGCACATTTGGAGCTTGGATATTTGAGACTTCTTTCTTCTTGTCTTCTTCTCTCATGCCTTATGGCAATCCATAGTTTAGATTAATATTGCATTCACATAATAGTTTAAATTCATGTTTCCTTTCATAGATTAACATTGTATAAGCATTCATTTCAATAGAATAGTTTATTTCTTGCATTATTATCATCTAGACTAGTTTCATTTGCATGAAATAACTTGATGATCATGGAGATTAGCATGCTTTCTATTCATCTTTAAATCTCTCATTTCTTGGTGTACTTGCATGGGCATAACTAGGTCAATCTGAGGGCCTCATATACAAACCCCTGCACTCCACGAATAGAGAGCTGTGAATCATTGTTTGAGACCTCATTCTTGAGTGTTCTTTAATGTAATGATTCATAAAAGTATGACTACTTTCTAGCACACATTTTTTGCGCCCACCGTGGGGCAGAAAAGATTAATTTTTGGCCTCATTCTTGATTGGTTTTTCAGTTTTAGTGTTGGTTCCGGGCCTTTTACGACCATGTAAAGACTATAAATCCTATAATATAGTAATTTATGGATAGAATGATGAATCCTATTTGTCATGATTTTGGTTTGGTTCATTTTTATTAAGAAATGAATAAGCTATGATCATTTTGGTGAAAGTGGGTATTTGCAGATTTGAGATTCTCTGAATACAGTCAGATTGAAATGTCTAGCATGGACAAAGTATGAAGAATCAGGACCTATAATAATATTAATTGGAAAGATACATGAATTATATTTGATTTCCTTTTAGTTTTATTCATTTTTATTCAAATTTGTGAAAGTTACGGGCATTTGAGTGAAAACTAGTTTTTAACAATCTACATTGGAGTTGCAAGCAATGATTTTCTCTTAGAAAATAATTTATGAATGGAAAAAATAAATGGCTTAAATATTTCGAAACTAGATTCAATAATAGTTGTTTTGAAATTTGTTTGGTTTCATTTGGATTCTTTTTGAGAAAGATATGTGATTCTCTAGATAGGGTTTGGTGTTTTAAATCTGATTTATGATAGAAAAATTGCAGTCAGAAAAGGTTATTGGTTGAGGAACCAAATGGAATCATAAGACCTTATAATTTTGGGAAATGGTATTTCTTGATGTTGGCTAAAAAATTTATTCTTTCTATAAACTTTAATATTGTGATTTTATGGGTCAAATAAATCAATCTTTAAAGACTGTCTTGAAGACAACAATGTTAAATCAAACTCCTAACAATTGATTTTCATATCTAACCATCTTAGGGTTTTTTTTTTTAGATGTGTGCTAAATGCTGGAGTGAAGATCTTTGGACCTAAGGTGAGTTCTTAAAATTTCTATAACACTTGGTTTGGGTATAAAATCAATCTCTCATGTGTTTGGCTTGAGTGTTACATGCTTTCATAGAACATATTTTTGATGCTCTTAATGGGAAATGAATGAACATAGATTTAATTTTATACAAGTTTGTGTTTAAGTGAATGCTTATGTTTAAACATTAAGTAATTCTTGGTTTCAAATATTAAAACATCTCATTGAGTAATCTAGGGCATGGATTCATTCCTAGTTTACATGAAGAGTTAAATGCACCACTTTGTGGACTCACTTCATGTTTACTTGGAAAGTTAAATATTCCATGATTCAAACCCTCTTGCACTTATGAGTAGTATTTATTAGTAGTCTTAGATTACTTGTGACTGATCTAGATTGCTATCTTGGGTTATTGGACTCGCTAATCCATCGGCCCCTCATTTCTTCCCTGTGGTTGCAATCTCAGTGCCACATTAAAGGGGAGGGGTCTATAGGAAAGAAGCGTTAATTGTTCCACTAGGAAACCCTTTTGTGCTTTTTGGAACTCACTTGTTTTCTAGGTTGTGGACTCATTTGTAGCTTATGTGGGGTGTTAATTGTTCCACCTTGTGGACTCACCTCATATTTTCTTTAAGCATTAAGTGTTCCACCTTTAGTGCTTTTCAATACTTTTTATAGAGAATTACTTACTTTTCATTTTTTTAGAAGGCCTGCTTGGGGATTTCATCACCTCAAGGGACGACCTTAACTCCCATGTTCCAGCAGAGTATAAATATTGGGAGGTGAATCCAAAGACACCTCTCTTGGGAATGAGTTAGATTTCACTCTTGGCTAAGCCTCAAAGAACTTTATACCTTTGAGAAGTGAAGGAGGAGATTTGGGTTACCGTCTCCCCTCGGCTATGTGATTTTTTATTCTTCTCATCTATGGATTTGGGCCTCATGTACCTTGTGTATATCGAGGACACCCTTTAGAAAAGCCATGTATATCCTTGTAGACAACTTGCTAAGATGTTGTTGTGTTCTGAGTGCCTGCTAAAACATATCCAAGAACATACACAAGTAGAATCTTTAAGGAGTAGCATACTAAGTCACTATTCTTGTTCATGTGCAAGGTTGCTTTGCCCCTTGCTCATTGTTTGAAGACAATTTCTTGCTTGAACTCCCCAATTGTTGTCTTATGTGCTTGATACAAATCCATTGATATACTTGCTTGGTCTTTGAAAATGAACAACAAACTAAAATACTGAGTTCTTCGATTAGGTGACTTGTCCCAGTTCTAGAGACCTGTTATGTATTTAGGGTTCTTGTGTCCTTGACCTTTTGAGTTAGTGATCCTTGATCTCATAAGTGATTTTTCTTGAGATTGGCAAATCAGGAACTATTCCTATCAAATAGATAAATTTTCAGACTCTTTGATAACACACTTGGAGAGTGCTAGTAATCTCTTCGTCCACCCATTTTCATACAATTCAAACTTAGTATACTTTGTGTAAGTCATCCTCCTGATCCATACGTGCTTGGGTATTCACCCAAGAATTGAGCACCTTTGTGGCAATGTTGGTTTGCACCTATTTGCAATAGTTCTATTTCACCATTTCTCTTGGACAAGAGAAAACTTTTACTATCCTAGTCTAGTATTGACATTTCCTAGAATTTTTTTTTTGCCTGAACTCTCCCTTTCATGTCAGTAACAACAAGATATCAAGTGAGCCAAGGAAAGTGACCTCAGATAGTCTTCAACCAACTACCCCCAGTTCAAACTTGTTAAAAGAGAAAAGAAAAGGAACCAATATTTGACCAATCACCTAGGAGTATGTCTAAAACTTGGTTTGACCCAAAGAGCCATTTTAGCGATTTGAGTACCCCCTCAGCACCTTCCCACTTAGGTATGGATATGAGTTATACTATCACTAGGTGGGAGAGGGAAGCCATGGATCAAACTCTTGATGACATCTATGAAAGACACAGAGACAAGATTTTGTTTGGTAATTCCTCTCATGATGCTCAACCTAGTTCACCCCCCATCAGCACTAGGTACCTAGATGCACATCAAAGAGCCGAAAGGCATGAGAGATGAGATCACCCAGAACAATGGTCACAACATGAAGACCAAGACAATGAACCTGGTGATGCTCATGTCAATGCAACGTATACCAATGATTTGTACAAACATTCAAGACCAAATTCTCCACTTCAAACAACCTCAAGGCATACAAGTGAAAGGCTTAAAAGGATTGAGCACGAGAAGAAAGCCTTTTTAGATGAGAAAGCTACACAGAAAGAAAAATTTAGATAGATTGAGGTAGAGAGCCAAGCTTTATTGGAAGTACAAAGGAAACTTGCTCAAGAAGAGAAAGATAGGATTTTACCAAACAAATTAATACCCAATTGAACAATAGGGGTGCCAATAGTGGAAATAATTCTTCTCCCTTCACCCCTTCCAGAACACCAAGAAGTAGAAGGTGGTCAAGAACCCCTTCTAGATCTCCTAGTCCTAGAGGAAGAAGGGCCTCTCAGTATGCTCACTATAGGAGGCAAACCCCTCCCAGAAATTCAAGACCACACTCCCAACATGTACATCATGGTTCCCAACATGGAGGTGGTAGCTCACATTATGACCTTGATACTCAAGACTTCATGCAAATGCAATAAGAGCCTATCTTCCAACATTATGTGGAGAGGTATTTGGAACAAAACAAAGATAAATTCTTGGAAAGTCTAATCAACAAGGGTGCCAGAGTCCCTTATAATTTTGATGTGGACAACAAAATACAAAAGCAAAATCCCTCTCAAGAGGAAGAAATCCACCAAATGAAGCAAATGATGGAGAAAATGATGCAACCTAAGAGCTCATTCTCACTAGACTCGATTTGTCCTAATCCATTCGACAAGAGTGTGAGTATGAAGGATTTTCCAAAAAGGGTGGAATTCCCTCAATATGATAAATATGATGGCAGTGGTGATCCACACGACCATGTGTGCCATTTCTATACTATGAGCTTTGAATTCCATCAGGATGACTCCTATTTGATGAGGTTATTCCCTAGAAGTCTTAAAGGACAAGCAATGGAATGGTTTACCAATATCACTCCCCTTGTCAAGACTTTTAGAGAACTTGTTTATCAATTCGTTCAACACTTCACATATAATCTGTCAAGATCTGTTACTATGTTGGACCTATGCAACTTGAAACAAAATCAGGGGGAACCCTTTGTTACCTTCTTGCAAAGGTGGAGGAGACACTGCTCTCGATATCCTAGGATGATCCATGAGGATGAAAATATTGACATACTTGTCAGTAACTTGGTGCCTAAAATGAGATATGAGATCAAAAAGATAGTCTTCAATTCCTTTGATACCATCATTGCAACTGCATGCCGCATTGAGGATGTTCTAAAAGAATAAGGCATTTTGACCAAACATAGCAACAATGGCAACAATGGTCAACAAAACAACAAGGATAAAGGGAAGAACAACAATTGGAACAAGAACAAACAAGTTGTCAATGATGGAGTTGTCGACTCTCCCCAACCTAAAGATCAAGGTGTCCTTCACTTGTCCAGTGCAGTTCAAGCTATGAAGCTCAATGCACCTCCTCAGCAAGAAAGTAAACCAAGATATCAGGAGAGGCCCAAAAAGGAGAAGCGGCAATTTACCAAATTGGGTGACTCATATGAGGATGTTCTCAAAACTCTCATTGGTAACAACTTGGCACATCCTCAGGATCCTCCAAAACATTACATCCCTGACATTAAGCCACATTGGTGGGATGAGAAGACTTTCTATATGTTTCATAATGGCATTGGGCATACCATTGAGAATTTTTGGAAAATCAAGCACATTATCCAAGATCTCATTGAGAATGGAAAGCTTAAGGTGGATGGACTAAACACCAATGCTAATCACAAAGCATTTAAAGAGTCATTGCCTAAGTATGACCAGGGGGAAAGCTCTAAACTAAAGGATGGCAAGGCTGCAATCAACTACACTTACACAGTGGCAAAAAATGTGGTAAACATGCTTGAAGTTGTGGAGCCAAGTGTTAATATGATGAGGAGTAAGGACCCACATGGTTATGACTCTCCCCTTGTCTTTGACAAAGAACCTATTGTGGTGCTGAGAGGTCCTCATTCTAGGTTATCTTCTCAAGCCCTTAATGCTGTTACCAGGAGTCAAAGCCCTATTGTTCTTAGAGGTCCTAGTTTAGGTCCATCCAACAACCCAAGCAAGTGGCATCCAAGAATGTCACCAAGTCCACCACTGCTCCCAAACAAAACTACAATCTTGTAGATTAGTTACAGAAAACTCCAGGACAAATATTAATCTTGGAGCTTCTAGAGTTGTCCCCTAGACATAAATAGATCCTTGAGGATGCTTTGCGCACAACAAATGTCCCCAACAACATTGATATAGACCAATTCCAAGGCATGGTGAATCACATTACTAGCCCGCATTACCTCTCTTTCTTAGAAGATGATGACAAATCCCTAATCCATCCACACAATCTTGCCCTTCACATTGAAGTAATGATGAGGGTGCTGGGCTAAATATTTGTACTTTAAGTTTGTTAAAAACTTTGGGCTATTCAGAGGAAGTGATCGACACTAAAAAGAAGATCACTATAAAGGCCTATGATGAGGTAGAACGAAGTTCTAAGGGGTTGGCTGTCCTTCCCGTCAGGATTGGCCTAGTTGAAAAAGATATCTTGTTCCAAATTGTTGATACTGGACCCCTTGCATACAACATCTTATTGGGTAGACCATGGATTCATGGCATGTAGGCAGTGCCATCTGTATACACCCAAAAATGGTCACCTAGACTATTAGCCCCTTTTGCTAAATCATCAATTGCTTATTCTTGATCAAATCCTAGTTCTGTCATTTATTTGATTATTTTCTATGGGCTAACCATCTTATCCTAATTCTTTATTTATTTAAACGGAATATTTCCTCCCTTTTTAATAAATAAAAAGCTCCCACTTTTCCTCTTATCCTAAGTTGGCACAAATAAAGCATTATTCTTATTTTATAAAAAGGGAAAAAACATTTTTTGTCTCATATGGACACAAAAGTCAACTCTTATTTTCTCATTGGAGGATACTTGTGCACATGGATTGCTCCTCTTTTAAGTTCCACCGTTGATTAAATCTTTTGCCTCTTAATCTCCATGGTCCATTCCTTCTCATTTCCTTTAAAAGGAGAGCTCTCTTCTTCATTCTGGATCCCCAACTTTTTATGCTAACTTTATGCTGCAGGTTTTCTAGGTCACTTTGGAGCTTTTGAAGATTTGGAGCATTCTTAGCATCTACATCTCATTCTTACATTCTACATCTCATTCTTGCATTCTTAGCTTAGCTTCATATTTATGCTTTCTTAGATTAACTTCATTTCTATGCTCTAGATTAGCTCACATAGATTAATTAGCTTGGGTTGTAACACTTGCATATTTCCTTTCATAGCTTAGCTTGCATTTCCATTTCTAGCATAGCATTGCATTGCATTTTCATTCTTGATTCTTGAGGATATTGGCATTCTTTCCCTTGTCTTCATTCAATCTCCCATTGCATGGTTTACTAGCGAGGTTATAGGCTAAATAGCTCTAGCTGAGAGCATTCTTAAAAGCCCTTGTACTCCATGCCTAGGGAGCTATGGATCGATTTGTGAGGGCTCATTCTTGAGTTTCCTTGCATGTAATGATCCATAGAAGTGTGACACATTTATAGCACACATTTTTGGCGCCCACCGTGGGGCAGAGTAGACTAGCTTTGTCCCTTCTTTTTCTGCATTTCTGTCATTTTTCATCAATTTTTTGGCAAGTTTTCAGCTTAATTTTTTGTCTCTATTTTTTTTGTCTCAGATTGTCGTGTGATACTTTCCAGAAGTATCGTGCAATATACCTTTGTATGCACGCGTGATACTTCACCTATCAGAAGTATCACTTGGCTATAGTAGAGAATATTGCCTGGTCTCGGGTGAAGTATCGCTTGGTGTCGGGCAAAATATCGTGCGGATTGATAAGTATCGCCCCAGTATAATGCGAAGTATCGCGTGATACTAGTGTCTGTACTTGGTAGTGACCTATTTTTGAGTTATTTTATCTATCTTGCAAGTTTCAGGTTCTTAGCTATCTTTTTGAAATTTTCTAAAATTTTTAGTGTTTTCAAATCTGTGCCACTTTGGAAAATGGGTGCCCATTTTTTTTGAAATTTTGCAAATGGTATCAAAAGTTTAAGTGTGATATATCATTGGAAAGGTCTTTCTGAGCCTAATCCAACCATGATGGTTTCATTTTCAGATTTTATCATTTGATCAGTTATTTTTGCACATTATCTAAAAAAAATTTCATGTACTAACCATTGTTAGATTTTGGATTTTGATTCTCCTAACTCTTGTTGGTCTAACAAGTTGTGGTTGTAGGTGCTTCTTGCTTGAAATTTGCTAAAATCGCATGTCAAAGAGGGCTACTAATAGTTTTTTCAGGGCTGCCCTAAGCATAAAAACCAAATCAAGTGCTTGTTTAATTGCTTTCTTTATTAAGTGCGGCATATACTAGTTGTTTCCTTTCATAGGCACTTAATACCTTGTTGTAGAAATTTTGAGGTGGTAGGAGAGTATGCTCTTCACCCTTGTGGTGAAACAAAAATCTTGACCCATCTTGGGATTTTGAAAGCAAGGGGGTAATTGAATTTTTGCTTGGTGCGTTTGGGAGAGATTCTTGAGATAGGGGAGTATGCTCTTCACCCTTGTGGTGAACCAAAAACCTTGAACCTCAAGAATTAATCCACTCTTTGTTTAGCTTAGGATCCTTTAGCGGGCCTGCTCTTGAGCAATCAAGAGGAATGACCCAAGTGGGGACAACCTTGTCATCATTTTCCTTGGTGGCGAGTGATTCCAACTCACTATAATCTCAAGGCTATCAAGGACACAAAACCTTGGTAGACATAACACTTGTCTTCGCTTGATGTGAGTAGCTCATGGGATTGCGACCATGGGGAAAGCATTGAGCAAGAATGTTTAAGGTACCCTTGAGGCCGCGAGGTCCTAGTCCTTTACGAGGAGCAAGAGGGGTGCTATGAACGGAAACCCTTACTATGAACCATTAGATAGAGGCCCCCCTATTTTAGCCGCTTAGCTTCTTGGTACAAGGATTGATCCAAGTGGACTTACCCAGATCACCCCAAGACACTCACCATATGTGTTCCTTTGGTTGTGTTTTTGACACTTCCATGACAACACCAATATCTCTTGTGGGAAACCACTTGGTGTGAGGCAAGGGAGCATCAAGTTGTGAGCCACGTTGCTAAGTAATGAGCCTTGTCCTTCTAGGTAGTAATTTCTTGAATTGTCTTCGATTGTGCTATGCCCGTGTACATGTTTTCAACATTCAAACACATGGTAGCGTTCATAAGGTTTTCTATTTTGATATCACAAGTGCTTGTCTTGGCAAGGTTTCTTTTTCCCTTGTTTCAAGTGTTCTATGACATGTTTGATCACCTACTATTTGCAAACCTATCTTTTATCTACTATTACTGCTTGTCAAACTGAGAAATTGCACTATCCAACCTTTGAACTTGATCAAAATGCTTTAAAACTGAGAATTTTATGTTCATTGGTCAAAAAGTCATATGAATCTGCAATAGTATCGCACGCCTTACTGAGAAATATCACATGATAGTTCGCGCCCTGCTATTTTATTGCGCGCTTTGCTGAGGTATATCGCGCGATAGTTCGTGCCTTCTGGACTATCACCCCACTAGCCTGGAGTCTATCGCCCAACCATAGTATAGTCTATCACCTAGCTTAAGGTGAAGTATCACCTGAACTGAGAAGTATCACCCTATCTGCCTGGAAAGTATCGCCCAGAATCTTTTTGCTGTCCTGTCATTGCTGCAATTCGGAGTGGCTAAACTTGCACTTTAACCTGTCATAGAGTGTCTTTTTCTGTTCTTACCTGAAACTGGTTTGTTACCTACATGCTTAGATTTGTTCTAGACTAAAACAAATGAGCTAAAACTATTGGGTTTGAGTTTAACGAATGCTACTCTTGATCACTTGTCGCATCACGGTTACCTCTCTAGGTACTTTCTTTTTGAGCTTCTTGCTCATTGCTCGGCTTTAGTCAATTGATTGTTATAAGTGATTGAGCACTTTTGACGAGCCATCTCTCTATTGTTCTACTTTGACAAGTGATCTTTATTAGCTTTTCTTATCTCAAATCTAAGAAACTTTGTCTCATTCTATTAGTCAACCAACATCTCTTTTCATGCCGGTTACAACTCAGTCTCAATTTGAGTAGGAGAGTCATCCTCCATTCAATTATACATAGTTACCTTCTCCAACTAGACGTTCAAAAGAACCCATTAGCAACAACAGTTCTAGTTCTGACCAATCTGAGAATTCTAAGGCTACACCGTGGTATAAAGGAGGTTTCCTCTTTTCCGCATTCAAGACCCCCAAAAACACAGACAGTGTCTCACTCACTTTGACTGAACAAGAAAAGTTTCAACTCTTGCAAGAACACTTTGAGCGTAAGGATAATCAAGTGCTATTAGACAAAGAACACAATCAACAAAGGATGGATGCTACTAGGCGCATGGCTTATAGAGGGACATTTCATGAGCAACCTGAGACTAGTAATCATGAGCATAGACCTCTTTTTAACAATGGCAACAATGACAACAACACGCCACCAAGATCTCCTCCAAGGCCAACTTTTTCTATGCCTTCTTCACCACCTAGACCTCCTCCCTCTCAACATGAGGCAGAGGCTAATGATGAGATTTCTAGTGAGGATCTTATGAGATGTGAACAAGATGTGGATTTCCAATGAATGATGCATAAGCTTTTAGAGCGTAATGGTGATCAATATTTTCAATATATGACTTCTAGAGGATACAAGCTTCCTCCCAGCTATGATGTCAGACAAATTGTCCAACAAAGAGTACCAACTGAATTGGAAGTCCTTCAAGAAGAATTACGTCGGACAAATCAATGGCTTACCCAAATGGCATTAGAAAGAGAGCCTCCAAAGGTCTATTTTGTAGAATCAATTTGTGCTCTTCCTTTTGATAAAGATCTATACATGGTCCCGTTTCCTAAGGATATTGAGGTTCCTAAATATGACAAGTATGATGGAAATGGTGACCCTCATGACCATGTGCATCATTTTTATGCTCTTAGTATGGACTTTCTTCATGAAGACACATATCTCCTACGCTTATTCCCTCGAAGCTTAAGAGGCCAAGCTTTGGAATGTTTGCGAAATTGACACCACCGCTTAAGACTTTTGATGAGTTAGCTCAGTGATTTACCCAGCAGTACTCTTACAACATCCAACAACCTGTCACTGTGATAGATCTCGGTAATCTAAGACAACATCAAGGTGAGCCATTTGTAACTTACTTACAATGTTGGAGGTCATTGTATTCTCGATATCCTTGTCAGCTACCCGAAAGAGAAAAGATTGACATTTTCGTCAACACACTTGTGCCTGAGCTATTTTATGATCTAAGGAAGCAACTGTTCTCCTCCTTCCATGACATGGTTGAAAGTGCATATCGGATTGAGGATGTAGCTATAAGAAAAGGGGATATGTTATTAATAAAGATGCTAAAGGCAATGGTAAAGACAAGAACAAACCTTGGAATAAGAACAAGTATGTTGTTAATGATGGGGTTGTTGATGCTCCTAAAGTTAAAGAGCCCGCTTTCAATCTCTCCAACGCTATCTATGCAGAAAAACAACAAGAAGCTAGCAACACTCACAATGCTCCTAAACCTCAATATGTAGATAAGCGTAAGAAGTCATTTCGAAAGTGAGTCTATACCAAGTTGGCAGAACCTTATGATGTGATCCTTAAGACTTTGGTTGACAATGGATATCTTACGCTTCCTGATAAACCTGGTAACTGGGATCCGATAAATAAGCCTGATTGGTGGAGAGAGGATCATTACTACCATTATCACAGAAATAAGGGACATCTAACAGACAATTGTTTTAGGCTTAAGGATGATATTCAAGACCTCATTGATAACAACACAATCTCCACTGATGGCTTAACTAAAAATTCTAATCACATAGCTTTCAAAGATCCTCTACCTAAGCATGATAAGGGGGAAACCTCTCAAACACATAAGAAGAATCATGATGCAAAGATCAATTACACATATCCTTCTGATACACTTGTGATTAACATGGTAGAGCCCGTTGAGAGTGTTCTAATGATGAGGTCTCAAGATGATAATAACACCAATCATGGTAAGCCAAAGTTAGTCTTGTAAACATGTGGTAGTTCATCTTCCTGAAGTGAGACACTGAATGCTATTACTAGGGGGCAAGGCAAGATTGTCCTTAAAACTACGCAAGATCCCAAGCAAGTTTTGCCTTCCAAACAAGTGGCTCCTTCAGCCACCCCTAGCTATGATCTTGTCCAACATTTGCAAAAGACACCAGCATAGATATCTATCCTTGAGTTGCTTCGGTTATCCCCTTCACATAGAGAGATTCTTGATGAGGCTCTACGTACAACACGTGTTCCCAATGACATTGATCTAGATCAATTTCAGGCTATGGTCAACCACATTTCATCTCTGCTATCTCTCTCCTTTTCTATAGAAGATGACATATCTATTTCTCACCCACATAATCTAGCTTTACACATTGAAGTTCTAGTCTACAATACCCGAGTCCGCCGAGTCTTGATAGACAATGGTGCAAGGTTAAATATTGTTTCTTTCAATGTCATACAACAATTGGGTTTTTTAGAATTTGTTGTGGATTCTAAGAAGAAGATTACTATAAAAGCTTATGATGAAGTGGAAAGATCTTCCAAAGGTCTTGTAACGCTACTTGTCTGAGTGGGCCCTATCACGAAAGATATTAGCTTCCAAGTATTGGACATCCCACTTGCATATAACATTCTTTTGGGTCATCCTTGGATCCATGACATGCAGGTTGTTCCTTCCACTTATCATTAGTGTGTCAAATTTCCATATAATGGCACTGAGGTTGTGATTCCTAGAGACCACACTATTGCTATCAATGCTCTTGCTACTACTGAAAAATTTGTTCCTCATAATGAACCTTTTGTTGATCCTAGTACGTCTCTAGCTGCTGCCGAGAAATCACTTAAGATGATGAGCCTTGGTATGGGTGAATATACACTGGGTTCCTTTGCTTCTATACCTGTTTCTCCTAGGTCATATGTGAGACCTTCTGAATAGATGAAGCCTTCCACTTCTGCTATGGTGATCTTTGATACCTTTGTTCCTTCATCCATTCCTTTAGAAGCAGAAAGAGAAGAACAAGCTATTCAAGAGTGGATCTATAGAGAGGATTCTAGAAATACTCCCATGCTCAGTAATTCAGACACAGATATAGATGAGTCACCGCTACACACTATGGCTCAAATGGGAGATGATCTTCCTTCTACTTCACTCCTTTGGGGAGAAGAATGTATATCTACTGATGATATGGCTGAGGCCTCTATGTCTAGAACCTATGTGCCTAAAGAATCATTGCACTATGATAGACAACGTCGCAACATTGCACGACTGCTACAAAGAGGTGATCTCTCACACAATGACATGAGTATCTCTACTTCTCGGCATCTTAAGCCTCTTCCAGAAGATCCTCCCATGACAGATATGGATGTTGATGTAGTTCATACATCTCGTAACCCACCTAATGTAGTTGATGAGTCTTGTGCAGGGTCTGATGAGTTTGTTCCCCGTATTGCCTTAGTAAACTACGTTGGTCCTTCTATGATGAATCTAGATCTAGCTACTTTTGGAGCTTACCCTATAGGCTCCACCTCTCTTGTCACCAGAGATGACACCCCTCAAATCAATGCTATTGAACCAGTCACTTCATTTCATCTCGCATTAATACCCGTTACTTCTTCCACCAGCGAACTAGCCACAAAAAATATTGAATCAACAATCAAACATCACAGTCATCAAGTCAAAAGCAAAGAGAAATGGTTGGATGGAAAAAACCACATTGTGGTGGTATCCACACCTAAGAAAAGTAAAAATAAAAATATGCTCAAAAATAATGATTCTCAAATAAAAGATGACAAGCTGATTCTCTAGAAAAAAATGATGCACTACTTCAAGCATGATTTCATATCTGTTATACTTCAGCCCATTCCTAGAGCTGAGAACAAATTTGCTAATGCCTTGGTTACTTCGGCATCCATTTTACAAATGAAAAAGCATAAATTTTGCTTCAAGTTCCTGGTGGATGAATTACGCTATCCTGCTCACAAATCTTACAATCCTACCATCTTTTCATATCTTCCACCTCATATTCCTCTTGCAAATCCACCACGCCATTCCTTCCGCCATCCCTTACACTTTGCCTTTGTCTCTGGTGACTTGTATAGGAAGGGTCTAGATGGAACTCTCCTTAAGTGTCTAGAAATAGAGGAGTTAGAAAAAGTGCTAGCTGAAATCCACGATGGCATATGTGGATCACATTCTAATGATCCTCCTCTAGCTCAGACATTGCTTAGGGCTGGTTATTATTGGTTGAACTAGTTGAGACCTCCTATTGTCACAGTTGCAGCATTTGGGCCTGGGGCCTATCAGTTCTCTACATCAGCGGAAGCAGATTCTTGATGCCCATTTCTGTCTGGGGCATTCTTTGTACATATTTTATGATCCTGAAAAAATTCCAAAAAAAAAATTCATATATGATGCTGAAAAAATCCTAAAAAGCATAAAAAGTACTAAAAAAAAAAGAGCATCCTAGTGAAAACCTAGCAATAGGCACTTTGATGTCTCACCAAAAATATCAAAAAATAAAAAAAATAAAAAAAATAAAAAAAATTGAAAAAGTGCCTTGGTGAAAACCTGGAAACAGGCGCCTTGGTAGCAAAAATACAACAAATTTTTTTTATAAAAAGTCCTGAAAAAATCTATCAAGTGGTGAAAACCTGGAAATAGGTGCTGCTTGAGACCCTCTGCACCTATGTCTATCAGTCTTGCGTGGCACTCCTTTGCTCCACTTCTCGCTTTGCCTCTCCTAGCCTGGAATTGACTCTTGTCTTAGTCTAGGGGGCATACATTGTTTTAGGCTTATCTTGGGTCTCTTTGTGCGTCTGGGTTTCTTAGACACCTCACAAATGGTGTTTTTCAACACCACCCCAATTGTGTTTTTCAACACTGCCCTAGTGTCGAGTGTTTCTTAACACTTATCAGATGTCCTACTTGTAGTCTAGATGATGCAATATTTCTCACTGGCAGATGCGATACTCAAAGTTTGACTCTATGACCTACACACACACACTTAAACATTTGACTCGCTGAGACTTGCTTAGCTTTATTTCTTTGTGTGCTATCTATGATGCTTTCTTTGATGAGTGTTCTCCCCCTATGATCATTTTCGATGATGCATAGCTAGAATACTAAGGGTATGAGAACATGTTTTATTTTTTATCTGCTTGTGGGTATATTTTGTTGGTCCTCACTATCATGAGCATTTATGCTGGTCTTACTTGCCACTATGGACCTATAAGGTATTATCCTTGACTGTTTCGCAAGTGCATGCTTATAGTCATCTTGACTTTCTTGTGTCTTGATGCTAGCATAATCTTGCCATATCAAACTTAGGTAATCTCACTGCACTAGTCATCTTGACCTACATGTCTTTGATGCGTAGGTGAGATTTCCACATTTCTATCTGATATAGATCATATTCAGATCCACATAGTTATGCTAGTGTGTATTGTATGATCTTGCAATGCTACCAATAATGCTCAATGATGAATATTAGATGTCTATTGGCTTTGTGACCTTGCAAGTAAACCACTTTTCATGTAGCTTGCATTCTTAGGTTCATGTTAGTTTAGTTTTGCATCTTGCATATGGAGAGAGCTCTCTTTTCATCTTACGTGGACTTGTTAATCAACTGTGCTCACCTTTCACTTCTTCCTGATCATGTCTTTCACTTCTTGTCTTTCATATCCCATTACTTTCCTTTCATTTCGAGATCAAAACCAAAATCCGAGTTCACCTTGATCATCCAAATCACCTTTTCCCCCTCTTTCATGTAGTTGGCTGACCTTTTGAGGCCTGATCCTTCGATCTTCACTAGGGCATTCTTCACCTCTTCATCCCCATCTCTTTCAAACTTCCAGTCTTTCATTCACTTTCAAACCCCAAGTTCAACTCCTCTCTCCATGGTGTTTACGGGATGAGGGACTGATAGGTTTGTGCCCCATGTCCCATGTGTGGGCATATCTTCACTGCTTGATGGTTATTTTGTTCTCTTTCTTTGATTATGATTTCTAGTGATTTGATCATGTCTCTCTTGCTTCTGCTTCCCTCTACCTAGATTTCACTTTCGATCCCAAGGGGGCAGACACATCATATCTTATTGACTATCTCTTTCCTAAGTGTTCAGTACTGTCGCTACCAGGCTGATCATGTAGGATTTTCTATCTCTCTGCACTTCATTCTTTGGAGTCAGAACGCTATTGCTTGCCTTCTTGGCTATCTCTTGCTTTCTTGGCTGATCTGAGTTGCTTTGTGATCCCAAATCAATCTCACATTTCAACTTCATTCTTTGACTACATGTGTTCCCAGATCGATCACACATTAGTCAAAGAGGGGCAAATGTATACACCCAAAAATGGTCACCTAGACTATTAGCCCCTTTTGCTAAATCATCAATTGCTTATTCTTGATCAAATCCTAGTTTTGTCATTTATTCGATTATTTTCTATGGGCTAACCATCTTATCCTAAGTTTTTATTTATTTAAAAGGAATATTTTCTCCCCTTTTAATAAATAAAAAGCTCCCACTTTTCCTCTTATCCTAAGTTGGCACAAATAAAGCATTATTCTTATTTTATAAAAAGGGAAAAAGAACTTTTTGTCTCATATCGACACAAAAGTCAACTCTTATTTTCTCATTGGAGGATACTTGTGCACATGGATTGCTCCTCTTTTAAGTTCCACCGTTGATTAAATCTTTTGCCTCTTAATCTCCATGGTCCATTCCTTCTCATTTCCTTTAAAAGGAGAGCTCTCTTCTTCATTCTGGATCCCCAACTTTTTATGCTAACTTTATGTTGCAGGTTTTCTAGGTCACTTTGGAGCTTTTGAAGATTTGGAGCATTCTTAGCATCTACATCTCATTCTTGCATTCTTAGCTTAGCTTCATATTTATGCTTTCTTAGATTAACTTCATTTCTATGCTCTAGATTAGCTCACATAGATTAATTAGCTTGGGTTGTAACACTTGCATATTTCCTTTCATAGCTTAGCTTGCATTTCCATTTCTAGCATAGCATTGCATTGCATTTTCATTCTTGATTCTTGAGGATATTGGCATTCTTTCCCTTGTCTTCATTCAATCTCTCATTGCATGGTTTACTAGCAAGGTTATAGGCTAAATAGCTCTAGTTGAGAGCATTCTTAAAAGCCCTTGCACTCCATGCCTAGGGAGCTATGGATCAATTTTTGAGGGCTCATTCTTGAGTTTCCTTGCATGTAATGATCCATAGAAGTGTGACACATTTATAGCACACACCATCTAGCTACCACCAGTGTGTTAAGTTCCCCTACAATGGAGTAGAAATTTGCATACCAGGGGATAGCACTTTATCAGTTAATTCAATCTCAGCTAATGTTCATGTCCCTCTTAATCAAGAAGTAGAGGATTATCAAGCAACTTTAGCAGAGTGTCAAGACAAGTTTAAATCAATAGACCTTGGCATGGGGGGGTATCAACTTGACTCTTTTGCAAAGATGTCTATTTCCCCTAGGTCCTATGGAAAACCTTCACAGGAGATGAAATTGTCTTCTTCGGCAATGACACTATTTGACAAGTTTGTGGAATCCTCAATACCAATACAAGATGAAAAAGAGGAAGTAGCTATTGGAGATTGGATATACAAAGAGGAGAAGTACCAGCACAATGAAAATTTCTCCCCCTCTCCTAAGTCCTATGGGAGAGGATATACTTTTGTCAAGAAGATGGGTTATCCAGGATATGGCCCTCTTAGTCACAGGTTAGATGCTAGAGCCGAACCACTTAATCATGATCTTTTTTAACGTAAATCTAAGAAACTGGTTGGCCTAGGCTTTATGAAGAATAACAAGTGCACTGTCCCCATTCCTGATAGGCGGGATAGTGAAGATGACATAGAATATGTACCAGATTTGACAAATCAACAAGACATGATAGATGATTGGGTACCTTCAACAAATCTCCTTTGGGGAGATTCCAGAGATTTAACAATTAACAGTCCTCCTATCCTAGTTGTGATAGATAGTGACTATATGAATGCAAGATTTACTATTGATAGTTTCTCCATCCCAGCTGCAACGGATGGTGATAATTCAAATAATTTTGTGATTGAGAAAATTGCTAGAGGAGAGGAAACTCTTCCAAATCTTGAAGCTTCTACATCATGAGGCCCCAACAATAATTCAGAAATAGACTCTCATGAGTTTGAATGGGATTCACTCTTAGATGCAATAGTTGACTTGGATATGGATGTTGTCCATGCTTATAGTTCTCAACTGGATGTAGCTAATGAGTCATGTGTCAGATTAGAAGATTGGAACCCATGTGTCGCATTAGTAGATGATTCTTCGCTCGATAGGGTAAATTCTGATTTAGATATCTTAGAGGGATACTTGACAGACTCCAATTCTATGGTCACCAGAGATGACATCACCTATATCCTTAATCTTGAACTAGTCATTAACCTACTGATTATTGACCCCAACCTTATTGATTGGTCTCAATGTTATCAAGAGCCTCAACTCTTGACATTTCACACTGACTATGAGATCACCTGCTATCTAAATGTCATTGAACCTGTAGTCTCTTCCACCAGTGAACCAACTACCAGTATGACAGAACCTAACATCAAGTACCTTAGTCACAAGATAAAAGGAAAAGAAAAAAAGAATAAGAGTTCTGATGGTGAAAACCACTGTGTGGCGATGTCAGAACCAAAAAAGGTAAAAATAAAAGATGTATCCAAGGGTGAAAACCTCTCTGAGGCACCTACGGATGAGGTACTTGATAGTCTCCCAAGCTATTTTTAGGACAGATCATTGTTATTGGTTGAACCTATAGAAGCTATTAATTTGGGCATAGAAGAGGCTCCAAAAATTGTACACTTGGCTAAATCTTTATCACCTCAAGAAAAGAAAGCCTACACTGAGTTCCTCCAAAAGAAGAAAATTAATTTTGCATGGACATATTCAGACATGCTAGGGTTGGACACTAATCTCATTATGCATCATTTGCCCATAGCTCCAGGTGTCAAACCAGTCAAACAAAAGTTGAGAAAAATGCACCCTCATATAGCTCTTCTAGTGAAAGCTAAATTAGAAAAGCTCCTTGGTGCAGGATTCATTAGAGCTATAGACTATGCCAACTGGATTTCCAACATTGTACCTATTTCCAAACATGATAAATCCATCTGAATCTACATAGATTTTAGAGATCTTAACAGAGCATGCCCAAAGGATGATTTTCCACTTCCTAACATAGACATGATAGTGGACATGATGGTGGGCTATGAGATCTATTCCTTGATGGATGGTTTCTCTAGGTATAATCAAATCAAGATTGCTCCTGAGGATCAGGAAAAGACTACATTTACATGCACATGGGGTACTTATTGTTGGAATGTCATGCCCTTTGGATTGAAAAATGTAGGAGCTACTTACCAAAGAGCTATGACAACCATCTTCCATGACATGATGCATAAGAATATGGAAGATTATGTGGATGACACCCTCACTAAGTCTAAGAAAAGAGGAACACATTTGGCTGATTTAGAAGTAATTATGGACTGCATGGAACAATTTCAACTAAGATTAAACCCCAAAAAGTGTGCATTTGGTGTTACTTCTGGAAAATTATTGGGATTCATCATTTCAGCCAAAGGGATAGAAGTGGACCCTGAAAAGGTCCAAGCCATTATAGACATGCCACCTCCCAAAAATATCAGTCAAATGAGGAGTCTTCAAGCACACCTTCAATCTATAAGGAGGTTTATTTCACAATTGGCAGATAGAGCGCAGCCCTTTAACAAAAACTTGCATAAAGGTGTTCAATGTGTCTGGAATGAGGATTGCCAGAAGAGCATGGATCAAATTAAGGAATACTTGGCAAGTCCTCCCATTTTAATGCCTCCCATTCCAGGAAAACCCCTCATTTTGTATGTCTCAGCTACTGAATCTTCACTGGGGGCATTGTTGGCTCAATTAGATGAACAAGGGAAAGAAAGGGCCATACATTATATTAGCCCCACTCTTGTTTCTTATGAGGTCAATTATACTAGTATTGAAAAAGCTTGCCTTGTAGTAGTGTTTGCTTCTCAAAAATTGTGACACTATATGCTTGCGCACACCATACACCTCATAGCAAAAATTGATCCTCTCAAATACTTACTCAGTAAAGCTACTCTCACGGGTAGACTTGCTAAATGGATGATGATTCTTTCTAAATTTGACATAGAGTATATTGAGCGCAAGGCAATCAAAGGCCAGGCTATTGCAGATCAACTGGATAATTTCCCAATTCAAGATAATATTCCCATTCAAGTCAATTTCCCATATGAACATCTTATGTACATGACTGAGAGATCCTGGAAACTATTCTTTGATGGTTCCTACATGCAAAATGGTTCTAGAGCTGGTGTGTTGTTTGTCTCTCCACATGGGTACACTATTCCCAAATCTTACAAGTTACTCTTCCCACGCACAAACAACATAGCTGAATATGAGGCTTTAACAAATGGATTAAAAATGGCTATAGAGTGGAATCTCACAAAACTACATATCTACGGGGATTATCAGTTGATCATTAATCAAGTCAATGAGCAATACCAAACAAAAGATGACAAGTTGATACCTTACAAAAAAATGGTTGATTCATTAAGACAGTATTTTACTTTTGTCACTTTTCAGCAAATCCCTAGGGCTGAGAACAAAGCAGCTGATGCTATGGCCACCCTTGCTTCACTTCTTCAGTTAGAGGAACATGAGTCCAGATATGAATTCCTGGTGGAAGAGCTATGTTATCCCATTTATGACTCTCAAGAAAGCCACATCATTTGTACCCTTGTCAACCATGAATCCTCTTGCTATGGTGCTATTTACTCATATCTCCATGATGGCATCATCCCTAACACATTTAACCGATCTGAAAGAAGAAACCTTGTCTGTAATGCCTCTCACCATTCCCTCATCTCTGTTGATTTGTATAGGAGGGGTCTAGATGGAACACTTCTTAGGTGCTTAGAAAAGGAGGAATCCGATCAAGTGCTAGTTGACATCCACGAGGGCATATGTGGGGGACATTCTAATGGATTTTCCATGGCTAGAAGGTTGCTTAGGGTGGGGTACTATTGGCCTACGATCCAGATAGATGTAGTATCTTTTGCCAAGTCTTGTGAAAAATGTCAGAAACATGGACACCTGATACATGCTCCAGGTAGGGAGTTAATTCCTTCTATATCTCACTGGCCATTTTAGCGATGGGCCTTTGACCTTGTTGGGCAGATTCATCCCAACTCATCAGGTGGACATAAGTTCATTATCACTACTACTGACTACTTCACAAAATGGGTAGAGGTTGTTCCACTTTTTGTTGCCTCAGGCAAGATAGTGTCTTTATTCATTTTAAACCATATCATCTGTTGATATGGAGTGCCATCTGAGATCATCACTGACAATGGAGGTCAGTTCAAAAACAAGGACCTTACACAACTCTGCCAAAGATTTAAGATAAACCAACATTGGTCCTCCATTTACTTCCCGCAAGGAAATGGTTAGGCAGAGGCTTCAAATAAAACCATTCTCAAGATTTTACACAGAACAGTTCATAAGAATGGTAGAGACTGGCAACTATAGATAAACCCAGCCTTATGGGCCTATAGAATGAGTATTCGTACTCCAACTAGGGCTACTCCTTTTTCCCTCACATACGGTGCTGAAGTAGTGTTACCTTTAGAGGTTGAGATTCCATCACTTAGAGTCTCTCTCAAAGGTCTAGTTATAGATGAAGACTACTGCGCCATGAGATTAAAAGAATTGGAACTTTTGGATGAAAAGCTTAAAGCATCATTTGACCATATGAGGGTCTAGCAAAAGTGGATGTCCAAGGCATTCAACAAAAAGGTTCACCCTAGAGAATTCCAAGTAGGAGATCTTGTCCTACGAGAGAATCCTAAAAACCAACAAAATAGAGAACAAAAGGGAAAATTCGAACCTAATTGGCTTGGACCCTACATTATCACAACAGATTTTGGTACAGGTGCTTATTTACTATCTACTAAAGAGGGGGAGCAACTCCCTAAGCCTATCAATGTTTTGCACCTGAAGAAGTTCTATCCTTGATGCCCGTTCTGTCTGAGGGCATCTTTTGTACATACTTATTGATCCTGAAAAAATTTCAAAAAAATTCATATATGATGCTGAAAAAATTCTAAAAATAAAAAAATGTCTTGAAAAAATTATCATCTTAGTGAAAACCTAGCAATAGGCGCCTTGATGTATCTCAAAAAAATTATATATTCCAAAAATACCAAAAAAATCAAAAATTCAAAAAATTCAAAAAAAATAGAAAAAGTGCCTTGGTGAAAACCTAGAAACAGGCACCTTGGTAGTAAAAATACAAAAAAATTATAAAAAGTCCTGAAAAAATTCTTCCAAGTGGTGAAAACCTAGAAACAGGCGCTACTTGAGGCCTTTGCACCCCTATTTCTTAGCATGCAACCTCGACACTTAGCCTTTCTCCATCATAACTTGTCCTTGTTGCCTTGGTTTGGAATTGGTCTTTGTCTTTGTCTAGGGGGCATCACTGTGTTAGCTTTGGTCTCTTGGATATGCTTGTCTTTAGGACACCTCACAAATGATTTTTTTCAACACCAACCCAACTATGTTTTTCAACACAACCCCTGATATCGAGTGTTTTTCAACACTTATCAGTTTGGTCTTATTCAGTTTGGTCATGTGATCTTACCTGCTAGCAAGCATTCAATCCTTATCCTCGGAACTCAGTATCAGTTTACACACTTAAAATTTTTAAATGCAACACTTAATGCTTGAGATATGTCATGATTTTTTTTTGTGTCCTAACTGTTATTGATTTTCGTTGAATGTCCTTGTCTAATAAGTCTCTCCATGATGCATCACTAGAAGACTTGGGGCATGGGGCATGTTTTTATTTGCTTTCTGCTTGTGGGTGTTGTCTTGAACCTCTTCTGTGTCTCTTGCTGTCTCCTTGACACACTTAGGACATTTAAGGCATCATCCTTGACTATTTTTTTCCACAACCATTCTCATGGTCATCCTGATGTTTATGCCTTGATGTGAACATGGTTTTGCTACATTAAATTGGGTAAGCTAACATTGCAGTCATCTTGACCTTTATATCTTTGATGCTCATGTTAGAATCTTTCCACATTCCAATCTGATATAAATCACATTCATATCTTCATATTTGTGTTTTTTACTAGTGTTGATTATGTGATTGTCCGATGTTCGGTAATAATGGCCCTATGATGAAAATAAGTTCTTTTACATTCTCTAATGAATGATGAAAACAAAAATCCTCTGTTACCCTATTGCAAGTACACCTTTGCATTTTCATGTAGCTTGCATTATTTAGACTTCATGTTAAATTTTCACTTTTAGGCTGAATTATGAGTTTGAGAGGGTTTCCTTCATCTTTCTTGTGGACTTTTAGTCAACTGTGGTCACATTTTGATCTTCATTTCCTTACCTTCTTTTGTAATCTCAATCAAAATTCCCCATCTTAAACAGTTGATTGATTTTGGGGCATCTTCTTTCTGGAGGCAAATTCTCTTTCTTCTCTCCATTTCTTTCCATTTCTTCAAAACTTCTATCTTCCATTCGCTTTCACCCCACTTCTTTTCTTCTAATTCAACCTTGGGGCATAATCTTTCTTGCTGATCTACCTTGGTTCTGTGATTTTTTATTTTTTATTTTATCTTTCATCTTATGTCAAGAACCTTATGTTTAGTTTTATTTGATCAAATTTATCAATTTACTATTTCTCCTCTATCTCATTTCGATTTCGATCACGAGGCGGCAGTACCTACCAAACTTCAATGCTTGATTCAGCTTTATCAAATTTATTAATTACTTCTTTTGGGGAAACCTTGCTTGAGATTCTTATCTCTTATTTGAGACTTGACAATTACCTATTCATAGGTGTTGGCCTTGTCTTTTTCAGTCTGCTTATCTATGTCCTGATGTGTTCCCATCCGTCAAACACACATCTGGGTTGTTTTGTGATCCCAAATCGATCTCACACTTCAATTCCATTCTTTGACTGCATGTGATCCTAAGTTGACCTCACATTAGTCAAAGAGGGGCAAATGTATGCACCCTAAAATGGTCACCTAGACTTTGGGCCCCATTTATTCAATTTGTCAAATATCAATTTCCTGAATCAATGCTTTGCAATTTTCAAATCAATTCCTTGATCAAATCGCAATTAAATCAATAATTCAAATATTTCTAAGGTTTGATCATTTCATCAATAATTTTATTTAATTAAAATAAATATTCTCTTTTAAATAAATAAAATAAGCTTATTTAATTAAAAGAAATATCTTAAATAAAATAATCTTATTTAATTAAAACCCCTTTTAATTGAATGATTTTATCTTATTTAATTAAATATTCCTCTTTTTATTAAATAAACTTATCTTATTAATTTAAAAGATAATTCCTCTTTTAAATAAATAAAATCCCCACTTAAAGCAAAATCTATGATGGAAAAGGAAATAAATCAAATAAAAACAAAACAAAAATCATTTTCCTGATTCTTTCAATAATTTTATTTAATTGAAAGAAATATTCCCTCTTAAATAAATAAAATAACTTTATTTAATTGAAAGAAATATCTTTTAAAATGAAATAAATTTATTTAATTAAATTTTTTTTTAATTAATTGTTTTTATCTTATTTAGAATGATATCTCTTTTTTAATTAAATAATGTTATCTTATTTAATTAATAGAGAATCATTCTTTTAAATAAATAAAAAATCCTCTTAAAGCTATTTGTGATGAAAAAAGGGAAACAAATAATTAAAAATAAATAAAATCCCTTTTCTCTCCACACTTTCTAAAAAATGAGCTTTATTTCCTCTTTTTGGATTTATCGCACATTGCTCTTGAGGATGCATTCTCTTCCACATTTTCCTATATAAGGATTGCTCTCCTTCTCATTTCAAATCCGAGAATTTTCATGTTATTGTTATACTGCAGGTTTGGAGAGCAATCTTGGAAGAAGCTTGTTGAGCACATTTGGAGCTTGGATATTTGAGACTTCTTTCTTCTTGTCTTCTTCTCTCATGCCTTATGGCAATACATAGTTTAGATTAATATTACATTCACATAATAGTTTAAATTCATGTTTCCTTTCATAGATTAACATTGTATAAGCATTCATTTCAATAGAATAGTTTATTTCTTGCATTGTTATCATCTAGACTAGTTTCATTTGCATGCAATAACTTGATGATCATGGAGATTAGCATGCTTGATATTCATCTTTGAATCTCTCATTTCTTGGTGTACTTGCATGGGCATAACTAGGTCAATCTGAAGGCCTCATATACAAACCCCTACACTCCATGAATAGAGAGCTGTGAATCGCTGTTTGAGACCTCATTCTTGAGTGTTCTTGAATGTAATGATTCACAGAAGTGTGACTACTTTCTAGCACACACCTCCGAGCAACTCTCTTGTCTTTTTCTCTGCTAGTCTTCCCAATGCTATTGAGAGCATTGAAAAGATTCTTCACAACAATGACATTTCTCTCCATTTTCTTGTTCACATGAATCTTCAATTTCACAAGCACAGGTCTCATCTTTTGCATCTTTAACAACTGCACAAAAAATTGACATTGCTCAACCAATGTCTTGTTTCCAAAAAATTGATCATAAAGTCTTGAAGCCCACAACACAACGGTTCTATGTGACCTCTTTCCTTCCCAATTATTCATAATGTTCTCCTCAATTTCAATTAACTATTTAGGTCTTCCTGAAAGCCCTAAATTTGAATTTTGATTATCTTTATTGCAAGGGACTTCATTTCACATATAATTTGGAGATGTGTAACGTTCATGTGGTTCTTGTGCAACATTTTCATTCCCCAAGTCTACATTTTCAATCTCCATCTGTACATTTTCAAATTCAACATCCTCTTCACTTACACTACATTTATGGGGTCACCTTGATTAATTTTTAACATGCCTTCTCTCCTTCTTCAGTGATTTTCCTTATCTTTTTCCCTATATGCTTGAATTTCTTTATCCATCAGCTTCCTCTTGCATTTAGCCTTTCAACAACTGCTGCTTCCCATGGTGAGACCACAAGTTGACAAAAATCAAACAATGGGCCCCAAATCACTTTTTTTTTTTTGCAACGCATGAAAAAAGTATAAAATCTTGTGCTTGTCGGGTCTGTGGGGACAGGGAATATTTTAGTCAAATATTACCCATCCAAAATCGGGTATCTAATTCCATATCAGGTGCCCGATATTCCTAGGCAAATGAAAAAAGGGTGGGAGCAAATGAAAAAAATTGAACTTTTACATATAAAATGGGGAATATAAGGTATAAAATGTATATTATAAATATATATGTATGTATATATATGTATATATATATATATATATATATATATATATATTAATGTATCTATATATATATATATATTAATGTATCTATATATATATATATTAATGTATGTATAATATATATATATATATATATATATATATATATATATATATATATATATTAATGTATGTATATATATATATTAATGTATATATAATATATATATAAAAGAGGCGTATGATATATATAATGTATATTATATATATATATATATACACACACACACACTAATGTATACTACTATATTATATATAATATTACCTTTTAACTATTATTTTTTTCTCATTTTTCCTGTATGATGCTTTTGTATACGAATTGTGGATATTCTCTAGGAAACTATCTGAGGAAGATACACTAGTTGATCTGCGTCCTTTGGATCAAAAGAATGATCTGTAAAAATTAACCTAAAAATTCAGTTCTGCTAACAAAAATGTCTAATCATGTAGCAAGGTACAAAAGCTTGAGAAAGGTGTAACAAATTAATATGCAAATATTTTTGTCCGTAACAATATTTTCTGCATTTATTATGATATTGGTTCGATTTGATGCACCTTTTCTATTTGATCAATCCCCTCCCTTTCATTTCACTTGGTTTTCTCATTTTGCACATCATTTGCCAAGATTTGACAATGGATATGACCTTGGTACTACCAGTGTTAATGATAAATTCTACCTTCTAGCTTCTTTTTTGGGTCATTTTTCTTGTATGATAATTTTGTATATGAATTGTCAGACACACTTGAGCATTGAAAAGTATCAAAAGGGGTCATGGGGACTTCCTAGGGGTCCTAACGTGTGATAAGGTGTTAGCACCCCTAGTTAGTCCCCATGACCCCTTTTGACACATTTCAATGCTCAAGTGTGTTTGAAGGGGTCCTAGGACCCCTTAAGACACACTTGAGCATTCCAATGTCTCAAAAGGGGTCATGGGGACTTCCTAGGGGTCCTAACATGTGATAAGATGTACTAGGACCCCTAGGAAGTCCCCATGACCCCTTTTGACACATTTCAATGCTCAAGTGTGTCTGACGGGATCCTAGGACCCCTTCGGACACACTTGAGCATTGAAATGTGTCAAAAGGGTTCATGGTGAATCCCTAGGGGTCCTAACGCATGATAAGGTGTACTAGGACCCCTAGGAAGTCCCTATGACCTATTTTGACACATTTGAACACTCAAGTGTGACATAAGGGGTCCTAGGACCCCTTCAGACACACTTGAGCATTGAAAAGTATCAAAAGGGGTCATGGGGACTTCCTAGGGGTCCTAACACATGATAAGGTGTTAGGACCCCTAGTGAGTCCCCATGACCCCTTTTGACACATTATAATGCTCAAGTGTATTTGAAGGGGTCCTAGGACCCCTTAAGATACACTTGAGCATTCCAATGTCTCAAAAGGGGTCATGGGGACTTCCTAGGGGTCCTAACATGTGATAAGGCATACTAGGACCCCTACGGAGTCCCCATGACCCCTTTTGACACATTTCAATGCTCAAGTGTGTTTGAAGGGATCCTGGAACCCCTTCGGACACACTTGAGCATTGAAATGCGTCAAAAGGGTTCATGGGGAATCCCTAGGGGTCGTAACGCATGATAAGGTATACTAGGACCCCTAAGAAGTCCCTATGACCTATTTTGACACATTTGAACACTCAAGTGTGACATAAGGGGTCCTAGGACCCCTTCGAACACACTTGAGCATTCAACTATGTCAAAAGGGGTCATGGGGACTTCCTAGGGGTCCTAACACATGATAAGGCATACTAGGACCCCTAGGGAGTCCTCTCAACTCCTTTTGACACATTTCAATGCTCAAGATTGTCTAAAGGGGTCATGGGGACTCTCCAGGGGTCCTAGGACCCCTATAGACACACTCAAACATTGAAAAGTGTTAATAGGGATCATGGGGAATCCCTAGGGGTCCTAACGCATGGTAAGGCATACTAAGACCCCTAGGAAGGCCCCATGACCCCTTTTGACACATTTGAATGCTCAAGTGTGTCTTAAGGGGTCCTAAGACCCCTTCGGACACACTTGAGCATTCAAATGTGTCAAAAGGGGCCATGGTGACTTCTTAGGGCTCCTAATGCATGATAAGGCATACTAGAACCCCTAGGGAGTCCCCATCACTAGTTTGGACACATTTTAGCATTGAAATGTGTTAAAAGGGGTCAGGGGGACTCCCAAGGGGTCCTAGTATGCCTTATCATGCATTAGGACCCCTAGGGAGTCCCCAAGACCCCTTTTGTCACATTTCAATGCTCAAGTGTGTCCAAAGGGGACACACTTGAGTGTTGAAATGTGTCAAAAGGGGTCATGGGACTCCCTAGGAGTCCTAACATGTGATAAGGCATACTAGGACCCCTAAGAAGTCCCCACGACCCCTTTTGACACATTTCAATGCTCAAGTGTGTTCGAAGGGGACCCCTTTTGACACATTTCAACACTCAGGTGTGTCCAAAGGGGTCCTAGGACCCCTTTGGACACACTTCAGCATTGAAATGTGTCAAAACAGGTTGTGGGGACTTCCTAGGGGTCCTAACATATGATAATGCATACTAGGACCCTTGGGGAGTATGCATGACACCTTCAGACAAAATTGAGCATTGAAATGTGTTAAAAGAGGTCATGGGGACTCCCTAGGGGTCCTAGTACACCTTATCACATGTTAGGACCCCTAGGAAGTCCCCATGACCCCTTAAGACACACTTGAGTATTGAAATGTGTCAAAAGAGGTCATGGGGACTCCCGAGGGGTCCTAGTACACGTTATCACATGTTAGGACCCCTAGGAAGTCCCCATGACCTCTTTTGACACATTTGAATGCTCAAGTGTGTCTTAAGGGGTATTAGGGCCCCTTAAGACACATTTGAATGCTCAAGTGTGTCTTAAGGGGTCCTAGGACCCCTTAAGACACACTTGAGTGTTCAAATGTGTCTTAAGGGGCCCTAGGACCCCTTAAGACACACTTGAGCATTCAAATGTGTCAAAAGAGGTCATGGGGACTTCCTAGGGGTCCTAACGACCCCTTAAGACACACTTGAGCATTCACATGTGTCAAAAGGGGTCATGGGACTTCCTAGGGGTCCTAACACATGATAAGGCTTACTAGGACCCCTAGGAGGTCCCCATGATCCATTTTGACACATTTGAACACTCAAGTGTGTCTGAAGGGGTCTTAGGACCCCTATGGACACACTTGAGCATTCAAATGTGTCAAGAGGGGTCATGGGGAGTTCTTACAGGTCCTAACGCATGATAT
Source organism: Chamaecyparis obtusa (assembly GCA_027943335.1). Classification (NCBI taxonomy): domain Eukaryota; kingdom Viridiplantae; phylum Streptophyta; class Pinopsida; order Cupressales; family Cupressaceae; genus Chamaecyparis; species Chamaecyparis obtusa. The sequence continues at coordinate 312,419 of BSBK01007124.1, read as the reverse complement.
GGCATACTAGGACCCCTAAGGAGTCCCCATGACCCATTTTTGACACATTTTAACACTCAAGTGTGTCCGAAGGGGTCATGGGGACTCTCTAGGGGTCCTAGTATGTCTTATCATGTGTTAGCAACCCTAGGAATTCCCCATGACCCCTTTTGACACATTTGAACACTCAAGTGCATCTTAAGGGGTGCTAGGACCCCTTCGGACACACTTGAGCATTCACATGTGTCAAAAGGGGTCACGGGGACTTCCTAGGGGTCCTAACACATCATAAGGTGTACTAGGACCCTTAGGGAATCTCCATGACCCCTTTTGACACATTTGAATGCTCAAGTGTGTCTAAAGGGGTCCTATGACCCTTTAATACACACTTTAGCATTCCAATGTGTCAAAAGGGGTCATGAGTACTTCCTAGGGGTCCTAACATGTGATAAGGTGTACTAGGACCCATAGGGAATCCCCATGACCCCTTTTGACACATTTCAATGCTCAAGTGTGTTCAAAGGGTTCCTAGGACCACTTAAGACACACTTGATCTTTTCAATGTGTTAAAAGTGGTCATGGGGACTTCCTAGGGGTCCTAACGCATGATAAGGTGTACTAGGACCCCTAGGGAGTCCCCATGACCATTTTTGACACATTTCAATGCTCAAGTGTGTTCAAAGGGGTCCTAGAACCCCTTAAGACACACTTGAGTATTGCAATATGTCAAAAGGGGTCATGGGGACTTCCTAGGGGGCCTGCCATGTGATAAGGGATTCTAGGAACCCTAAGGAGTCCCCATGACACCTTTTGACACATTTCAACACTCAAGTGTGTTCAAAGGGGTCCTAGGACCCCTTAAGACACACTTGAGCATTCAAATGTGTCAAAAGGGGACATGGGGACTCCCTAGGGGTCCTAGTATGCCTTATCATGCATTAGGACCCCTAGGAAGTCCCCATGATCAGCTACTGTATCTTCCTCAGATAGTTTGATTCTATTTTTTTGAGCTATGTTTTGCTAAAATGCATAGGCAATTGAGTCCAAAATACTAGAAAGAATTCTTTAAGAGTCCAATCTAGATTCTTTAATGCTTCTAGTGAATCCAAATTTAGTTCTTGTAAAGATGAGATGTTAGTGAATGACTTCTTGCTAATACTACTCTTCCACCAGATCCATATTTTAACCCTTTTGTGGATCTACAGGATCAATCACGAGCCCATAGGATTGGCCAAGAGAAAAATGTGATTCTATATCAACTGATTACAAAATGTTCAGTTGAGGAGAAAATATTGCACCGATCAAGAAGAAAATTGGGTATGGAAAATCTAGTTATGAAATCTGTTAAGAATGAAACTATTAAGGAATTGCATGATATATTACTCAATGGTGCAAGGAATATTCTTGATGAACATGGGATTGCAATTACATCTATTCAATATACAATGGAAGATATATGAAATCTTCTTAATAGAGAGATTTTAAAGTGGGAGAAAAGGACATTTAAGAAGAAAATGGTTATCTTGGTGCCATCCAAGGTATGCCAATTACTCAGGATGAAGAATAAAGGCCCACAATTAATGGGAAAGAGTGGGAAGAGATTCTTGGACTCATGATAGAAGTTACAGATAAGGAGGAAGAGCTAGGAAGGGGAAAGTGACAAAGGAAAGAAGTAAGATATGCATGTGAGCCTATATTAGATCATGATGATGAGTACTCACCATTTTCTAGTAGCTCAAGTAGTGACAAAAGATCTTCAATGCACATGTATACTATCACAAAAAATTCAGATAGAGAAGTTTAACAAGTTCTGTGGAATTATCCACAGAGCTATGTGAAATGAAGCCTCAAATTGGTTCATTAGCAGGCAAAGAATTTGTTCATGCACTTCATTCTAGCACCACAAATATTTCTATTATAAATGCCTATTCATCAATGGCCTTCCATTTATGGGACTTGGGAAACCATGTTGCTCATGTTGGGCAATATCCCTCAAATGTAAGTTCATTGCCACCTTTGGCAAGGCAGTCTCACTCCTCATTTTACAACAAAGGGCAGCCATCTATGGTCCAAGGTTTTAATTCAGCTGACAAATGGAGAGCTTCTCAAGGTACTGATCTCTTTCATAGAGAAGTTCCTAATTCATCTCAAGGTTCTTGTTTAGGTGACCAACTCCTTCGAGGTCCACAAATAGACCCATTGATTTCCCAAATTGGTAAAAGGGTAGATGAAATTTTGGAAAGAGTATCCCAATTGAAGAGAAATGGAAATTCCAGTGAGCATAAAGTTATTGCAGATCCAATGGGTGTATCTTCTCCACTGACAAATATAACTACATTTCCAGAGGCTTGAGGTTAAATGGAGACTGTTTGTTCCTAAACATGCCCCAGTTGAGCAGATGAACCAGATGTTTCTTGAGTAAAGAAGATAGTGGTTTATTAAAGCATCTACATTATCCCACTTGCTATCAGTTACTACTTTTTGAGTGGCTTTCCAGCTACTTCTGTGCAGGATTTATGTAATATATAATGTCCTCATGCAAGTACATGTCAATTTTTGTAAACATTTTCTTAGGGGTCCAAATGCGGGATAAGGTGTACTAGGACCCTTAGGAAGTCCCCATGACCCCTTTTGACACATTTGAATGATCAATTATGTCTGAAGGGTTTTTAGGACCCCCTAGGACACATTTGAGTGTTCCAATGTGTCAAAAGGGGTCATGGTGACTTCCTAGGGGTCCTAACACGGAATAAGGTGTACTAGAACCCCTAGGAAGTCCCCATGACCACATTTGAATGCTCAAGTGTGTCTAAAGGCATCGTAGGACCCCTTAGGACACACTTGAGGGTTCCAATGTATCCAAAGGGGTCATGGGGACTTCCTAGGGGTCCTAACGTGGGATAAGGTGTACTAGGACCCCTAGGAAGTCCCCTTGACCCCTTTTGACACATTTGAATGCTCAAGTTTGTCTGAAGGGGTTGTAGGATCCCTTACGACACACTTGAGCATTCAAATGTGTCAAAAGGGGTCATGGGGACTTCCTAGGGGTCCTAACACATTATAAGGTGTACTAGGACCCCTAGGAAGTCCTCATGACCCCTTTGACACATTTGAACACTCAAGTGTGTCTGAAGGCATTGTAGGATCCCTTAGGACACACTTGAGCATTCCAATGTGTCAAAAGGGGTCGTGAGGACTTCTTAGGGGTCCTAATGCATGATAAGGCATACTAGGACCCCTAGGACACACTTGAGGATTCCAATTGTGAACTATTCTTCAAAGCCTCCATTTTTGTGTAGCTAGGGTTTATGGGGCCTCGAAAAGGCACAACTATGCCCCTGTAGGGACTCATGCTTGTGCTCAGAATCATATTATTTTCATGCATTCCCTAACATTTAATACAAAGATTTAGCCAGCCACCTTTAAAGACCTAGAAGAAATGAAAAATAAAAATTAGGCCAAAAATACATACCGCATTTCTATATGTAGTACCATCAGCTTCAACAATCTAGTCGGCTTCCTCTGTTAAGGCATGAAGAACTTCATTAATGTCTACTCTGGGAGGAAGATTATAATTTCCATATTTTTGCAAGCCCTAAAAACATTTTTTTGTTATCACTCTCCACCTATGCTCTCTCAATTTAGTCATCTCCCTCTCCGCTACACTCAGCTTAGCCATCCTTACCTACTCTTTAATAGAGATTCTCCAAAATTTGTATGCAAAGACATCCTATAGGAAAAAATGAAAAGTTTCCCATAGAATATCCATAATTCGTATACAAAAGCATCATACAGGAAAAATGACAAAAAATTAATAGCTAAAAGGTAAAATTTATCATTAACGCCGGTAGTACCAAGGTCATACCCACTATCAAATCCTGGCCCATGATGTGCAAAAGGAGCAAAGCAAGTAAAATGAAAGGGAAGTATGGATCAAATAGTGATGGTGCATCAAATCAAATCAATATCATAATAAATGTAGAAAATACTATTATAGACAAAAATATTTGCATATTAATGGGAAAGAGTGGGAAGAGCTTCTCGGACCCATGATAGAAGTTATAGATAAGGAGGAAGAGCTAGGAAGGGAAAAGCAGAAAAGGAAAGAAGTAAGATATGCATGTGAGCCTATGTCAAATGATGATGAGGAGTACTCACCATCTAGTAGTAGCTCAAGTAGTGATAGAAGCTCTTTAGTGCACATGTACACTAACACAAAAAATTCAGATAGAGAAGTAACAAGTGCTGTGGAATTATCCACAGAGCAATGTGAAATGAAGCCTCAAATTGGTTCATTAGCAGGCAAAGAATTTGGTCATGCACTTCATTCTAGCAGAACAAATATTTCTATTAGAAATGCCTATTCGTCAATGGCCTTGCATTTACGGGACTTGAGAAACCGAGTTACTCATGTTGGGCAATATCCCTCAAATGTAAGTTCATTGCCACCTTTGGCAAGGCGGTCTCACTCCTCATTTTACAACAAAGGGCAGCCATCTATGGTCCAAGGTTTTAATTCAGCTGACAAATGGAGAGCTTCTCAAGGTACTGATCTCTTTCATAGAGAAGTTCCTGATTCATCTCAAGGTTCTCATTTAGGTGACCAACTCCTTCAAGGTCCACAAATAGACCCATTGATTTCCCAAATTGGTAAAATGGTAGATGCAATTTTGGAAAGAGTATCCCAATTGAAGAGAAATGGAAATTCCAGCGAGCATAAAGAATTTCCAGTTAGCAGGAAAAGAATTTGGTCATGCACTTCATTCTAGCATCATAAATATTTCTATTAGAAATGCTTGTTCATCAATGGCCTTGCATTTACAGGACTTGGGAAACCGGGTTACTCATGTTGGGCAATATCCCTCAAATGTAAGTTCATTGCCACCTTTGGCAAGGTAGTCTCACTCCTCATTTTACAACAAAGGGCAGCCATCTATGGTCCAAGGTTTTAATTCAGCTGAAAAATGGAGAGCTTCTCAAGGTACTGCTCTCTTTCATAGAGAAGTTCCTGATTCATCTCAAGGTTCTCGTTTAGGTGACCAACTCCTTCAAGGTCCAAAAATAGGCCCATTGATTTCCCAAATTGGTAAAAGGGTAGATGCAATTTTGGAAAGAGTATCCCAATTGAAGAGAAATGGAAATTCCAGTGAGTATAAAGTTATTATAGATCCAATGGGTGTATCTTCTCCACTAACAAATATAACTACATTTCCAGAGACTTGAGTTTAAATGGAGATTGTTTGTTCCCAAACATGCCCCAGTCGAGTAGATGAACCAGATGTTGCTTGACTAAAATAGATAGTGGTTTATTAAAGCATCTACATTATCCCACTTGCTATCAGTTACTACTTTTTGAGCAGCTTGCCAGCTACTTTTGTGTGGGATTCCTATAATATATAATGTCCTCATGCAAGTACATGCCAATTTTTGTAAACATTTTCACTTCTAAAGTGTTAGTGAGCAATATCAAAGAAAAGGTTCTTTCATGCGCTATTTAGACACATATTAATAAATTAGGAAACCAATTTTCTCCCATTACATGGCATAAATGCCTAGATTCACTTTGTCGGTATCAATAGGCAGCAAGATGAGGGAAGAAATATATTTGTGAAGAGGAAGTACAAATGCTACTATCCAAAACCATTTGGAGAGTAATATTCTTCTCCTGATTGTAATAAGAAACTCAAAATACAGAAGACACCAAATAGTTGGGGCATTTATTTCCTATGACCTATGTCAATTTCAGTTCAATTCCTAAGGATGATATTCTCAATGTGTAAAAATAAACTAATGTGTTATTTTAAAATGGTGTTGACTGAAATTTATGAACATATGTAAAATATCCATTTTTTCCATAATTTGAAATAGAACCAGTGGCAATATAATCAAATTTGTGAATTTCACATCCAATCATTGGATGTTAATCAAAAGTGCAAAATAGTAATATAAATTTGAACCGATAAATAATCTTAGTCTTACTTAAAACCTACTCATGTGTATGTGGGTTCTTGGAGGTATCTACTAAACAATGTGTGGATCTGTAATGTCCCTATCTAGGACCTTACTCACTTTGCTTAAAACTCCTAATTAGAATATGGATTTCTAATGCCTGCTATGATATTATTTAATTTTTCTTTGCTCCTTACTAATTAATATTGTAATGAATTGGTTATCCTTCCCCTTCTCTCTCTCTCTCTCTCTCTCTCTCTCTCTCTCTCTCTCTCTCTCTCTCTCTCTCTCTCTCTCATCACCCTCTGTCTCTATCTTGAGCTATCTCTCTCTCTCTCTCACCTTCTCACTCTCTCTCTTCCTCAATGGCCGCCCATGAATTTTTTAAATGCCTGATTAATTTCCTTTGCTTCTTTCCATGGCCATCCATGATTTTTCTGCAATCTTCCAACCTTTCATACATAGTCAGAAAATACATATTAATATATTATACATATAAAATGATATATAATATATAATGTAACATTTAATATTAATATATATTAAATAATATTTAAAATGTAAAATTTATATTATATAATATTTAATATATATAATATATAATCTAATATATAGTTTTTAATATTAATATATATTAAATAATATTTAATGTAAAATGGATATTATATAATATTTAATATATAATTGATATTATATAATATTTAATATATCTAATATATATCTAATATATAGTTTTTTATATATAATATATCATATGAAGGATGGAGAAATGGGAGGGAGAAAGTGGAGGGAAGGGAAACTGACAATTCAAAATTTTGTCGTCATAATTGGGTACCCAAAAATATCAGCTACCTGATTAGGCTCGGTATTGCTTTATGCACCAAACCTACATGGTCAACTATTGAAATGTCTCAAATACATGTTTTTCCCCTGTTTCTTTGAGTTCTAGACTTCAACAATGTAGCTGACAACTTTTTTTTCACTCGAATTTGATAAAATGATAAAATTTGAATTCCATAAGTAATTATTAGTTATTTTCTAACTAAGCCACCTCTAAAGTGTTGTTTATATAATGATTGAAAAATGACTATAACTTTCAGACAGTATAACATTTTTTAAATCTGAAAAATGCGTCACATTCTATGCTTCGCCTACTATAAGGAAAAAAAATAAAATTGAATTTAGTAAAGTTTTGAATGAGTTAAGGTGGTTAGACAGGGGAGTTTTTTTATTCTGAAAATGTTGTAGCAGAAAATTCATAATTAATTTTTTTTTTTGAAAAAAATTACAAAAAAATGTGTCACATCCGGGCATGAGTCTACTACTTATATATTAAATCTTATAAAAAAATATCATCATTTGTTCATGATTAAGGTGGTCAGACATACACCTACTTCTTATTTTTTCCTAAAATTTGTGTACTTCCGTATTGAAATCTATACTTTTCACCAATTATATTAATTTGTTTTTAGAAAAGGCCTATTAGTTTAGAAACTAAATTCAATTTCCTACAGATTCTATTCTTACAACTTTTTGGTATTAGGTTGATAGCTAGTTCAAATTTTCACATCAAGTTGACTAACCCTGATTTGCTGATTTTTCATTGCCACTTAAGGGCATAGTTTGGCCCCTCATGATCTTGCACATACCCACATGTCAAAAGGGGTAATGGGGACTTCCTAGGGGTCCTAGTATGCCTTATCATGTGTTAGGACACCTAGGAAGTCCCCATGACCCCTTTCGACACATTGGAACCATCAAGTGTGTCCTAAGGGGTCCTACGATGCCTTTGGCAACACTTGAGTATTCAAATCTGTCAAAAGGGGTCATGAGGACTTCCTAGGGTTCCTAGTATGCCTTATCACGTGTTAGGACCCCTAGGAAGTCCTCATGAACCCTTTCAACACATTGGAACCCTCAAGTGTGTCCTAAGGGGTCCAACAACCCCTTCGGACACACTTGAGCATTCAAATGTGACAAAAGGGGTCATTGGAACTTCCTAGGGGTCCTGGTACTCCTTATCACCCATTAGGACCCCTAGGAAGTCCCCATGACCCATTTCGACACATTACAATTCTCAAGTGTGTCCTAACGGGTCCTAAGATGCCTTCAGACACACTTGAGAATTCAACTATGTCAAAAGGGGTCATGAGGACTTCCTAAGGGTCCTAGTACACCTTATCACATGTTAGGACCCCTAGCAAGTCCTCATGACCCCTTTAGACACATTGGAACCCTCAAATGTGTCCTAAGAGGTCCTACGACCCCTTCAAACACACTTGAGTGGTCAAATGTGTCAAAAGGGGTCATGAGGACTTCCTAGGGGTCCTAGTATGCCTTATCACACATTAAAACCTCTAGGAAGTCCTCATGACCCCTTTTAACACATTGGAATCCTCAAGTGAGTCCTAAGGGGTCCTACGACCCACTCGGACACACTTGAGCATTAAAACTTGTCAAAAGGGGTCATGGGGACTCCCTAGGGGTGCTAGTATGCCTTATCACCCGTTAGGACACCTAGGAAGTCTCCATGACACATTTTGACACATTGGAATGCTCAAGTGTGTCCTAAGCGGTCCTACGATGCCTTCGGAGACACTTGAGCATTCAAATGTGTCAAAAGGGGTCATAAGGACTTCCTATGGGTCCAGTATGCCTTATCATGAGTTAGGACCCCTAGGAAGTACTCATGATCCCTTTGGCCACATGGGATCCCTATAGTGTCTCCTAAGGGGTCCTACGACCACTTCGGACACACTTGAGCATTCAAATGTGTCACAAGGGGTCATGGGGAATTCCTAAGTGTCCTAGTACACCTTATCATGCATTAGGACCCTACAAATTCCCCATGACCCCTTTCGACACATTGGAACCCTCAGCTATGTTGTAAGGGGTCCTACGACCCCTTCAAACACACTTGAGCATTCAAATGTGTCAAAAGGGTTCATGGGGACTTCCTAGGGGTCCTAGTATGCCATATCACATGTTAGGAACCCTAGGAAGTCTCCACAACCACTTTGGACACATTGGAATGCACAAGGGTGTCCTAAGGGGTCCTATAATGCCTTTAGATACACTTGAGCATTCAAATGTGTCAAATGGGGCCATGGGGAATTCCTAGGGGTCCTAGTACACCTTATCATGTGTTAGGACCCCTAGGAAGTCCCCATGACCCCTTTGAACACATTAGAATGCTCAAGTGTGTCCTAAGGGCTCCTACAACACCTTCAAACACACTTGAGCATTCAAATGTGTCACAAGTGGTGATGGGGACTTCTTAGGCATCCTATTACACCTTATCATGTGTTAGGACCCCTAGGAAGTCCCCATGACCCCTTTCGACACATTGGAACCCTCAAGTGTGTCCTAATGGGTCCTACGAAGCCTTTGGACACACTTGAGCACTCAAATTTGTCAAAAAAGGTCATGAGGACTTCCTAGGGGTCAAAGTACACCTTATCATGTGTTAGGGCCCCTATGAAGTCCTCTTGACCTCTTTCAACACATTGTAACCATCAAGTGTGTCCAAAGGGGTCCAAAGACCCTTTCAGAGACACTTGCAAGTTTAAATATATCAAAAGGGGTCATGGGGACTTCCTAGGGATTCTAGAATGCATTATCACCCATTAGGACCACTAAAAATTCCCCATGACACATTTAAAAATTGAAATGCTCAAGTGTGTCCTAAGGGGTCCTATGACACCTTCAGACACACTTGAGAGTTCAAATGTTTCAAAAGGGGTCATGAGGACTTCCTAGGGGTCCTAGTGTGCCTTATCATGCATTAGGACCCCTAGGAAGTCCTCATGGCCCATTTCAACACATTGGAACCCTCAAATGTGTCCTCAAGGGTCCTATGACCCCTTCGGACACACTTGAGATCACAAATGTGTCAAAAGGGGTCATGAGGATTTCCTAGGTGTCCTAGTACATGTTATCACGCATTAGGACCCCTAGGAATTCCTCATGATCCCTTTCAACACATTGGAACCCTCAAGTGTGTCCTAAGGGGTCCTACAACCCCTTCCGACACACTTGAGCATTCAAATGTGTCAAAAGGGGTCATGGGGACTTCCTAGGGATTCTAGAATGCATTATCACCCGTTAGGACCACTAAGAAGTCCCCATGACACATTTAAAAATTGGAATGCTCAAGTGTGTCCTAAGGGGTCCTACGACACCTTCAGACACACTCAAGAGTTCAAATGTTTCAAAAGGGGTCATGAGGACTTCCTAGGGGTCCTAGTATGCCTTATCATGCATTAGGACGCCTAGAAAGTCCTCATGACCCATTTCAACACATTGGAACCCTCAAATGTGTCCTCAAGGGTCCTATGACCCCTTCAGACACACTTGAGATCACAAATGTGTCAAAAGGGGTCATGAGGATTTCCTAGGTGTCCTAGTACACCTTATCATGCATTAGGACCCCTAGGAATTCCTCATGACCCCTTTCAACACATTGGAACCCTCAAGTGTGTCCTAAGGGGTCCTACAACCCCTTCCGACACACTTGAGCATTCAAATGTGTCAAAAGGGGTCATTGGGACTTCCTAGGCATCATAGTACACCTTATCACACATTAAGACCCCTAGGAAGTCCCCATGACCCCTTTGGACACATTGGAACACTCTAGTGTGTCCTAAGTAATCTGACGATGCCTTTGAATACACTTGAGCATTCAAATGTGTCAAAAGGGCTCATGTGGACTTCTTAGGGGTTGTAGTACGCATTATCATGCGTTATGACCCCTAGGAAGTCTTCATGACACATTTGGACACATTTGGACACATTGGAACACTCAAGTGTGTCCTAAGGGGTCCTACGATGCCTTCAAACACACTTGAGTGTTCAAATGTGTCAAAATTGGTAATGGAGACTTCCTAGGCATCCTAGTAAGCCTTATCACATGTTAGGACCACTAGGAAGTCCCCATGACCCCTTTCGACACATTGGAATTCTCAAGTGTGTCCTAAGGCATCCTACAAATCCTTTGGCCACACTTGAGCATTCAAATTTGTCAAAAGAGGTCATAAGGACTTCGTAGGCGTCCTATTACACCTTATCACATGTTAGGGCCCCTACGAAGTCCACATGACCCCTTTCAACATATTGGAACCCTCAAGTGTGTCCAAAGGGGTCCTACAACTCCTTCTGACACACTTGAGCATTCAAATGTGTCAAAAGGGGTCATTGGGACTTCATAGGCATCATAGTACACCTTATCACACATTAAGACCCCTAGGAAGTCCCCATGACCCCTTTGGACACATTGGAACACTCCAGTGTGTCCTAAGTAATCCGACAATGCCTTCGGATACACTTGAGCATTCAAATGTGTCAAAAGGGCTCATGTGGACTTCCTAGGGGTCGTAGTATGCATTATCATGCGTTATGACCCCTAGGAAGTCTTCATGACACCTTTGGACACATTGGAACACTCAAGTGTGTCCTAAGGGGTCCTACAATGCCTTCAAACACACTTGAGTGTTCAAATGTGTCAAAATTGGTAATGGAGACTTCCTAGGCATCCTAGTAAGCCTTATCATGTGTTAGGACCACTAGGAAGTCCCCATGACCCCTTTCGACACATTGGAATTCTCAAGTGTTTCCTAAAGCATCCTACAAATCCTTTGGCCACACTTGAGCATTCAAATTTGTCAAAAGAGGTCATGAGGACTTCGTAGGCATCCTAGTACACCTTATCACATGTTAGGGCCCCTACAAAGTCCACATGACCCCTTTCAACACATTAGGACCCCTAAGAAGTCCCCATGAACCCTTTCAAAAAATTGGAATGCTCAAGTGTGTCCTAAGGGGTCCTACGATGCCTTCAGACACACTTGAGAGTTTAAATCTATCAAAAGGGGTCATGAGGACTTCCTAGGGGTCCTAGTATGCCTTATCATACATTAGGACACCTAGGAAGTCCTCATGACCCCTTTTGACATATTGGAACCCTCAAATGTGTCCTAAGGGGACCTATGACCCCTTCGAACACACTTGAGATCCCAAATGTGTCAAAAGGGGTCATGGGGACTTCCTAGGTGTCCTAGTACACCTTATCATGTTTTAGGAACCCTACGAATTCCTCATGACCCCTTTCAACACATTGGAACCCTCAAGTGTGTCCTAAGGGGTCTTACAACCCCTTTGGACACACTTGAGCATTCAAATGTGTCAAAAAAGGTCATGGGGACTTCCTAGGCATCCTAGTACGCTGTATCACATATTAAGACCCCTCGAAAGTCCCCATGATCCCTTTGGACACATTGGAATGCTCAAGTGTGTCATGACTGGTCCTACAATGCCTTTGGATGCACTTGAGCATTTAAATGTGTCAAAAGGGGTCATGGGGAGTTCTTAGGGGTCCTAGTATGCCTTATCATGCATTAGGACCCCTAGGAAGTCCTCATGACACCTTTGGACACATTAGAACACTCAAGTGTTTCCTAAGGGGTCCTATGACCCCTTGGGACACACTTGAGCATTCAAATGTCAAAAGGGTTCATGGGGACTTCCTATAGGTCCTACTATGCCGTATCATGTGTTAGGACTCTTAGGAAGTCCCCATGACCCCTTTGGACATATTGGAATTCTCAAGTGTGTCCTAAGGGGTCATACGACACCTTTATAAACACTTGAGCATTCAAATATGTCAAAAGAGGTCATGGAGAATTCCTAATGGTCCTAGTATGCCTTATCACACATTATGATCCCTAGGAAGTCTCGATGACCCCTTTGGACATATTAGAATGCTCAAGTGTGTCCTTAAGGGTCCTACGATGCCTTCAAACACATTTAACTATTGAAATGTGTCAAAATCGGTAATGGGGACTTCCTAGGGGTCCTAGTACACCTTATGATGTGTTAGGACCCCTAGGAAGTGTCCATGACCCCTTTTGACACATTGGAATGCTCAAGTGTGTCCTAAGGGGTCCTACAACACCTTCAAACACACCTGATTGCTCAAATGTGTCAAAAGGGGTCATGAAGACTTCCTAGGGGTCCTAGTATGCCTTATCATGTGTTAGGACCCCTAGGAAGTCTTCATGACCCCTTTCGACATATTGAAACCTTCAAATGTGTCCTAAGGGGTCTTGCGACACCTTCAGACACAATTAAGCTTTCAACTATGTCAAAAGGGGTCATGAGGAATTCTTAAGGGTCCTAGTATGCCTTATCACACGTTAGGACCACTAGGAAGTCCTCATGACACCTTTCGACACATTAGAACCCTCAAGTGTGTCCTAGATGGTTCAACGACCCCTTCGAACACACTTGAGCATTGAATTATGTCAAAATGGGTCATTGGGACTTCCTATGGGTCCTAGTATGTCTTATCACCTATTAGAACAAGTAGGAATTCCCCATGACCCTTTTCGACACATTGGAATGCTCAAGTGTGTCCTAAGTGGTCCTATAATGCCTTTGCACACACTTGGACATTTAAATGTGTCAGAAGGGGTCATGAGGACTTCCTAGGGGTCCTAGCACCCCTTATCATGTGTTAGGACCCCTAGGAAGTCCTTGTGACCCCTATCCACACATTGGAAACCTCAAATTTGTCCTAAAAGGTCCTACAACCCCTTCGGACACACTTGAGAATTTTAATGTATCACAAGGGGTCATGGGGACTTCCTAGGGGTCCTAGTAAACCCTATAACGCATTAGGAGACCTAGGAATTCCCCATGACCCCTTTTGACACATTGGAACCCTCAAGTGTGTCCTAAGGGGTCCTACGATGCCTTTGCACACACTTAAGCTTTCAAATGTGTCAAAAGGGGTCATGAGGACTTCCTAGGGGTCCTAGTACACCTTATCAAGTGTTAGGACCCCTAGGAAGTCCTCATGACCCCTTTTGACACATTCGAATCCTCAAGTGTTTCCTAAGGGGCCCAACAACCAATTCAGACACACTCGAGCATTCAAATGTGTCAAAAGGGCTCATGAAGACTTCCTAAGGGTCCTAGAACACCATATCACATGTTAGGACCTGCAAGAAGTCCCCAGGACCCCTTTGGACACATTGAAATGCTTAAGCATGTCCTAAGTGGTCCTACGATGCCTTCAGACACACTTGAGTGTTCAAATGTGTCAAAATCGGTCATGAGGACTTCCTAGGTGTCCTAGTATGCCTCATCACATGTTAGGACCCCTAGGAAGTCCCCATGACCCGTTTGGACACATTGGAATGCTCAACTATGTCCTAAGGTGTCCTATGATGCCTTCAGACACCCTTGAGTATTCAAATATGTCAAAAGGGTTAATGGGGACTTCCTAGGGGTCCTAGTATGCCTTACCATGCGTTAGGACCCCTAGGAAGTCCCCATGACCCCTTTCGACACATTAGAACCCTCAAGTGTGTCCTAAGGGGTCTTATGAAGCCTTTGGACACATTTGAGCATTCAAATATGTCAAAAGAGGTCATGATGACTACCAAGGGGTCCTAGTATGCCTTATCATGTGTTAGGCACCCTAGGAAGTCCTCATGACCCCATTTGACACATTAGAACGTTGAAGTGTGCCCAACGGGTTCCAACGACCCCTTTAGACACACTTGAGAGATCAAATGTGTCAAAAGGGTTCATGGGAGCTTGCTAGGGGTCCTTGTATGCCTTATCGCCCATTGGGATCCCTAGGAATTCCCCATAACCCCTTTTGACACATTAGAATGCTCTAGTGTGTCCTAACGGGTCCTACAACACCTTCAGACACACTTGAGTGTTTAAAAGTGTCAAAAGGGGTCATGAGGACTTCCTAGTGGTCCTAGTATGCTTTATCACATGTTAGGACACCTAGTAAGTCCTCATGACCCCTTTTGACACATTGCAACCCTCAAATGTGTCATAAGGGGGCCTACGAACCCTTCGGACACACTTGAGCATTCAAATGTGTCAAAAGGGGTGTTGATGACTTCCTAGGGGTCCTAGTACACCTTATTATGCATTAGAACCTCTAGGAATTCCTCATGACCCCTTTCAACACATTAAAACTGTCAAGTGTGTCCTAAGTGGTCCGACAACCCCTTCGAACACACTTGAGTGTTCAAATGTGTCAAAAGCATTCATGGGGACTTCTTGGGGGTCCTAGTACACCTTATCACTCATTAGGACCCTTACGAAGTCCCCATGACCCCTTTTGAGAGATTGGAACACTGAAGTGTGTCGTAAGGGATCCTACGACCCCTTTGGAGACACTTGAGGGTTCAAATGTGTCAAAAGGGTTCATGGGGACTTCCTAGGGGTCATAGTATTCCATATCACGTGTTAGGACCCCTAGGAATTCCCCATGACCCCTTTGGACACATTGCAATTGTCAAGTGTGTCATAAGGGGTCCTACAATTCCTTCAGACACACTTGAGCATTCAAATGTGTCAAAAGGGGCCATGTGGACTTCCTAGGGGTCCTAGTATGCCTTATTATGTGTTAGGAACCCTAGGAAGTCCCTATGACCCCTTTCGAAACATTGGAACCCTCAAGTGTGTCCTAAGTGGTCCTACAACATCTTTGGACACACTTAAGTCTTCAAATTTTTCAAATGGAGTCATGAGGACTTCCAAGGGGTCCTAGTATGCCTTATGATGTGTTAAGGCCCCTAGTAAGTCCTCATGACCTCTTTCAACACATTGGAACCCTCAAGTGTGTCCAAAGTGTTCCAACGAACCCTTCAGACACACTTGAGCATTCAAATGTGTCAGAAGGGGTCATGGGGACTTCTTAGGAGCCCTAGTATGCCTTATCAGCCATGAGGACCCCTAAGAATTCCCCATGACCCCTTTCAACACACTAGAACAGTCAAGTGTGGCCTAAGGGATCCTACGATGCCTTTGGACTCACTTGAGAGTTCAAATGTGTCAAAAGGGGTCACGGGGAGTTCCTAGGGGTCCTTTTATGTATTATCACATGTTAGGACCCCTTGGAAGTCCTCATGACCCCTTTCGACACATTGGAAACCTCAAATGTGTCCTAAGGGGTTGTACGACCCATTCAAACACACTTAAGCATTGAAATATGTCAAAAGGGGTCATGAGGACTTCCTAGGTGTCCTAGTATGCCTTATCACATGTTAGAACCCCTAGGAATTCCTCATGACCCCTTTCAATACATTGGAACCATCAAGTGTGTCCTACAACCCCTATGGACACACATGAGCATTCAAATGTGTCAAAAGGGTTCATGGGGACTACCTAGGGGTCATAGTATGCCTTATCAAGCATTAGAACCCCTAAGAAAGTGCCCATGACCCCTCCTGACACATTGGAACCCGCAAGTGTGTCGTCAGGGGTCCTATGATGCCTTTGGACACATTTGAGCATTCAAATGCTTCAAAAGGGGTCATGAGGACTTCACTAGGGTCCTAGTATTCCCTATCAAGTGTTAGGACCCCTAGGAATTCCTCATGATCCCTTTCGACATTTTGGAACCATCAAGTGTGTTGTAAGGGGACCTACAACCCCTTTCGACACACTTCACCATTCAAATGTGTGAAAAGGAATCATGGGGACCTCTTAGGGGTCCTAGTATACCTTATCACTCATTAGGGCCCCTACGAAGTCCCCATGACTCCTTTTGAAACATCAAAAACCCTCAAGTGCATCCTAAGGGGTCCTATGACCCCTTCGGACATACTTGAGTAGTCAAATGTGTCTTAAGGGGTCGTACGACCCCTTCATACACTATTGAGTGGTCAAATGTGATAAAAGGGGTCATGGGAACTTCCTAGGGATCCTAATACTCCTTATCATGCGTTAGGACCCCTAGGAAGTCCACATGACCCCTTTGGACACATTGGAATGCTTGAGTGTATCCTAAGGGGTCCTACAACCCGTTCAGACACACTTGAGCATTAAAATATGTCAAAAGGGGTCATGGGGACTTCCTAGGGCTCCTAGTATGCCTTATCATGTGTTAGGACCCCTAGGAGTCCCCATGACCCCTTTCGACACATTGGAATGCTCAAGTGTGTCCTAAGGGTTCCTATGACACCATCAAAAACACTTGAGCATTCAAATGTGTCAAGAGGGGTCATGAGGACTTCCTAGGGATCCTAGTACACCTTATCATGCATTAGGACCCCTAGAAAGTCCCCGTGATCCCTTTCGATACATTGGAACATTCAAGTGTTTCCTAAGGGGTCCTACGACCCCTTCAAACACACTTGATCATTCAAATGTGTCAAAAGGGGTCATCAGGACTTCCTAGGGGTCCTATTATGCCTTATGACATGTTAAGAGCCCTAGGAAGTCCCCATGACCCCTTTGGACACATTGGAACACTCAAGTGTGTCCTAAGGGGTCCTAAGGGGTCCTAAGACCCCGTCAAATACACTTGACCGTTCAAATGTATCAAAAGGGGTCACAGGGACTGCCTAGGAGTCCTAGTAAGCCTTATCACTTGTTAGGACCCCTACGAAGTCCCCATGACCCCTTTCAACATATTAGGACCCTCAAGTGTGTCCTAAGGGGTCCTACACCGCTTCAGACACACTTGACTATTCAAATGTGTCAAAAGAGGTCATGGGGACTTCTTAGGGGTCTTAGTATGCCTTATCATGCATTAGGACCCCTAGGAAGTCCCCATGACTGCTTTGGACAGATTGGACTACTCAAGTGTGTCCAAAGGGGTCCTACAACCCCTTCGAACACACTTGAGAAATCAAATGTGTCAAAAGGGGTTATGAGAACTGCCTCGAGGTCCTACTATGTGTTATCAGGCATTAGGACCCCTATGAAGTCTCCATGACCCGTTTCAAAACATTAGAACCCTCAATTGTTTCCTAAGGGGTTGTACGACCCTTTCAAACACACTTGAGCATTCAAATGTGTTAAAAGAGATCATGAGGACTTCCTAGGGGTCCTATTATGCCTTATCACACATTAGGACCCCTAGAAAGTCCCCATAACCCCTTTCAACACATTGGAATGCTCAAGTGTGTCGTAAGGGGTCCTACAACCCATTCGAACACACTTGAGCATTCAAATGTGTCAAAAGGGGTCATGGAGACTTCCTAGGGGTCCTAGTATGACTTATCACAGGTTAGGAGCCCTACAAAGTCCCAATGACCCCTTTCAACACATTCGAATGCTCAAGTGTGTCCTAAGGGGTCCAACGACCCCTTTGGACACACTTGAGCATTCAAATGTGTCAAAAGGGGTCATGGGGATTTCCTAGGGGTCGTATTATGCCTTATCACATATTAGGACCCCTAGGAAGTCCCCATGACCCCTTACGACACATTGGAACACTCAAGTGTGTCCTAAGGGGTTGTACGACACCTTCTAACACACTTGAGCATTCATGTGTGTCAAAAGGGGTCATGAGGACTACCTAGGTGACCTAGTACACCTTATCAAGTTTTAAGACCCCTACAAAGTCTCCATGACCCCTTTTAATAGATTGGAACCCTCAAGTATGTCCTAAAGTGTCCATTGACCACTTCGGAAACACTTGAGCTTTCAATTGTGTCAAAAGGGGTCATGGGGACTTCCTAGGGATCCTAGTACACCTTATCATGCATTAGGATCCCTAAGAATTCCCCATGACCCTTTTTGACACATTGGAACACTCAAGTGTGTCCTAAGGGGTCCTATGACCCTTTCAAACACACTTACACTCTCAAATGTGTCAAAAGGGGTCAAGGGGAGTTCCTACGGGTCCTAGTATGCCTTATCACATGTTAGGACCCCTAGAAAGTCCCCATGAGCCATTTCGACACATTGGAACCTTCAAGTGTGTCGTAATGGGTCCTACGACCCCTTCAAAAACACTTGAGCATTCTAATGTGTCAAAAGGGGTCATGAGGACTTCCTAGGTGTCCTAGTACACCTTATCACATGTTAGGACCCCTATGAAGTTCCCATGACCCATTTCGACACATTGGAACCCTCAAGTGTGTCCTAAGGGGTCCTACGAAACCTTCAGACACACTTGAGCATTCAAATGTGTTAAAAGGGGTCATGGGGACTTCCTTGGGGTCCTAGTATGCCTTATCACATGTTAGGACCCCTAGGAAGTCCCCATGACCCCTTTGGACACACTGAAATGCTCAAATGTGTCCTAAGGAGTCCTACAACACCTTTGGATACATTTGAGAGTTCAAATGTGTCAAAAGCGGTCATCAGGACTTCCTAGGGGTCCTAGTATGCCTTATCACATGTTAGGACCCTTAGGAAGTCCCCATGACTCCTTTGGACACATTGGAATGCTGAAGTGTGACCTAAGGGGTCCTATGATGCCTTTGGACATTCTTGAGTGCTCAAATGTGTCAAAAGGGGTCATGGGGACTTTCTAGGGGTCTCAGTAGGCCTTATCATGCGTAAGGACCCCAAGGAGTCCCCATGACCACTTTCGATGCATTGGAATGCTCAAGTGTATCGTAAGGGGTCCTATGACACCTTCAGACACTTTTGAGCATTCAAATGTTTCAAAAGGGGTCATGAGGACTTCCTAGGGTTCCTAGTATACCTTATCATGTGTTAGGAATAGTAGAAAGTCCCCATGACCCCTTTGAACACATTGGAATGCTAAAGTATGTCCTAAGGGGTCCTACAACCCCTTTAGACATATTTGAGCATTTGCATTTGTTAAAAGGGGTCATGGAGATTTCCTACGGGTTCTATTACACCTTATGACATGTTAGGACCTCTAGGAAGTCCCCATGACCCCTTTGGACACATTGGAACACTCAAGTGTGTCCTAAGGGGTCCTATGACCCCATCAGACACACTTGAGCATTCAAATATGTCAAAAATGGTCAAGGGGACTACCTAGGGGTCCTAGTACACCTTATCACATGTTAGGACCCCTACAAAGTCCCCATGACCACTTTGGACACATTGGAACACTCAAGTGTGTCCTAAGGAGTCTTTTGACCCCTTCAGATACACTTGAGCATTCAAAAGTGCCAAAAGGAGTCATATGGACTTCCTAGGGGTCCTAGTACACCTTATCACATGTTAGGACTCCTAGGAAGTCCCCATGACCCCTTTTGACACATTGGAACACTCAAGTGTGTGGTAAGGGGTCATACGATGCCTTCAGACACAATTGAGCATTCAAATGTGTCAAAAGGGGTCACAGGGACTACCTAGGGGTCCTAGTACATCTTATCACATGTTAGGACCCCTACAAAGTCCTTATGTCCCCTTTTGATACATTGGAGCCCTCAAGTATGTCCTAAGGGGTCCTACAACCCTTTTGAAAACACTTGAGTGTTAAAATATCTCAAAAGGGGTTATGGGGACTTTTGAGAGATCCTAGTACACCTTATCACATGTTATTACCCCTAGGAAGTCCCCATAGCACCTTTCGACACACTGGAATGCTCAAGTGTGTCCTAAGGGGTCCTATGACCACTTCAAACATAGTTGAGCTTTCAAATGTGTCAAAAGAGGTCATGGGAACTTCCTACGGGTCTTAGTACACCTTATCATGTGTTAGGACCCCTACAAATTCTTGATGATGCCTTTTGACAGTTTGGAACCTTCAAGTGTGTCCTAAGGGGTCCTATGACCCCTTCGAACACACTTGAGTGTTTAAATGTGTCAAAAGGGGTCATGAGGACTTCCTAGGGGTCCTAGTACACCATATCACATGTCACGACCCCTAGGAAATCCCCATGACCCTTTTCAACACATTGGAATCCTCAAGTGTGTCCTAAGGGGTGCTAGGACCCCTTCGAACACACTTGAGTGTTCAAATGTATCAAAAGTGGTCTTGGGGACTTCTTAGGGGTCCTAGTACACCTTATCACATGTTAGGACCCTTAGGAAGTGCCCATGACCCCTTTGGACACATTGGAACTCTCAAGTGTGTCCTAAGGGGTCCTACGACACCTTTGGACACACTTGAGAGTTTCAATATCTCAAAAGGGGTCATGGAGACTTCGTAATGGTCCTAGTATGCCTTATCACGTGTTAGGTCCCTTAGAAAGTTCCAATGACCACTTTGGACACATTGGAATGCTCAAGTGTGTCTTAAGGGGTTCTACAACATGTTTGGACACACTTGAGTGCTCAAATGTGTCAAGAGGGGTCATGGGGAATTTCTAGGGGTCCTAGTATGCCTTATCACGTGTTAGGACCCCTAGGAAGTCCGCATGACCCCTTTCAACACATTGGAACCCTCAAGTGGGTCCTAAGGGGTCCTATGACCCCTTTGGACACACTTGAACATTCAAATTTGTCAAAAGGGGTCATGGGGATTCCCTAGGGGTCCTAGTATGCCTTATCACACATTAGGACCCGTAGGAAGTCCCCATGACCCCTTTTGACATATTGGAACACTGAAGTATGTGCTAAGGGGTCCTATGACCCCTTCAGACACACTTGACCATTCAAATATGTCAAAATGGGTCATGGGTGTTTCCAAGGGGTCCTAGTAGGCCTTATCACATGTTAGGACCCCTACGAACTCCCCATGACCCCTTTTGACACATTGGAACCTTCAAGTGTTTCCTAAGGGGTCCTACAACCCCTTCGGACACACTTGAGCATTCAAATGTGTCAAAAGGGGTCATGAGATCTTCCTTAGTTTCGTAGTATGCCTTATCATGTGTTAGGACCCCTAGGAAGTTCCCATGACCCCTTTCGACACTTTGAAATCCTCAAGTGTGTCCTAAGGGGTCTTACGTCCTCTTAGACACACTTGAGAGTTCAAATGTGTCAAAAGGAGTCATGGGGACTTCCTAGGGGTCCTAGTATGCCTTATCATATGTTAGGAGCCCTAGGAAGTCCCCATTACCCCTTTGGACACATTGGAATGCTCAAGTGTGTCCTAAGGGGTCCTACAATGCCTTTGGACACACTTGAGCATTCAAATATTTCAAAAGGGTTCATGGGGACTTCCTAGGGCTCCTAGTATGCCTTATCATGCATTAGGACCCCTAGGAAGTCCCCATGACCCCTTTCGACACAATTGAACCCTCAAGTGTTTTCGAAGGGGTCGTACGACCCCTTCGGACACACTTGAGTATTCAAATGATTCAAAAGGGGTCATGGGGACCTCCTAGGGGTCCTAGTATGCCTTACCACACATTAAGACCCCTAGGAAGTCCCCATGACCCCTTTTGACACATTGGAACCCTTATGTGTGTCCTAACGGGTCCTACGGCCCCTTCGGACACACTTGATCATTCAAATGTGTCAAAAGGGGTCATGGGGACTTCCTAGGGGTCAAATGTTCTTACATTAATTTTTATGGCACTATTAGTTTCTAGAACAGATGATGACATCTACTTATTCAGTATAGTCAGGCCGCTATAATTATAAGGAGTCTATAGAAAAATCTTGTGATGGATACTTTCAGGAGGACTTGGGCTGAAACTGTATGTCATCAAATCAACTATGCAGGTATTTTTTCAAATACATTATATATATAATATGTATTATATATATATTATATACATTAGTATATATAATACATTAGTATATATGTTATATATTATATACATTAGTATATATATAATATACATTATATATATTATATACCTCTTTTTATTTATAAAAGTTCAATTTTTTCATTTACTCCCGCTGTTTTTTTATGTACCCAAAAAAATCAAGTACTTGATTATTTCTTGGTATAACTCTTACCAAAATATTCCCTGTCCTCATTTTCCAGACAAGCATGGGATTTTAGACCTTTTTCATGGGTTGCAGGAAAAAAAAAAGTGATTTGGGGCCCATTTTTTGTTTTTTGTCAACTTGTCATCTCACCATGGGAAGCAGCAGTCGTCGAAAGGCTAAATGAAAGAGGAAGGTGATAGATGAAGAAATTCAAGCATATAGGGATTTTGTTCCTGAGGTCTACAATAACCTCTCTCAATTTTGGTGATTTGACTTCGTTTGCATTTGGCAAGGCTATCTTAGTTGATGCCAAAACTTGCAGTGAGGGTCAGTTGAAAGTAGCTCAGCAGTTTATCTTTCAAACCGTCCATCTTGGCATTGAACCGTCTGCTCCATCGGCTCCAGTTGGCCGGGTAAACACCATTGACAACCCTGTTCCACCCATGGAGTCATTGGAATGCTCACGTTGATGCTCGACCCAAGTGACCCCAAGGTGCACTAAGCACGATTGAGTAGCAATCTTCTGAGGCTCATATCTCATACCTCATGAGAGGTATCAACAAATTGTTATGGGCTACGGGATCGTGTTTCCAAGGTCTACAATAACCTCTTTCTATTTTGGGCAATTCGACTTCATTTGCATTTGGCAAGGCGATCTCAGTCGATGCCAAAACTTGTAGTGATGGTCAGTTGAAAGTAGCTTAGTAGTGTGTCTTTCAAACCATCTATCCTGGCATCGAACCATCTACTCCATCAGCTCCAAGTGGCTAGGAAAATGCTAGTGACAACCCTGTTCCACCTACAGAGTCAATGGAACACTCGTGACCATGCTCGACCCAAGTGACCCCAAGGTGTAGTAAGCAAGATTGGGTAGTGATATTTTGAGGCTTGTATCTCAGACCTCGTGAGAGATATTGACAAACTATCAAGGGCTAAGGGATCATGTTTTCGAGGTCTACAATAACCTATCTCAGTTTTGGGTGATTTGAATTCCTTTGCATTTGGCAAGATGATCTCAGTCGATTACAAAACTTGTAGCGAGGGTCAGTTGAAAGTAGCTAAGTAGTGTATCTTTGAAACCTTCCATCCTAGCATCAAACCGTCTACTCCATTGGCTCTAGTTGGCCGAGTAAACACCAGTGACAACCTAGTTCTACCCATGGAGTCACTGGAATGCTCGCGACCATGCTCAACCCAAGTGACCCCAAGGTGCACTAAGCATGATTGGGTAGCGATCTTTCGAGGCTTGTATCTCAGACCTCATGAGAAGTATCAACAAATTGTCAAGGGCTATGGGATTGTGTTTTTGAATTCTACAATAATCTCTCTTAGTTTTGGGTGATTCAACTTCATTTGCATTTGGCAAGGTGATCTCAGTCAATGCCAAAACTTGCAGTGAGGGTCAGTTGAAAGTATCTCAGCAATGTATCTTTCAAACCATCTGTCTTGGCATCGAACCATCTATTCCATTGGCTCCGGTTGGCCGCATAAATGCCACTGACAACCCCATTCCACCCACAGAGTCATTGGAACGCTCACAACCATGCTCGACCCAAGTGACTTAACAGCACAAGTGCTACATTTCTCTGTGCATTTAGTAAACCCCAATATGAAGAGTTATATACATAGTGAGTATATACATAGTATTGAAACACTGTAGTACTAAGTGGCTCAAGTGAGTATATATAATGGTATGAAACATAAGAACATAGGAAATCTATAGAAGTTAAACCTCAAACATAATAAACTCCATGAACAGGGTATTCTAGAGTAAAGAAAAACAAATGTAACTTCAATAAGATATAATTTAAATCATAATTATAATCATAGTCAAGATATAAATTCACCATTTAATTCCATGAACATGAATAATAAATATGTATACAAAAGATGACGCAAATATAATGTAAAAATGAACATGTTCTATATATAGAAAGTATCAAATGTATCAAAAGTATCTCCATATACAGATATGACATGTGCCATTTCAAAATATCTACAAAATCAATGTTTCAGGGTGTACAATGTGGCATATATGCCATCTCAAAATGTGCCAAGTGGCATCTCTAAATGACCACAAAACTAAAACCACATCCTATGCCGTAGGGGGATCCTCAAAATGTAACCTTTTTGAAGAAGTGTTTGACTCTGATTGATCCTGCATCAAAAATGAGTTCAAACCCAAGCTAGATTGCTTACTTTATATGATTTGTACATATATATATAATTCATAATTCAGACACTAATTTAATTAAAATTATAACTGAATACAAATATCTGTACCTGGCCTCTCGGTCACCTACCATGATCATGTGTCCTAGCATAAATCCTTTGTAGCGAAGAGACCATGCCAACAATACCAACTCTGATCTATAAATATATATTTGCATTAATGAGATTAGTAGAGTGGTGCAACATAGAGTAATAAATCTACAAAATAGGATGATTTGAACTAAAATTAAAACTTACATCTAGTGATCCCTCCTCTGGAATAGTGGGTTGGGTCAACAAAGATATGAAAGATTCTCATGGGCCCTCCCTCACACTAGGAGTAACATATGAGAGAAAATATTGTCAATTATATATAAATGTATTTCATCATAACAACCCTAGTTACAAAATACAAATAACAATATGTAAAAGTCTACATACAATCAGGCTATCACTGGTGGATGGTTTTTGATAAACCACCCCATATCAATTTGGAGCTCCCTTTCTATTTCATAAAAAAATTGTATGCTGAGTTTGTTCTTGGTCACAATGTTAATTATTGGAGTATGAGGCCCAACATGGGTGTAGGCAGAGGAGCTCCTCAGACTAGGCCATTTGCTCAGTGCAAAAAGGCCACTACCTTTTGTTAGGATTAACAAGGCAAAAATAACAATTATGTGCAAATATAACTAATATCAAAAAATAATAAACCACACAGAAGAGAACACAAGACACAAAGATTTAACATGGTTCACCCAATCCCTAGGCTACATCCACCAACAGCGAGTTGAATAATATTATTATCCAGTGATTACAGCCTAAATACAATCTGTAATCCCTTACAGCTCAATTCAGCTGCAAATACTAAAATCATACATATAAATAAACCCTAACCCTAAGCCATATTATACAATATTTTTTCCGCTTTAGGGTTAGAATGAATTATAAGATGTCAGCCCAAATAATCAAAAAGTAGTCACCACAAGCTAACAATCTCCCACTTGGTGACTGATCAATATCCACACTATACAAAAAAAAACCTCCCACTTGGAGACTGATCTTGTAGAAATACCGCTACCATATGAGGCTCCCACTGGATCAAACCACCCTGGACTCAGCTGTTCCTTTATTTTGTTCAGTCTAGAAGACCATTGAAGCTGAACAAGAGTTCAACTTCTCCCTTGTTACTACCTTTGTAAACATATTTTCTAGATTATCATCAGTATGAATCTTTTCCAGCCTTAACTTCCCATCATCCAAAACTGACTAAATGAAATGGTACCACAACTGTATGTGTTTTGTCTTTGAGTGCAAAGCAGAATTCTTTGCAAGATGAATGGCACTTTGGCTATCTATATGTAGAAAATTATCCTTTTGTGGATGTCCCAATTCTTTGATGAAGAATTGAAGCCATATCATCTCCTTGGCTGCCTCTGTAGCACAAACATACTCTGCCTCTATAGTGGATAAAGCAACCACCTTTTGTAGTCGAGAAATACAACTCACTGTTGTCCCACCAACAGTAAATATATAACCTGTAGTACTCCTCCTGCTATCTATATCACCTACCAAATCTGAGTCAACATAGCCTTGTACAGTAGTAGTAGAACCCCCAAAGTGTAAACACTTACTGGATGTACCTCTCAAATATCTAAGAATCCATTTGACTGCATTCCAATGCCCAATACTAGGGTTATGCATATATCGGCTAACGATTCCCACTGCGTGTGCAATATCTGGCCTAGTACATACCATAGCATACATTAAGCTCCCTATAGTTGAAGCATAAGGTACCTTAGACATTTTAGTCTCTGCTTCTGGTGTCTTGGGACAAATATCCTTAGTCAATTTCAAATGACCAGGCAAAGGTGTGCTGACAGATTTGGCATTTTCCATAGAGAAACGTTGCAACACCTTCTCAATATAATCAGCCTGAGATAGAGACAATTTCCTATTTTTCCTATCTCTGCAAATTTTGATACCAAGGATTTTTTTTGCTGCCCCCAAATCTCATTCATAAAAGTGTCAAATTTAATATACCATGCTCATTCATAAAAGTGTCAAATTTAATATACCATTGCCGAGGTGCTTGCTTCAAGCCATATAAACTTTTCTGCAATCTGCACACCAAATTCTCCTTACCCTTGACCTCAAATCCTTGTGGCTGAACCATATATATTTCTTCATCCAAATCACCATGAAGAAAAGCTATTTTAACATCAAGCTGCTATAAATGCAAATCTTCAATAGCCACAATACATAAAACAGTACGGATAGAAGTCATTTTAACAATAGGAGAAAATATCTCATCAAAATCAATACCATGTTTTTGTGCAAATCCTTTTATGACTAATCTGGCTTTAAATATTTTCTTACCTCCATCCTCTTCTTTTATCCTGTAAACCCATTTATTTTGTAAAGCCCTTTTATCTGCAGGTAACTTACATAAATCCCATGTTTGATTTTTCAGCAAAGAGTCCATTTCATCTGTCATTGTAGACTCCCACTGAAGCTTTGTATCCACCTACACAGTTTCATTATAACATTCAGGTTCACTAGCATCTGTAAAGAAAATAGAATACAAAGATGGAGAAAATCTTTCTGGAGGTCTACTTAGCCTTGTTGACCATCTAACATGCACTGATGTGTGTGGTATTTGTTGTTGCTGTTGTTGCGGAGCATAAGGAACTACTGGAACATGAACTTGTGGAGTATCATCCAGTACTACATAATGATTTTCTTTCTTCTCATGCTGCAGCAACAGATCTTTGTACAATACTTTCTCATTGAATATGACATCCCTGCTTCTTACAATTTTATGATTTTCAAAATCCCAAAGCCTATAACCAAATTCATCAATGCCATATCCAACAAATAGACATTTCTTTGACTTAGCTTCTAGCTTGGTTCTATTTTCAGAATCTATAAGTGCAAAAGCTTCACAACCAAAGGTTTTGAGAAAAGAATAACTCACCTTCTTACCAATCCATCCTTCCTCTAGAATACCATAGTCCAAAGGAGTAGAGGGGCCTCTATTCATTAAATAAATAGTAGTGTTCATAGTCTCTACCCACATATTTTTGGGTAGCCTAGCATGCAACCTCATACTCCTTGCATGCCCCATTATTGTCCTGTTCATGCGTTTAGCCACTCCATTTTCTTGTGGAGTCCTTGGTACAGTTTTGTGCCTACGAATACCATTAGAGGAACAATATTCTTCAAATTCTATGCTGCAATACTCACCACCATTATCAGATCTGAGACATTTTAACTTTTTACCAGTCTCATTCTCAACCAAGCATTTCCATTTTTTAAAAGTTTGAAATACATCAGATTTCTGTCTAAGGAAATAAATCCATACTTTTCTTGTTGCATCATCTATAAATGTAACATAATATAGAGAGAAACCAAGGGAAGATACTTGAGCTAGTCCCCATACATCTATATGCACACGCTCCAATCTCTCATTTTTCTTTTCCTTCCCATTCTTCACAAAACTAACTCTCTTTTGTTTTCCATAGACACAACTTTCACAGAAATCCATATTGACACATTTCAGACTAGGTAAAACTTTCTTTGAATGAAGTAATTTCATACCTTTTTCACTCATGTGCCTGAGTCTGTGGTGCCATAGTGTCGTGTCAAAATCTACAACAACAGTCTGATGTTCTTCTTGCTCAACTGTAGCCACTGTTCCTGAACATTCATTTTCTTCTGAAACAATTAAAGTAGAAGGAACAATATGACTTGTACAAAGATATAAGGTGCCTACTTTCACACCTTTTACTAATACTAAGGAACCTTTTGAAACCTTCCAATTTTTATCATTAAAAGTAACTGTGCAACCCTCATCACCCAGTTGCCCTGCTGAAATTAAATTTCTGCTCAACCTTGGAGCATGTCTTACCTCTTGTAGTAGCCAATGATTCCCATTTTGCAACTTAATCTTGATTTTTCCTTTTCCAACAATTTGATAGGGTTCATTATCTCCCAAATAAACTAGCCCAAAATCCCCTTGGACATAATCAACAAAATAACTTCTATGGGGTGTAGCATGAAGTGAAGCCCCCGAATCTAACACCCATGAATCATCAACATTTTCTAAAGACAAAAGCAAAGCATCCTCTTCAGATTTGTTACTTACCACATTTGCCTCTTTGTTTCCATCATTTTTGTCTCCTTGATCTTTCTTCCAAGACCAACAATCTTTCTTCTTATGTCCTGGTTTTCCATAGTACCAGCAATAATTTGACCCTTTGGATTCAGACCTCTTTCCCTTTGATTTGCCTCTTGATTTCCCATGATTTCCAGAGTTGTTTCCTCTATCTCTTGTTCTGCCTCTGCTTTCTGCATTCAATAAACTACCCGATGTGGATGTCCCTGAGCTTTTCCTATGAATTTCCTCACTCAATACAACATCATTAAAATTTAGGGTATTTGAACCAGAAATAGAATTACTAACAGCCATTACCAAGCCATTCTAGCTTTCTGGCAAAGCACACAAAATCAAGAGAGCCCTAACCTCATCATCGAAAGTAATTTTAACTGAGGTTAACTAACTTTTAACTATATTAAACTCACTCAAATGATCAGTGACTGATCCAACTTCTACCATTTTCATATTAAATAAATGCTTCATAAGAAATACCTTATTTGGAGCTGAAGGCTTTTCATACAACTTCGCTAGGGTGTCCATCAGATCTTTAGCTTTTGTTGCTCTAGTAATATTGAATGCCATTGATTGTGCCAGGCATAGATGAATACTCCCCAGTGCCTTCCTATCCAAAATATCCCAATCTTCCTGAGACATGTCTGCCTCTTTCTTGGCTATTCCCTCTAATGGCCGCCATAGATCCTTCTGATAGAGATAGTCCTCCATTTGCATCTTCCATAACTGAAAGTTCTTCCCATTAAACTTATCAACCTTTAGCCTTCCCTCATCTGCCATTTCTCCCACTTAATCGAGAGACTCTCCCACTAACTCGTGAGACCTGCTTCAAAGAATAGATGAAAGAACAAATGAAAATAACCTCGCTCTGATACCACTTGTTAGGATTAACAAGGTAGAAATAACAATTATGTGCAAATATAACTAATATCAGAAAACAATAAACCATGCAGAAGAGAACACAAGACACAAAGATTTAACATGGTTCACCCAATCCCTGGGCTACATCCACCAACAGCGAGTCCAATAATATTATTATCCAGTGATTACAACTTGATTACAATCTGTAATCCCTTACAGCTCAATTCAATCGCAAATACTAAAATCATACATATAAATAAACCCTAACCCTAAGCCATATTATACAATATTTTTGCCGCTTTAGGGTTAGAATGAATTATAACATGTCGGCCCAAATAACTAAAAAGTGTACAGTACTTTCTTGGATAGTACTTTCCTGATTAGTCACCACAAGCTAACACCTTTGTCCCCCCACTGATGTCACACCCCCTCCTTGAGTGTAGCATCCCAATATCATTGCAGAGGCTACCTAACAGACTATTAGGGCCATTCATTTGCTAAGTGATCAGTTGATCACGCAGACCAGGTCAGTGTTGCCTCTTGGTGTGGATGATGCTAGTGCATCGACATCTCATTGTAGTTCACATGTATGCGAACCCCATATTTGCATTATATGCAAGAATATGTGCCTCGGACCACTTACTGATGCTGATACATATTAGTATGTTATTAATGAGGAGGATGTAGGAGACGCAGCTGTAGAGGCTGCAATACCTCATGGAGCATCTACATCTCATGAGAGTGCTCAGGAGGTGTATGCAGAGTCATGGACTCCTGTTGATATGGTAAAAGTAAACATTATAAATAAATTTGTCACATGACTTATTTAATTTATTTATTTAGATTAGTTTTAATGATTGCATGCACTTATGTATATATTTTTTTCCATTTATGTTCATTCGATGACACAGGAGGAGTTGAGATAGGTGGATGAGTCCACAGTTTTGGCCATTTTATTTGGCCTTGATGCCTATACAGTATATTATAAATTATGTACCCATTAGTTTTTTTTATATCATTTTGTGTACATGCTTAAATCTATATCAATTAGAGCAATAAAATTCATACATTTACTAATATATTGTATCTTATTATACTCTTGCAGGCTACAACCGATGTCAGTGGGGGCACGAGGGGGTTCCTTCATCAGGTGTTGACAAAGGAAAGGTAATTAATTATTTAATATTAATTATGCATGCATATGTATGCCACTTGTGTATAGTAATAAATATTTTACTTGAATTTATTGTATAGGGTGTGGCTATTGATGATGTCCTGACATGGGTTTGAGATAATTTGGGCTTTTTGGGGTCAACTTGTAATCCGGTTTTAGGATTCAAAAAAAGGGAGGCTATATCTTCCTTACTTATATTAAGGGCCATAATCCCATCATGGTCAAGCCCGTCATCAAATTGGGCATACATATCATCACGCCAATGAAGAGCAAGATTATGTTGCCGCGTGAGTGTGACAATATTTTCAACAACAGTATTTAATGTGGCAAGCATGGGACCTAATGTAGGTATATTTTGATATGTGTTTTGGAAACCTCGTATTGTGTTCAAATTATCTTGTATCAAATCTTCTAAAGATCGAGGGTTTTGAGATGGGGGATTGTTTTGGGGATCATTATTTGGTGCGGGAGGGTTATTTTCTTCATTGTTGTTAGCCATGCCTGATTAAATAAAAAACAAATCTAAATTTCAATTTGATTTCATATATTATTACAAAAATAAATACGAAACCCTATTTCAACAAAAAAAACTACATTTAGCATCAAAATGAAATAAAATAATTAAAATATACAAAAAAATTACTTACCGTATATACTATGGAGATCGAATTCATTGTTGCAGAAATCAGATACCTGAAAATATCATATATATGATATTTGCAGCCATTTTCCAAACCCAAAATGTGAGGAGAAATGAGGAAAATGACTCGTGGGTTTTGATTTATGCCACAGGTTTTGGGTCCCCAATTAAGCTTGTGTTTTGGTGTCATGTTTTCCTAGGCGTACTGACACCAATGCCTACTAAAACGTCAACAAGCATTTTCATGTGCTTTTGGATGAGTGAAAAGTGAATTTTTTCACATCACCACTTTTTGGCCCCTCATGATCTTGCACATACCTTGCAAGAAATAAGAACTTTCACCAGGTGGGAAGAAGATGTAGGCATAAGGATAATAGAATGAGAAGAGCACCTGAATAGGCCAATGCAACATAGATTGGGCATCAATTCCCATCAAAGGAGTAGAGAACAAGATGTCACCACCGAAGAAAGTCTTGGTGTGTTTTTTAGAAAGACAATAGAGGTTCAGAAGTTCTTGAAATAGAAGTAGAAATTCCTACAATAGAGGAGGGAATCCCTATAGTAGAGGTCATAACTCTTGAGAGTCTAGGAACTAAGGAAGATAATTATATTAGATAAGTCCTAGGAAAAGAGAAGTTGGTAGTACAAAGAGATGAAAATATAGATATTCTAGAGTGGCTAAGATAGAGGATTTAGAGAAGTCAAGAGAAGGAGGTTGACCCAGAGGTTAGTTTTAAAAAGAAAAATTTAGATTGTGTGATGCCAATTCTTTAGATTGTGTGATGCCACCAAGATTAGTTTTGAAATGAAAACTTTTTGTCTTTTGGATCTTCATCAAAAGAATCTTAAAAAATTCACCCGAGATAAAGTGTCTAGATTGGTCAAGAAGAGTGATAAAGAGAAATAAAATATGATTGGGGAAGCTTTTGTTGAATCTAGTATTATTCATTCCTTAGATACTCATTTCTCTATCTCTTAAAAGAAAGACATTTCTTTTATGGAATCAGGGTTTGGGTAATGCCCCTCATTACAAAGTTATTTAGGATATTATCCAAATTCATATGCTTGGTATTTTTTCCCTTGAAGAAAATAAAATTGATGTGGAGGTGATGCATTTTATTTCTCCTAACATTTTAAAAGGAAGCAAATGTCATTGGTTTAGAGATCAAGGTTCTACAAGCAAAATGAGTTGTCCTTGTGATCCAAAAAGATTTTCTCCTTGTATAAAATAGTTAATAAATTTTGTATTTCTTAGGTGGGTACATTTTTTTTTACCTTTAGGAGCTCTATATTTCTTTCAACATTATTCACCAATAGATCATTGTTTCTACAACTTCAACTTTATTATTTTCTCTAGGTTCAGGAAGTGGTGGTGGATTAGTGAGAAGCTTGTAAATGGCTCTTCCTTAGCTTTATTTTCATCATACTTATTGTTTTTTCTTAATCTTTATATTATGTCAAAACTTCTTTCTTAGTATAGTTTTAACCATTTCTCCTCACTAAAAATAGTAAGATGGGGATAAATTAAATGTCCAATTTATTATGTAAGTAATTTTCTTTTCTTATTTTTTATTAATTTAGTTTTATAAATGTCATACCTTTTCAATTTCACATTACCCAACTCTTCTACATTAACTTGAGAAAATCAAATATTTTTATTTTAATATGATGATGCCAACCTATGTATTTACTAGCATTATTACCTTGACCATAGGTCCTCTGGTTTGAATTTCTTAGAGGAGAGCACTACATATAGACATGTATGTGAAATGTTAGTATCCCAAAAATACATGATTCAAATGATCATTGGAATTTTACAATCCTAGGAATGTGACAGTGCATCACTCTATTTTAGTAGTCACATCTGACTATGAGATCTAGTACATTCAATTATTGGAAAAAATGATTTTTTCTTGTAAAATCCAATATAAAAATATCTCTTTTATGGACATGGTTTGGCTCTAAAACTTTTGAACATTTTTAATTTTAATTTTTTTTTAATTTCTAGCACAAATCCTTATTAACTCATTGCACTTTAATAATTTAGGTTGATAAAATAAAATGTTTTGATTAAGTCACGATAACACCATAACATTATATTCCTAGTAAAATTACACGAACCCTCATATTTTTAAGTCTATTTTTTCTAAACAAAACCACTTTGTAATTAAGTGATTATTAGAGCATTACCTTCCATGAAATCTTTTATAGTTTAATACTCATATTTTTCAACTGGGTTCCAAGTTGAACAAAATCTTAATTTTTTTTAGTCCTTGCCCATATATTGTTTTCATCTTGCTATTTTCAATTAATGTCTACTTTGAAAATTGTACGATAATTTTATTCTATAGTCTATAACATTTTTTCATTAAAAAGATTTCTTCCTTGATTGCACATTTTTCTTATTGGCTGTTGGAAATTTTATTAGTGGTTTTTTTTTTTCATTTACAAAATAAAAA
Source organism: Chamaecyparis obtusa (assembly GCA_027943335.1). NCBI lineage: Eukaryota > Viridiplantae > Streptophyta > Pinopsida > Cupressales > Cupressaceae > Chamaecyparis > Chamaecyparis obtusa. Next base: position 278,412 of record BSBK01007124.1, on the reverse strand, counting down.
ATTTAACTTTTTTGACTAATAAAAAATGAGCATGATTTTTTTTCTAGAGGTTTCTGATGTTTTATTAGTTCAAAGAAAGAAACTTATAGAAGATAAAGAATGAATAATTTTAGAGGTTTCTAACATTTTATTGGTTCAATGAAAGAAACTTCTAGAAGCCATGGGCGATGAATTACCATCAAATACAAATACCATTTTATCTAGCTCAAAAACATTAATATCGTGACCTCTGTAATTTCAAACCATTTTTACCTTCATTCTGTAACTATCAGAGTGATTTTGTGTTGATCTACAGGAAATAAGGAAGCGATTTCATAGTTAATTTTGGCTAGGTAAATGTTTAAAATTCTTAGGATTTTACCAAAAAAATTACTGTAAACTTTAGGTCTCAATACATAAGTTTTTATTTTAATTTTTAGTTGCTAACTTTTAAAATTATTTTTTCTTCAAAGTGACTCTCTGAATTTATTGTCATTATTTTTGTGGATTTCTCATAATAGTTTTGATGCTTCGTGTTTTGAAATCAACAATTATGATGGAGAATGTGGATTTATGTATTATTTAGGGTTTAGTGGTGGGATTCCTAAGTGGTGATAGTATGAAATTTTTTCATGTATTTGACATGCGTTGAAGTTTGATTTTACAATAGTTTCTCCTGCTTAAGTAATTATCAATGAGGTTGAAGAAGAGAAGGGGTTCAAAGCTAGTAAGTGACACTTTTCGTAATATATTTTCATACATAACAAGTAATCTTATGCGATTTAGATTTGGGTTTGAAGATTGAGATATTTCCTTTTTGGCAATTTAGGGTTTTAATTTCTTAGAATTGAATTTGTGAGTGAAATCAAGGTTGATTTGCACATTGGAAAAAGTTTATATAAAGTTCAATAATTAGGTTCAATAGATACATTATATGATAATGTTATCCATTTCAAGGTTAAGTGCTTTCCTAAGTTCAAATATAGGTCAAAATTTGAATAATATATAACTTTATCCCTTTCTCTTTCATCTCTCTTTTTTTCCAAATTAAAAAGAAATGAAGTAGATAAAGGAAATAAATCTCTAGTTAGATTTCCTTAAAGGGATTTTACAATCAAATTGGAATTTAGCTTTGTGCAACATTTTTAAAAATATATTTTTTACCATTTTTCTCCTAATATGATAGTGTTGCCTTATATTTTTATTGCTTCCTTTACCTACTCAAGAAATTAATATCGGGAGGAGAATCAAAGACAATGTCAAAGACTTCCAAGTATGATTACTAGAAATTAAAGAAGAGGTGGAGCAGGCTAGGAAGAATAATTTCTCGAAAAGAGTCTTGAGTCCAATTACCTTTTCTCTGAACTTAAAATCCAACTTGGAGGCATTGGAGAACTTCCAAAGCATAGTTCTTAGAACAATGATTTAATTGGGTTGTCCAAATGTAGTGGTAGGATTGCAATGAGCAAGGCGGTCATCTTTTTCCATATTCTATATTATTTAAGTTTAAAACAATCTAATGAACTATTAAATTATAATTATGAGAGTGTTTAACTATAATTCCTATCTTAGGTCCAAATAATTAAAAAAATATGTAATTTAATTTTAGCCCCTTTAAGTTTGAAATTAAAATCTAACTTGTAAATTTTAGACACAAGGATCAATTTAGGATATAGGCCAACTACAGTAAAATTTAGTTTTGGATTACCGAGTCGAGTATTTTAGAAAGTGTCAAAGACATTTTAAAGGGTTGAGATTTTTGGGAGAAGTCAAGGAAATTTTTTTTTATTGTGGGGAATATGTAGAAAATTGTAATCTATATGTCATTTTCTAATCAATATAAGTTTCATTCCTTCTTCTTATACTTGTTCTCATCATTGGTGGTTATTTCAAAAATATAAACAAAAAAGTGAATTGTGATGCTAATACTTCTCCAAATCTTCTATACAATGGAATTTGTTTTTATCTCAGATTGAAAATTGAAATTAAAATATATTAGTTCAAACATGTACTTGATCACATTATTAGAGTTTGAATCTACCTATTGAAAATTCAATTTGTGTCATGATGATTTCAATATTTGTTGAGAGAAAATTTGAGAATGGAGAGAATCAACTCTTCAAGTTGTTAAGTTTCATGATAATTTTATTTTCCCAATTGTGAAGCCACTATAGTATGAAACTCCAATTTTTGGAATAAAAATCCAAACTTGATCAACTCTCTAAAACTTTTGAAGTCTAACTATGAGACTTGAAAACCTAAAATTTGAAATAATTTTTCCTATTTGGAGTTTCCATATTTGGGCCTTTGGTCGAAAACTTGGGATCATAAAAAATATCATGAGAAAATTCATGCACACATCAATGGCATATCAATTTTTCAATTGAGAAGCCTAAATGATTCTTAAATTGCAACCCATCTATTAATAGATTAGTAATTGATAGGAGATAAGTAATATTGCCAAAAAATGCAAACAATTTTCCCTTGAGAGGTAAATCAAAAGTCCAAACTAACATATTCAACATATTTATGGGGTTTAATGTGTGTGTCTAGAAGTAAACTTAAATATTGTAGAGGTGTCTAGTTGTAGAGATCATTTTGGCAAGTTAGGGATGGTTGGTGACTACAAAGTAGTTTGGCTATCATAAAAATATGTCTTGGAATGTCCCAAAAACTATTAGAACAGTCATGTTGAGGTCATATTCCTCCCTAAATATTTTTTTGTCTTGTTTGCTACCTTGAAAAAAGAAAGAGAAGATGCTCTACTATTAGGTCCATAGAAAACACATGAGTCGAAGTCTCTTTTTAGGGTGGAAACCTTTCATCTGTCCTATGGTAAATTTGGATGAGTAGGAGGAAATATGGGTTAGGTTGTATAGTCTTCCTATAAAGTTCTACAATAAAAGAGCTTTGGAAGGAATTTGTAATGTGTTGGGTAGAATTTTAGAAGTGGGTAAGAAGGATATATATTTTTACCATGAGATTTCCCTCTTCAAAAGAATAACATTTTCTTCTCACAAATATTCTTTCAAGCATTGCATTATGAGAAAAAACCTTTCATATGCTATAGTTGTCATCAGATTAGGTATCTAGCCACCTCTTGTAAAGGAGCAACAATTTAGATTATAAGGGGGAAATTTTCTCTAATAAAAGAAGTCCTTTTTATGACCAAATGTTTTTATCATATGACTTGTTTGTGGTTTTCAGTAAGGAAAAAAGGCCTCCAATTTGAAGGATTTCATATCCTCCACATAAAATAGTTGTAAAAATAAGATCTCCAAACCAATTATGATTGAGAAAGGTGTGAGCTCTAGGAGGGTAAGGTAGGAGCTCCTCTTTAGGAAAATCTAGATTTAGTTCTTCCAGAGGTATGTGTTGGATTAAACTAAATTAATTTTATTAGGTAACCTTCTGTAACTTTGAATTTTCTTCAAACTAATAATGCTTACTTGATAGGATTGAAATTACTGAAAAGAAGGGTATGTGTAGGATCATGGTATGCCAAACTAGGCCCTTAAGTGGCAATGAAAATTTAGAAAATTAGGTTTAGGGAAGTTGACATAAAAAATTGAACAAGTTATAAATATTATATCAAAAATCTGTAACAAGAGAATCTATAGAAAATTAAATTCAATTTCTAAGATACTAGGATTTTTTTGAAAAACAATTATTCTATATGTTGAAAATTTTAAATTTCAATGTAGTAGTAAGAAAAATTTTAGGAAAAAATAAGAAGTAGGTGTATGTATGACCACCTTAAACACAATCAACTGATAATTATATTTTACAAGATTCTAGATATAAGTAGTAGACTCATGTCCACATGTGACACATATTTTTTTGTAATTTATTTCCATGTAAATAATTAATTATGATTTTTCTTCTACAACTTTTCTAGAATACAAAAACTCTCGTGTTTGACCACGTTAACTTAGTCTAAAATTTTTCAAATTCAAATTTTTTTTAATTTTTCTTGTAGTAGGAAAATCATAGAATGTGACACATGTTTTTGATTTCACAAATGTTATACAGTTTGAAAGTTATAGCTATTTTTCAATAAGTCTATCAATCAGGACTAGAAAGATAACAAGTAGGTCTATGTCTGACCACATTAAACAAAATCAAATGATAATATTATTTTATAAGATTCTAGATAAAATTAGTAGACTCGTGTTAGAATGTGATGTATATTTTTTTGTATTTTTTTTCCAAGTAAATAATTAATTATGATTTTTCTCCTATAAATTTTCTTGAATATAAAAACTCTCATGTCTAACCACCTTAACTTAGTCTAAACTTCATGAAATTGAAAGAATTATTTATTATTATTGTATTAGGTGAAGCATAGAATGTAATGAATATTTTAGATTTCAAAAATGTTATATTGTTTGAAAGTTATAGTTATTTTTCAAAGAGTCTATCAATCAGGACTTCTTTTTCACATCGCCACTTTTTGGCATACCATGATCTTGCACACACCCAGAAAGTCAAATGGTTATCTTGAATTACACTTCATAAGAAAATTTTCTAGTAAAGAGTTAGGAAGAAATGGATTTAGAGAAACAAAATTATAAGAAAGAGAATATTGAGTATAGAATGAGATGCATTTATTTAGGGTTTTAAATGATAGACTTGAACCATTGGAGTCAATGACTTAAAAAAACTCTTATATAGAGTGTTTGGTGAGTTAATTCATCACATTCAAAAGAAGAAGCAATAACCTAGCACAATACTGTGTAAATGAAGCATATTTATTGTACAAGAATTAATTCCTCACCAACTATATGGCAATTGTACAGATTCTAGTGTTCATAATAAAGATAGGCCCCTTTTTTATATATCTCTCATAGCTATTCATATATGATCATTAAAAAAGAAGATCTAACAAATCTTGTTAATACAATAGAACACACTAATTCAATAGTATTTGCATATCCTTGCATAGATAAAATTTGTGCAATAGAACACACTAATTCAGTAGTATTTACATATCCTTGCATAGATAAAATTTGTAATAATGCAGCAATTCAATAGAATCTAAAAAGCCCTTAAAAATTAGAAGTATTGATTTAATTGATGCTAAATTTGAAAATATTATACTTGTGCACAAAAAGTATATGGAAGGAAAAATAAATAATATTAAGATGTTGTGGGTGAAAACATGAACCTTAACCTTCAATTTCAATAATAGTGTACTATGTGTACAATATTATTTTTGTCTCTCCAATAGAAATATTTCCATTATTACTCATATAACTTGAATTAATATTCGCTAGCTTAATAATTACTTTTCAAAGTGATCGTAAGTACATAAGTTTTTTTCTATTGTATATTGAATAAGAAGTATAGAGATTACATCAGAATTTATGAATTAATACATCAAGGCCTGGAATGTTATCTTCATCCAAATAAAAAATAAGCTAAAAAATATAGTTATTGTTAATATTAGATACACCATTACCAAATAACTTTTATAAATGAAACAAAAGTATTTATTCAGGAGGATCTTTATGATCACCATCAAATTCATTAGAATCTGGAGAAATAACATTATAACCTATTATCTCATGCCCTCTAACCACTGGCATCCTTGTGTTCCTTGTTTCTTCAACAACCCATGCTCCTTGGCTGGCTTGTTTCAATTGTTGGAGGAACTTACTGAGATAGTTGTCAAACTCTATTCCAACCTGTCTAGAAGTATATCCATGTGCTATTTTATTCTTCTCAATAGTGTCCTTTCCTTATCTTAGGATCTGCAAGAATTTTCTTTCCTTCAACTTTATCACTGCAGTGACCTACAAGGAAACATCAATATAGATGAGTCTCCTAAGAGACTCAATAAGATTCATGTCCTTCCCTACCATCACATCATTATTTCTAGCCTTCCAAATAGTCCACAATACAACAAAAGAAAGGATAGACTAGAAAGCATTTCAAAATTTGTTGTTGTTAATGTGCCCTGATATGATGTTCAATGCTTGGAAATGAGTATTGTAAGAAAGACCAAACATTTTATAGATTTTAGAAGAAAATAAACACTCAAAGAATACATAGAAAATAGACTTGGGATATCTACAAATAATGAAAAAATTGGGATCTCCCCCATGTTTCTTGAAAAGTAGTTTATGCAAAAGAAGTTTCTGCAAAAAATAGGCAATCTTAGGTTCAACATGTCTTGTCTAGATAGAAAAGTATCTATTCGAGTCAAGAAGAGGAGTTTGAAGGTACCATTTAGAGTTAGCATGGGAAAGGATTTTAGGGTTATTGGTAATTATATGGTACAAATATTTTCTTTTGACAAGATGGAGGGGGAAACTATTCGACCAAGTAAGCTAGAAGGAGCATGTGTCATGGGAGAAACACGATACCACACTCTCCAAATATTTGAGGGAGAAAAATAGTATTGCATAGGTTCTCCCTTGTGTTTGGGGTATACTGAAATCTGCAACCAATTTTTCCCAAGGGATGATTTTCCCTTTGTGAAGAACATCTTGAAAGTGCTTGACACCTTTTTCTATCCACTTTTTTGAAAAGAAGCCTTGAAGTAATGCCAGTGGCTTGTTCTTGTGATTTAGATTCCACCAAAGTGACTTACCTCCACAAACAACCCCATTTCCTTCCATTGGCTCAGTGTTACAGAGAAAATTTCTTACATATTTGCAACCCTTCCAAATAGCTTTGAAAACATTTGAGCCTTGCACAATTACCTTACTCTCTAAACCCAAAAAAATTGAGAAACATAGCTTATTCCAATGCTTTGACTTACAAGGATGAGCTCTATACAAGTTGTTCCTTATCAAGATCTTCCATTGATCCTCTCCTATAGAAGCCTTAGCAATCAACTTAACAGCAAGGGCAATGCCTTGGGTTCTGAGATCCTTTAGTCCTAGACCTCCCCAAGCCTTTTCTTTGGTGCACCAATCCCATGAGACAACATGTTTTTTACTATTTCCTCTACCATCTGACCATAGAAAGTCTCTAAAAATCCTCTGTATAAGGTTAAACTAATTTTGGTTAAAAAGCTAAGCCGAGGAATAGTAGATGGGATATGAAGAAATAATTTTCTGACATACCTGAATTATACCAGGGAAGAATAGGAGGTTACTATCTCATTTGTTCAGCTTATGGAGGATTCTATCTTTTACCTAGTTCCACATTTCATTAATATTGGGATCCACCACAAATGGTATACCCAAATACCTAACAATGTGGTTAGGGTCTCCCCATTCAAGACTAAATTTTTTCCACCACCTTGGGGGTTGGTAGTCCCATCCTAGCATAATAGAATTAGAAATTGATATATTGTTGCCTGAAGCCAAGCATAATAAGTCTAATTTGGCCATGAGATGGTCCATATTTTCTTCCTCAAGGTTCATGAGGATTGTTGTATCATCAGAAAATTGGATATTTGAGACCTCTTGTCTATTGGGCAGGCATATAACTTTAACTTTGGGGGATAAGGAATCATCCCTCAGGAGGTCATGGAGGGAATTTGCATCTATAAAAAAGAGGGAGGGGGCAAGGGGGAAACCATGCCTGATGGACTTGGTGAGTTCAAATAATTTTGACCTTACCCCATTGACCTCTATAGTCTCCTTAGCACCAAGAATAAAAGTAGAAACCATCTTCTAGAAGGATGGTGGAAAACCTAGTCTTTCTAGCATAGTTAGGATAAACTTCTATTCTATTCGGTCATATTCTTTTTCATAATCAATAAGAAAAATAGAACTATGTTGCCCAGAAGTTTTGGCCTAGTCCGGACCTTCCCAACATGTTATTAGATTTTCTAAAATTTATCTTCCCTTGACAAAGCCTATTTGAGTGTTGTTCACCACTTTTGGGAGTATATTAATAATCCTAAGGGATAGAGCTTTGGCAAGGATCTTGTACCCAACGTTAAGAAGGGTAATAGGTCTTCAATTTTTAATTAGAATCTTGTCTCCTTCTTTTGGAATCAATTTGATTAGTCCTGCATTGATTGTAGGTCACAATGTACCAACATCAATGGCCTCCCTGAAAGTAATGAGAAGGCTTTGATAAATCTAGTCTATATTGATTTTAAAAATTTTCATTGTAAGTCCATCTAGTCCAGGGGCCTTCTCATTGGCCATAATCAAAATGGAGTCCTTGATTTCCTTGATTGAAAGCTCCCTCCCTATCATAGTTACATCTTCCTAATTTATCTTCTTTGGAATGATTCCTCCGATCTTATGCCTGGCTAACTCCATGAAACTATTATCTTCAAAATCGAACAAGTTGCTATAAAGTTTTGAGAAAGTATTCATAATATCTTCCTGAGATGTAATGTTAACTCCTTGCTCCCTAGTATAGGATATTTTGTCTCTTGCCTCCTTCTTTAGGGTGTGAAAGAAGTACTTTGAGCCTCATTCCCCCAAATTAAGCCATTTGACTATGGCCCAAACCCTAGCACCTCTAGTCTTCATCAATTGGAGGTTTCCGAGGGAGTCCTTGCAAAGCATATCTTTATCCAAAAGTCTTGGGTCCTTGGGATGATTCTAGATTTGAAGCTCTGCCTCTTGGAGATCCTCAACTAGTCTGAATTCTCTTCTCCTAGCATCCTTAGCCATTTTATTACCCACAACCTTGAGCATGGTCTGCCAAGATTTTATGGTTTGATTCCATCTATCAATCTCTGAGTCATGGTTTGTGATTTTTGTATTAAACCAAGAAATAATCTTGATGGCAACTTGCACATCTGGATCATTTAGGAGGGAGGAGTTAAAGGTATATCCTATCTTCCTAGTAGGTGAGTGTGTTTGACATGAGATCAGGAGAATACTAGAGAGAATAGGATGATGGTCAGACAAGGTGATTGGGTGGACTTTGACATAATTTTCCACTAGTGTGGGGGGGCAGCTGAAGATTTGTTTTTATCATATAGACTCTATCTAGCCTAGAGTAGATCATCTTATCACCTCTTTGGAAGTTGGACCAAGTGAACCATATCCGTTTAGATTTTCTTCTTTTCAATGGTATGGGGTAAAAAAGATTCAACTTAGAAATCATTCTATTCCAAAACACCATCTCACTACCCTTCCGTTTAAACCTCAAGCCTCCTAACTTATCTTGAGCCCTTTCAATCATATTGAAGTCCCCTACTATAATCCAAGGAATGTTATCCAAGTTAGAAATCCATTTCCACTGGTCTATTCTGGCATTATGATCATTGGGAGGATATAAATGCGCTGTTATAGGGAGAGAATCCCCATTTTTGGATTGATCTCCTCCACTTTGGACCTATTAAAATAGAAGTTCCACCCTTCCCCTTCTGGTGCTTAGTGGAGTAGGCCAAAAAATCCTTCCAAATGCATTTCAGTGCTATGTCTAGTGAAAATCAAACTTCCTTGACCTCTTGTAGCATAAGAATGTATATTTCCTTATTCAATTGAAGAAACCTTGTGACAACATATTTCCTATCAAAGCATTCCAAACCTCTAACATTCCAAGATCTACAATTTAAAACCATGGAAATAACTACTTGTTAGTATCCATAGGAATTTTAAAGCTCTTGAAACAATCATGAATCTATTTCTTTTGGAATTTGTAAGGTTTAGTGTTGCCATTTATATGGGGTGGCCTACCTCTCTTCTTCTTGATGATAACCCCATCAACACTCTCCAATGGGTATTTCCTCATAGGCTTTCTATCTTTCTCATGCTTCTTACCATCTGCTGAGGTGAAGATGAATGTATCTGATTCATCTATGTTGGAACCTTCTTCATCTCTATTGATTTCTCCCTCCTCTAGGTCTAATTCCTCCTTCTGCTTCACCTCCAACTCATCCATATCTATATCTAAGATTGGTAACTTTGTATCTTCCTTCCTCCTTGGAACTGGTTTCTACTGATCTTGTGTGGGGGAGTGTAGGGGGTGTGCGGATAACCACAAGTGAGAAGTCATTGTGTAATACCTCTCCTATGGTGACACTTAGACTTTGTTGACTTGGACATTTTTATTATGATGGTCAGGACAATACATTTACATTTATGTTTTGTGAATGATGATATGATGGATATGCTCATTTATGGTTATCATTTATATGTTTATGAGATTAGAAAACCATCTATTTTTATATGTTTTATGGATCTAACCCAATGATTTGAATCTAACCATTATCATGATGTTTTATGTTTCATGGATATGTGTTGGATGTGTTTTCATGACTCAGGACGAAGTCGTAGTTACTCACTTAGTTGAGGTCCACATGATGTATCGATCCTGGTCATTTGCTTGCATATATCTGATTTGTATATCCATATGTATATATATGTATCTCTTCTTGGTGATGCAGGATTGTAGGTACCAGGTATCATCTCCACCTGGCTTCATAGGTCTGAGCGATCCCTCAAAATCCTTGATCGTTGTTGTTGTTACAGAGATATCACAAGGTTCCACAGGAAGAAACTTCACCTTTGATCCTTTTATCCTTAGGTGGGAAGTGCCGAGTCAGTCCCTTGTGTGGATATATTATGTGATCTCTCAGTTTACTGGTTTTGTGGGTCTTGTAGTTAGTTTCTTGTCTTTTGTATTCATTGTGAATGAAGTTTTGAATATAGTAGTTCTAGTTGTCTTTATGGTATGTTCAATTTTATTAGTAGATTATTGATGTGAATTTGAGGGTATGATTTAGTAATTTATCTTTATTATTAGCTACTTGTGTACTAGCAGATCTTGTTAGGAACGATTTAGTATGTGGTTGAAATATGTGATTTTAATATCAATAATAATAAATAATTTTATGGTATTATCTTTATAATATCCATAATAAAAAAATGTCTATGGCAATAAAAATAATAAATATTTTAATAATAGTGGTATGTTTCACCTTGTATATATATATCACTATTGCATTTTGTAAAGAATATGGATTAAGTGTGTAAATAAATAATATGCTTTATAATAATAATAATATTATGTTTGCAATAATATTTATAATAATAATAATATATGTACACATAGGCATATGGGTGCACACATATACATATGCATACATATATATGTATATATGTATATATGTATATATATATATATATATATATATATATATATATATATATATATATATATGTATATATATATATATATATATATATATATATATATGTATATATATATATATATATGTATATATATATATATATATATATATATATATATATATATATATATATATATATATATATATATATATATATATATATATGTATATATATATATATGTATATATATATATAATTATTGGTGAGTAAGTAATTATTACATTCTATTAATGAATAATTAGATTACTTAATGATATGGTTGTAAATAATAATAATAATTATTAACTTCCCTAAAGTAAAGGAAACATAAATTTGTTTACAGTAATAGATAAGTATAGTTATATCTCTTCCGGAAAAAGGCTTTAATAATATTATTTAAGCTTAACTATTAACGGATGGATGGTTGGGATGGTTTCACTAGTTAGATTACCCGTGCAACCACCTCCTCCATTCTATATATAGGAAAGATTTCCTGTGTGAGGAGAGTTGGTTTGGAGAAGAAATGATAATAAGAGAAGTATTATGATTATAGGGAAAAATATACTTGGTGAGAAGAGAAATTCATTATTCCCTTAGTTTGGCATTTGGTTGTTTTGGGTGGAGGCTGGAGATTTCATCCGGGAGGAGTTTAAGGATTGCTAGAAGGAGACTGAGAGGAAAGGATTCTTCTTCATCAACCGGATTCCGTAGGACTCCAAGTTGGATCCCATCCTGAGAAATAGATTTAATTTAATAGTATGAATGTGGTTTTTTTTTAGAGATTTGTTGAAAGTTTCTTTATGTGGTATTATTATTGCAAAACATATGTGTAATATTGTAGTATTATTGTATGGTGTAAGGTTAATATATTAATGTGTTCTGTAATAATATATTATTGCAGAAGGTTGATACATTAATGTATTCTGCAATAATGTATTATTACAGAATGTTGAAGTATTAAATGTATTATTGTAGTATGTGAAACATTATTGCATTATTGGTAATAGTGTATCTATTATAATATTATTTTGCCAGCCGTCTGTACATTATATAAATGTTGTGTTATTGTGTTACGAATGCTATAGTAATTTATTATTCTTTCATTTGTCAATAGTAATATTCTATCAAAATAATATATATACATTTCAATAAAATTATTTGAGTTCTTTTCTTGTTATAAAGAAAAATTTATATAGTTATAAAAGATATGTTTCAAAAGAAAATAATAAACAAAAAAAAAAAGTTAAAAAGTAAAATTTTAATGGAAAAAGTTTTGGGAAGTGGGGGCCACCACCTTCCCCACTCCCCTACGGCATCTACTCGTAGTAGTAGGCATTGCTATGGTAGTACCTGACTGCTACGGTAGTAGGTACTGCAGTAGCAGTACCCTGCTATGTCCGTAGGCTAGGGAAGCACGCAGGTGCTAGGTAAATGGGGTGCAGGGCCCGAAGGGTCCCCCCCATCAGTCATTCTTTTTGAAACATAATTTTTATTTGGTATTTGTAAAATTTCTTATACTTTAAGTTATACTTGTATAAAGGGATTAGGTACCTTTCAGATTGAATGGGATAGGTTTCAGTTTCCTAGGAGTTAAGTTGCAACTTCTAAATTTTAGATTTTTAACAAAATCAAACTTAGTCAATTTTTGACTTAGAATGAACCTTATGGAGTATTAACCTTTGGTATATGGAATATTGTGAAAACCTTGAAATTGTCCATTCCTTGTTTAGTGGAGGTTATGTTCAGTGCATTTAGATGCCTTAATAGGGTTAGAATGTGTGTAAGGAGTAGTTTAGGGTTTAGAGTCATCTAAGAAGATCAGGACCATTCTAAACATCCTTAAAGGTTCCTAATTTCCCCTAAAACATCCATAAACTATCTTATTATTTCCTATTCTTTGATGCAGTCTTACAAATGTGTTTATGATATGTTTTTACTATGTGTATGATGTGATTGTGATATGTGGGTTAAGGGTAGAAAACCTAACGACACCTAGTGAGTGGCTCTCAGTGCAGGGCCGGGGCCCTAAGTGGCTAGAACCAGGATAACTAACTGAAGAGTTATTTAAAAAGTGAAAACTTAATTAAATTTATGGGAATGGGTTCAAGCATTAAAAAGATTAAATGTGCCTTACCCATGCCACTAGTGCTAGTAAAGGCTATGGGTGGTAGTGGGAGAAGGTACCTATGCATAGGTACGATTGAATGGCACTTGTCTGTATGAAAGGCATTCGATCCTGCATGTGCCTACTTGGGGCCCCGGAGTGGCTAGTACCAAGACAACCTAAGGAGTGAGGGCTATGCGATGACACTCACTTAGGTTGTTCCTTAGAGTTACTACCCAAGCCTTAGAATCCTGTTTGGGGAAAGATTTATACTTGGGATTTCTTCTCATTTGTTATTTGGGAAAGGTAACCCGACCCTAGGTTTGGCCTAGCTATTCCTTCTTTATGGACCTTGGTGTTTATCTCCTAGCACAGGGGAGTGGGCCGTTGGGTATCCACATGGTTGGGTGGTAAATATTTTATCGAGGTATCTTTTGTGGATGTAGTGTTTGAAGATTCATGCTTGCTTATGTACTAGTTTTTGAAGAATAAAGGCTTTGTAATTATCTTTCATGATGTAAAGTTATTGTTACCTCCTGAGCGGAGATGAATGTAATGTAATCATTGATGTAATTTAGAATGATGTATCTGGAATGGGTAGATTTAGGAAAAGGGAAAATGGGAGATGTGAAATTTATGTATAAGATGTAGATTGGAAAAAGGAAAAGGATTTGGTAACATTTCAAGTATGTTATTGATTAAGTGAAAAAGGCTATTGAAGAACAAATGTATTATTTGCAATGTATCAAATGATTTAGATGATTCTATTTGATTTAAAGGTTATATTGTTCATAAAGAATACTTAGGAATATAGATGATTTTAAATGGAAAATTGAAATGAAAGTACTTTGTAGTTCTTAATAAAGAAACTTATAGTGATATGATGTAATTTTCTTTGAGAAATTTATCTTGTTGTTAGTTTACTTAATGGACTTAAATGAATCATGCAATAAATAGAAGGGAACCTTGGGAGGAAACTAAGTTTAAGTTTTGTTCATATATTTGTTTCAAAAATTCAAAAATTTTCATAAATCATTACTTAGGTTTTTCTTTTACAAAGAGAATCTTTGTTCTCTTCCTCGGTTCCCTTGCGGGGCATGACATCTTTGGTATTAGAGCACTAAGTTGCTACACTGGGGCACTGGAAATTTGGCCCATGCTTCTTAAATGTATTATTCTTCTTAGGAAAAACTTAAAACTAAAATCAACTAGGACCCATAAACTTATCCTTCTTCTTAGTCATGGTAGGATGCCTCCTGTAACCCATGGTAGAAGGGGAGGTGCCCAAAAAACCCCTCCTAGATCTCAACATGAAAGTTCTTAGGAAGAAGAACAATATGAGGGAAGAGGGGATCAATCTAATAATCAATCAGGAGCTTTTCAAGGGGCTCAAGTAACAGAATTATTACAACAGATTCTACAGAGGTTAGAGGCAGGGCAGGATAGAGGCCGCCATGGGGAGAATAACACTCACCATGAGGAAAGGGAAAGGAGTCCTAGGAGGAGGGATCGGCCAATGGAAGAAGATGCTTTGTGTGCTTCTCACATGCGAGACCTCCTTAGGACTAAGACTAACCCATTTAAGGGAGCTCAAGGTGGATCTACTGCACAGACTTGGTTGCTAGAACTAGAAAGGATTTTCTCCATGCACCCTTATAGCAGCAATACTAAGGCTTGATTTTCAATCATTCACCTTAGAGACTTTGCATCCACTTGGTGGGAAATAGAGAGAGAGAAGCTTCACATAGATATTACCACTCTTTCATGGGAACTATTCCTAGAACTCTTTCGAGCCAAATTTCTATTTGACCATTGGAGATGGGAAAGAGCCGAAGAGTTTCACAACCTAAGGCAGCTAACTATGTCAGTTGATGACTATGAGAGGAAGTTCTTGGAACTCAAGCTGTACTCAAGATATAAGGATGATGAACCCATGTTGACTCAACAATTCCTTAGAGGACTCAACGGTCACTTGGCCGGTAGTGTATAAATGTTTGAACCTCAGACAGTTAATGATGTAGTCATCAAAGCTCACCTTGAGGAATAAAATATAGCCTTGGGGTTAGGAGGTCGAACAGGTGGCCAAGGGGGTAATGCCTTCCAGGCCAGGTCAGGTTTCAAAGGTAATCCATCTCAAGGAGCACCTAGACCTAAAAACTATCATCCTAAAGGAAGTCAGAACCACCAGAAAAGGAAGTTTTTCAACAACAGCAACAACAACAATTACAATGGAAATAATAATAAAAGTGGGGGTTCTCAATCCAACAATCCTCCCAACTGGCAGCATGCAAAGCAATACTCGAACCCCCAGCCAGCTTAGAGTATGCCTCAAAATTCTAGTCGGGGTAGCTATCAGTAGTCTAGCGCACCTTCTGCAGGAAGGAATTTTGTCAAGAATAAAAAATGGTACTCTTGTGGCCAACATGGTCACATTGCAGTTAATTGCCCTCAGAAGTCTACCCCAGCAACTAGTTATAAACAAGCCTCTTCAGAACCAACCGTAGGCAATGCAGGAAGAACTCACCGAGTATTTTCCACCTTAGACCATGGACAAACCAATCATTAGGGAAAAATCATTGAAACCTCAGATTTGTTAAGGGGTATCTCTACCACCATACTATTTGATTCAGGAGCAACAGATTCTTTCATTTCACCTTCTTTAGTAGAGCAATGTGGGCTAAAGGTAGTAAGGTAGGAAGATAGGTGGCAGGTTGAGCTAGCCTCTGGGACAAGAATAACCTCTAAATCTTGTGTCCATAGTTGCAAGTTAGAACTTGGACCTTTTTCCACCTTAGTAGATCTTTGAGTAATTCCTCTAGGTTCGTATGGAGTAGTTTTGGGTATGGATTGGTTGGATGCTCACAAAGCCACTGTGGATTGTAGAAACAAAAGCATTCAATGTTCAAATGACTTAGGAGAACCTAAAAAGATTGTTGGGGTGCAACGACCCATCCCTCTCCGCATGATTTTCACGATGCAGGTCAAGAGGTGCACGCGCAAAGGATGCCAATTATTTGTAGTATCAGTAGAGGACTTGGACCAAGGAGAAAGTGGGGAGGTATCACTAGTTCATCCCCTATTATAGGAGTACTTGGATGTTTTTCCCAAAGAAATTCTAGGAATGCCACCCAAAAGGGACATAGACTTTCAAATTGAGTTGGTCCTAGGAGCAGAACCAATCTCCAAAGCTCCGTACCATATGACCACACAAGAACTTGAGGAACTCAAGCTTCAACTAGAAGGGCTCTTGGAAAAAGGATTTATCAGACGTAGTGTATCACCATGGGGTGCACCAGTAATATTTGTGAAGAAGAAAGATGGCTCTCTTCAATTGTGCATTGACTATCGTCAACTCAACAAAGTGACGATCAAGAATCGATATCCTTTATCGTGCATCGATGATCTATTTGATCAAATGAAAGGGGCAAAATTATTTTCAAAAATTGATCTCAAATCAAGATACCATCAACATAGAATTCAGGAAGCTGATATTCATCGAACCGCTTTTCGTACCAGATATGGTCACTATGAGTTCACTTTGGTACCATTTGGGTTAACAAATGCTCCTTCTATATTCATGAGCTTAATGAATGGAGTTTTCAGAACCTACTTGGATAAATTTGTGATAGTATTCTTAGATGATATCTTAGTGTTCTCTAAAACTCTTGAAGAACATGAGGTTCATCTTCACCAAGTATTGCAGTGCCTTAGGGAAAATCAACTTTATGCCAATGCAGAAAAGTGTGAGTTCTTTTAGACAGAAGTTAAGTATCTAGGGAATGTCATATCAGGGAATGGCATCACTATTGATCCAGCCAAAATTCAAGCCATAGTGGAGTGGCCAACTCCGACTAATGTCCCTTAAGTTTGCAGCTTTATGGGACTAGCTGGGTATTACAGAAGATTTGTCAGAGATTTCTCTCAGATAACACATTCCATTACTTCCTTGCAAAGGAAAGGTAAAAAGTTTGTTTGGTCAAAAAAATGTGAGGTCGCTTTCCAATGTTTGAAGGAAAGATTAACCAGTGTGCCAATCTTGGTGGTTCCTGAACCATCAGGAAACTTCATAGTTTGCACAGATGCTTCACTAGAAGGGATTGGGGTGGTTCTTATGGAAGAAGGACAAGTTGTGGCTTATGAGTCAAGGAAGCTTAAAGATCATGAGCTCAACTACCCCACCCATGACCTAGAACTTGCAGTAGTAGTTCATGCCTTAGTCAAGTGGAGACACTTTCTATTGGGTCACAAGTTTGAACTCCAAACAGATCATCGGAGCCTTTAGTACATCTTCTCTCAACCCAACCTAAATGCCAGACAACGCAGGTGGATGGAATTCCTATGTGAATATGATTTTGAGGTTAAGTACATCCAAGGGAAGACAAATGTGGTGGCAGATGCTTTAAGCAGGCGTAGACATGTTTTATCAGTAGTATCCCTTAGCACAAATTTGGAGAAAAGAATCAGGGAGGTGCTCACCTCTGACTCTTAGTTTCAGGAGGTTAAGAAAGAAATAGAGTCAGGAAGACCTTTGGAAGGTCACTACTTAGGATATTCTGTAGACACCCTTGGGTTGTTGTGACAACAAAATAGAATCTATGTGCCCATGGAAGGAGATCTTCATGTGCTTATCCTCTTAGAAAGCCTTAAGGCTCCCTATTCGGCACATCTCGGGGTGAAGAAAATGTATGCTGACCTACGCCAGTTATACTATTGGTCAGGAATGAAGAGGGATATTGCCGACTATGTGGCTAGATATTTGGAATTTCAGAGAGTGAAAGCAGAGCATCAACATCCCGCTGGCCTTTTGCAACCTCACCTAGTGCCAGAATGGAAATGGGACATTATTTCCATGGATTTTATTATGGGACTTCCAGTTACTCCCAGGAGACATGACGCTATCATGGTAAAAGTTGATAGACTCACCAAAGTAGCTCATTTTTCTCCCATGCAGTCCTCCTACTCAGCAGCTTCTATAGCTAGAGTATTCATGGAGGACATTGTGAGACTCCACGGTATTCCTATGAAAATCATATCTGATCAGGATCCAGTATTCACATCAGCTCTTTGAACTTCGCTTCAGCATACTTTAGGGACTCAGCTCAACTTTAGTTTAGCCTATCATCCTGAGACAGATGGGCAGACAGAACAAGTCAACCAGGTTCTTGAGGACATGCTCAGGATGTATGTTAAGGATAGACAAACCCACTGGGAAGAGTATCTATATTTGGTGGAGTTTTCTTATAATAATGGTTATCATAGTTCCATAGGTATGTCCCCTTTTCAAGCTTTGTATGGCTGTCCATGCCGCACTCCGTTAAGTTGGGACCGATTGGAGGACAGGGTACTTCTAGGCCCTGAGATGTTATAGGATATAGAATAGCAGGTCAAGCGTATCAGAGAGCATATTTTGACAGCTCAGGATAGGTAGAAGAAGTATACCGATGCTCACAGGACTGATGTACACTTCTCTCTTGGTGATAGAGTCTTTTTGAGGGTGCATCCATGAAAGAGTCCAATACATTACGGAAAAGGATCCCAGTTGGCACCTTGATTTGTTGGCCCTTTTGAGGTCCTAGAGAGGATAGGACTAGTAGGTTATCGGCTTGCCTTGCCGCCCAGCCTTGCTCATATTCATGATGTATTTCATGTTTCAGTTCTTAGGAAGTATATTCCTGATGTGACTCATGTGTTGGATTGGAATGCATTACAGGTAGTGGACGGGAAGTTGGCTTTAGAGCCGGTACGCATTTTGGAGCAATAGACACTAACCCTCAGGGGTCAAACCATAGTGTAGGCAAGGGTCCAATGGGACCCCAATGATGATTCTTCCTCCACATGGGAAGATGTTGCTAGGCTTAGAGATGCCTATCCATATTTATTTGTAGGCTTCCAGGAGTAAGCCTAACTCTAGGGGGGGAGGATGTAATACCTCTCCTATGGTGATACTTAGACTTTGCTGACTTGGAATTTTTTATTATGATGGTTAGGACTATACATTTACATTTATGTTTTGTGAATGATGATATGATGGATATGCTCATTTATGGTTATCATTTATATGTTTATGAGATTAGAGAACCATCTATTTTTATATGTTTTATGGATCTAACCCAATGATTTGAATCTAACCATTATCATGATGTTTTATGTTTCATGGATATGTGTTGGATGTGTTTTCATGACTCAGGATGAAGTCGTAGTTAATCACTTAGTTGAGGTCCACACGATGTATCAATCCTGGTCATTTTCTTGCATATATCTGATTTGTATATCCATATGTATATATATGTATCTCTTCTTGGTGATGCAGGATTGTAGGTACCGGGTATCGTCTCCACTTGGCTTCAGAGGTCTGAGCGATCCCTCAAAATCCTTGATCGTTGTTGTTGTTACGGAGATATCACTAGGTTCCATAGGAAGAAACTTCACCTATGATCCTTTTATCCTTAGGTGGGAAGTGCCGAGTTAGTCCCTTGTGTGGATATATTATGTGATCTCTCGGTTTACTAGTCTTGTGGGTCTTGTAGTTAGTTTCTTGTCTTTTGTATTCATTGTGAATGAAGTTTTGAATATAGTAGTTCTAGTTGTCTTTATGGTACGTTCAATTTTATTAATAGATTATTGATGTGAATTTGAGGGTATGATTTAGTAATTTATCTTTATTATTAGCTACTTGTGTACTAGCAGATCTTGTTAGGAATGATTTAGTATGTGGTTGAAATATGTGATTTTAATATCAATAATAATAAAGACTTTTATGGTATTATCTTTATAATATCCATAATAACAAAATGTCTATGGCAATAAAAATAATAAATATTTTAATAATAGTGGTATGTTTCACCTTGTATATATATATCACTATTGCATTTTGTAAAGAATATGGATTAAGTGTGTAAATAAATAATATGCTTTATAATAATAATATTATGTTTGCAATAATATTTATAATAATAATAATAATAATAATATATGTACACATAGGCATATGGGTGCACACATATACATACATACATAAATAGATACATACATAGATACATACATAGATACATACATACATATATATATATATATATATATATATATATATATATATATATATATATATATATATATATATATATATATATATATATATATATATATATATATATATATATATATATATATATATATATATATATATATATATATATATATATATATATATATATAAAAAAAAAATTATTGGTGAGTAAGTAATTATTACATTCTATTAATGAATAATTAGATTAGTTAATGATATGGTTGTAAATAATAATTATTATTATTAACTTCCCTAAAGTAAAGGAAACATAAATTTGTTTACGGTAATAGATAAGTATAGTTATATCTCTTCCAGAAAAAGGCTTTAATAATATTATTTAAGCTTAACTATTAACAGATGGATGGTTGGGATGGTTTCACCAGTTAGATTACCCGTGAAACCACCTCCCCCATTCTATATATAGGAAATATTTCCTATGTGAGGAGAGTTGGTTTGGAGAAGAAATGATAATAAGAGAAGTATTATGATTATAGGGAAAAATATACTTGGTGAGAAGAGAAATTCATTATTCCCTTATTTGGCATTTGGTTGTTTTGGGTGGAGGCTAAAGATTTCATCTAGGAGGAGTTTAAGGATTGCTGGAAGGAGACTGAGAGGAAAGGGTTCTTCTTCATCAACCGGATTCCATAGGACTCCGGGTTGGATCCCATCCTCAGAAATAGATTTAATTTAATAGTATGAATGTGGTTTTTTTTTAGAGATTTGTTGAAAGTTTCTTTATGTGGTATTATTATTGCAAAACATATGTGTAATATTGTAGTATTATTGTATGGTGTAAGGTTAATATATTAATGTTTTCTGTAATAATATATTATTGCAGAAGGTTGATACATTAATGTATTCTACAATAATGTATTATTACAGAATGTTGAAGTATTAAATGTATTATTGTAGTATGTGAAACATTATTTCATTATTGGTAATAGTGTATATATTATGATATTATTTTCCCAGCCGTCTGTACATTATATAAATGTTGTGTTATTGTGTTACGAATGCTATAGTAATTTATTATTCTTTCATTTGTCAATAGTAATATTCTGTCAAAATAATATATATACATTTCAATAAAATTATTTGAGTTCTTTTCTTGTTATAAAGAAAAATTTATATAGTTATAAAAGATATGTTTGAAAAGAAAATAATAAACAAAAAAAAAAAAGAAGTTAAAAATTAAAATTTTAATGGAAAAAGTTTTGGGAAGTGGGGGCCACCACCTTCCCCACTCCCCTACGACATCTACTCATAGTAGCAAGCACTGCTACGGTAGTACCTGACTACTACGGTAGTAGGTACTGCAATAGCAGTACCCTGCTACGTCTGCAGGCTAGGGAAGCGTGCAGGAGCTTGGTAAATGGGGTGCGAGGCCCGCAGGGTCCCCCCCATGAGTCATTCTTTTTGAAACGTAATTTGTATTTGGTATTTGTAAAATTTATTTTTGATTTTAATGATTATTAATTTTCTATCAAATTTAGTTATTGAATTATAGTATTTAATAGTCTAGATAGGTTTGTTTATAAATATTGGATGTATAAATGAAAACTATCTTAGTTTATTTAGATTTTTTTTATAATAATCGCTTTATACAAGTATAACATTCAAGTATAAGTTTACATATTTTAAATTTTTTATACTTTAAGTTATACTTGTATAAAGGGATTAGGTACCTTTCGGATTGAATGGGATATGTTTTAGTTTCCTAGGAGTTAAGTTGTAACTTCTAAATTTTAGATTTTTAACAAAATCAAACTTAGTCAATTTCCGACTTAGAATGAACCTTATGGAGTATTATCCTTTGGTATATGGAATATTGTGAAAACCTTAAAATTGTCCATTCCTTGTTTAGTGGAGGTTATGTTCAATGCATTTAGATGCCTTAATAGGGTTAGAATGTCTGTAAGGAGCAGTTTAGGGTTTAGAGTCATCTAAGAAGATCAAGACCGTTCTAAACATCCTTATACATTCCTAATTTCCCCTCAAACTTCCATAAACTATCTTATTATTTTCTACTCTTTGATGCAGTCTTACAAATGAGTTTATGATATGTTTTTACTATGTGTATGATGTGATTGTGATATGTGGGTTAAGGGTAGAAAACCTAATGACACCTAGTGAGTGGCTCTCAGTGCAGGGCCAGGGCCCTAAGTGGCTAGAACCAGGATAACCGACTGAAGAGTTATTTAACAAGTGAAAACTTAATTAAATTTATGGGAATGGGTTCAAGCATTAAAAAGATTAAGTGTGCCTCGCCCATGCCACTAGCACTAGTAAAGGCTATGGGTGGGAGTGGGAGAAGGTACCTATGCGTAGGTACGATCGAATGGCGCTTGTCTGTACGAAAGGCATTTGATCCCGCATGTGCCTACTTGGGGCCCGGGGCCCGGAGTGGCTAGTACCAGGACAACCCAAGGAGTGAGGGCTATGCGATGACACTCACTTAGGTTGTTCCTTAGAGTTTCTACCCAAGCCTTAGAATCATGTTTGGGGAAAGATTTATACTTGGGATTTCTTTTCATTTGTTATTTGGGAAAGGTAACTCGACCCTGGGTTTGGCCTAGCTATTCCTTCTTTATGGACCTTGGTGTTTATCTCCTAGCATGGGGGAGTGGGCCTTTGGGTATCCACATGGTTGGGTGGTAAATATTTTATCGACGTATCTTTTTGTGGATGTAGTGTTTGAAGATTCACGCTTGCTTATGTACCAATTTTTGAAGAATAAAGGCTTTGTAATTATCTTTCATGATGTAAAGTTATTGTTACCTCCTGAGCGGAGATGATTGTAATGTAATCATTGATGTAATTTAAAATGATGTATCGGGAATTTGTAGATTTAGGAAAAGGGAAAAAGGGAGATGTGAAATTTATGTATAAGATGTAGATTGGAAAAAGGAAAAGGATTTCGAAACATTTCAATTATGTTATTATGCTTCTTATTATTGATTAAGTGAAAAAGGCTATTGAAGAACAAATGTATTATTTGCAATGTATCAAATGATTTAGATGATTCTATTTGGTTTAAAGGTTATATTGTTCATAAAGAATACTTAGAAATATAGATGATATTAAATGGAAAATCGAAATGAAAGTACTTTGTAGTTCTTAATAAAGAATCTTATAGTGATATGATGTAATTTACTTTGAGAAATTTATCTTGTTGTTAGTTTACTTAATGGACTTAAATGAATCATGCAATAAATAGAAGGGAACCTTGGGAGGAAACTAAGTTTAAGTTTTGTTCATATATTTGTTTCAAAAATTAAATTTTTTTTCATAAATCATTACTTAGGTTTTTCTTTTACAAAGAGAATCTTTGTTCTCTTCCCCAGTTCCCTTGCGGGGCATGACACATTGAATTTATCATCAAAGTCTTGGGATGAGGAAAATTTGACTTCTCCAAGTCCACTATTATGATTAGTAGAGGTTACTACAGTAGGGGAGTCAGGTGGGAGAGAAAAATCTCTAGGACTACCAACATTCTCTACTAATACACCAAGGGTTGAAGGTAGGTTAGTGTATCATCTTAAAATGGAAGCACTTCCATGTTAAGAGCATTTAGACCTCTAAGTAAGTGGTTTGGGGTCATACTGGATGCCTCAAATTGATCTTTTATTTGATCTAGCTTCCTCCCCATTTTCCACTTCTTCCCCGCACTTGATTTCTTCATTCTAGGCAAAACTAAGGCTAGAATCTTAAAGATTCTCCTAAATTTTCCTCTTCTATGGCTCTATTTTATAGGTAGGGTCTAGAAATGGATCCTCCTCACCTTCATCATGATAATCATAGAATTTTATATCTATCACTGACATTCTATCCTATTCTGGCATTAGTTCTAGGTTTTTGGGCATCCCCGGGACCTTGTGACTTAGGTTCTTAGTCAATTTGGGACCAAGGTCAAGGTCGAGTTAGAACTAGACTAGGTCAGGGTCAAGCTAAGACCCTAACTAGGCTAGGGTCAACCTTGAATTTGGGCCCTTCCTCCAAAATTTCAATTTCTAGAATCTCTGGGCTTCGGGCTTTTGGGAGATTTATTTTCCCGCTTCCGGGTCCGCCATTTCAGGTTTTCGGATGGTAAATCCTTTAATTGCATTTAATCTAGGTATATTTTCTAAAGGTGAGGACCTAATTGGGATTTAATTCTCCAAGGTGGCCCATCTAGAGGAGTGTGCCCTAGATCACTATAAAAGGAGGCCTTCCTCTCTCATTTTCACATCAAGTTCTCATATCTCATCCTCAAGCAATTTCTCTCAAGCTCTCCAGGTGATCAAGAAAGCATCCATTCAAGAATTCAAGTCTTCTTCTCCATCCAAGTTCTCCATTGAAGATCAAGGATTCAAGCATTCAAGCCATTGAAGGGATTTGGTTCAAGCATTCAAGATTTATCATTCAAACCCTAGATCTAGCCATCATGATGGTGTGAGCTTCCTTCAAGATCCTTTGTTCATCTTCAAGATCCATTTCATTCTCTTACTAAGGTGAATTCCAAGCATACAACCATGGAGGTTTGATTTACATTTATTGTTGTGTTCAATCTTTCATATCAATATACTTTTTTACATTTCAAATACAATTGCATATCTATTGAATTGCATAGCTTCATTGTTAGATCCTTTTCTACTACTTGCTAGCATTCTCCATTTCAATTTCAATATTAAGATTGATTTGAAACTAGGGTTTGACCAAGGCAAACCCCCCAAACAAACAAACAAAACTATTTTTCTTGCAGGTATAGGTGTGGAATTTTAGATCTGAGAGTAGATTTGGATACCCTTTTCGTCAAACTCCTGGGATCTGTGAACAGAATTTGAATCGGCCTTCAAATAAAGAATGTGGTATTTGACCTTTTATGAGGGTCAAAACCGAGCTGAGCCATCTTGAGGAAAGATTTTTGGGTTTTCTCTGTCTCGGCATTTCCATACCAAGATAGGTTTCAAATTTTCCCAAAAGTGTACATAGACATCAGAATTAAACATTTTCCAGATCTGCCCTAATTTGAGATTAGTATTTATTATTTTAGATTTCCAAACATAATCCTCCTCCATAGGGAAATATTGGATTTACTCTCTCTCTCTCTCTCTCTCTCTCTCTCTCTCTCTCTCTCTCTCTCTCTTCCATATTCTTCACAAAATTGATTCGATTGTGTATTAACCTCTAGGTTGATCAAATTGGATCTCTTCTTTGGGGAATTTGTGTTTTGAGAATAGATCTCATATTTCCCCTTCTACATCTGAATAGTGGTGAATCCATTTTACATCTATTCATTTTGGTGAACCCGACATACTTACTCTCCATTTCTTTTGTGGAATTAGATGCCCTATTGTGTTAGATTTTAGATCTTTCCTTGCATTTAGATTAGATCTAGTTTATGCTCTTGCATTTTACATTCAAAAATCCAAAAAAATTGCAAAATTCCTTTAAAAATACAAAAACATTTACATTTTCATGCTTTTAGTATTCAACATGTATGATTCTTGTTTTGAGTACTTTGATGAGGCTTTTGTTGTTCAAGATGATAGATACCTTAATGAGGTACATGGAAGTGAGGATGAAAATTGTTTGAATGAGATCTCCATTGATCCTATTCCTATTTCATCCTCCTCCACAACCTCTTCAATTGACCTTTACAAAGATGAGTTAGGGATTGATGTTAATTCTTCTCCTAATATATGTCTTTTCTATGAGCCTACTTCAAAGTATAATTTACCTTCTTTCCCCTTTAGGGATAAAGCTTTAGTGAGTTTTGATGATCCTACAATATGCTTTAATCATAGGGATGATAATCCTCCTATTTGGGATGAACCTTTGGATTTGGATGTTGATTAATCTCTTCGTCATGAAACCATTATGGATAATTCTACTTTTTGGGATGAACCCTTGGATAAATACATTGATTTATCCCTTCCTTGTGAAGAATTTTTGATACAAAAGGATGACATATTATCTAAAACACACTTCCCTTATGCGAAAGAAGATGACATTATACATCCTTCACCCCAATTTAGGATTCCTTCTAGTGATGAGGCATTAGTGGAGAAAGATAGGCATTCCCTTAATGCTCTTTTCCTTAGTAGTGACCTTATGGAAAATCAAGATCCTACCTCACATCATTCTTACCATAATATTAATTATATCTATTCCAACCCTTTTCCAACTGTGGTTCCAAGTGTTCCTTCGATTGTGTCTTCCATTCATATCACTTCCTACACTTTCCCTAGTGTTCCTAATCTTCCTAATCCTAATCTTATCTTTCCTAATTCGATTCCTAATTCTTCATCTTTTATTCCTAGTTTTTCCCACACTTATGTTGAGGTTCAAACTATGGTTCATGGTGTAGATATGCAAAGATTCTTCAAAGTACCTTCTCCTTATTATCCGGTCTATAAATATAAGAGAAAAGAAACTTCTCCTTTGAGATTTATTCATAATTTTACCCCTCACTCTCTTTTCTCCTCTAGACTGGGGGGCAAGAGATATATTTCTTCCTGTCTTTTAGAATCCATTATATTCCTACTTTGAGCTTAATTGGTTATGTTTTCATGGTATGTATTTGTTGCCTGACTTTCAGTCACCCATTTTTTTGGCAATATTGGTCATTTCTGGTCAGTCTGGTGTCTAGGTCTAAGTCTTCCCTAGGACAAGAAGTCTTTGCTAGGTTCCCCTTCCTTTACCATCTTGTTTCAAGCCAAGCGGGTTGTTATCAGAGTTTCATTATTTTGGGTAGGTTGTAGATCCTAACCTGGCAGAGACTTGTGCTTCAATGGATGTTTCTTTCATAGGCAGAGTGATGGTTTCAAGTCATGATCTTCAGATGTTGCAAGGAATCAGAAAAAGGGCTCTTTATTTGGATAGTGTAGTGCCAGAGCTGATAAAGACATTCAAAGAGGTCTTTTTCATATGTCAATGTCCAGGAGATCTTTTTCTTTGTATAAGTGATCATTGAAGATTCGGTCCCAAGACTGTTATAAGGGAAGTGAGAAAATATTACTCTTGAAAGTCTTCAAAACACATTGGATTTGATAACAGTGCAGAGTTTTCTTATTCCACCATTGCATTTGAAAAGTTTAATCAAGCTCTTGGCATCGGTTGAACAAAGTTATGGCTTTCCAAGTATTAAGGGTTGTTACATGTATTACCTTACTAATGGAAGTTGAATGGAAGCATATGATAAAAAATGATAATGATTAATTGCTTTCTAAACTATATTGAAGAATAGAACAATGCCAATGATCAGCATATAAACATCATTGAAATAGAATTATGAGTCATATTATGCAATGATGGAGTGTGATTAGAAATGTGCATCAAATATAATGGCAGTGCTGTGTAGTCGAGAATGACTTAAGTAATAAATCTGAAACAATGAAAATGGCAAGCGTTTTGTTTTGAAGTCGACAAGATATGGCACGACGGGAAAGAAATATTGAGATTCTTCATTGACGGCTCCCACTTTGCCGTGATGAATCCAGTCTTCCTTTGCGGCTTAATAGGATATCGACACATGTACCAGTGGGTCCGCAAGCTTTTTATTGTGCAGCACAGATCAACGATCACCGCTTTCCCATGATGATGTCACTCTTTCTTAGCAAGAAAGCGGGATTAAGACATGCGTACTCCTTAGCAAATGCGGGCCCGGTTCCTTTTTCTATCATTGGTCTAAATCTACGGCTATCATTATTTCACATAAAAAAGTTACACGATGTTTATTTCATGCGAAATAATGACAAGGTGCCACCTGTCCCAGTGGGCCCATTTTTGGTGTCACTTTATAACTGAGGTGACGACATGTGATTGGTCAAATAAATCGATGATATGGTAGGGCTGTCAGAGTGACCTATGAACAAAGGAAAAGTTGTATGTCCACTTGTCAAATTTCATGATGTAGCAGTTCCTGATTCATTGTAGTATTCCATGCAGTAAGGTGGGCCCACATAGGTTAATTGATCGGATGACGTGAAAGCACAGCCGGTTAGGTGTGTGGTCGCATGATTGCATGACTGAGAGAACTGCCTTGCGATCATGTGACAAGGCATGAAGCGCAGTCAGTTAGGTGGAGGGAAGATTAAATTGACTCCAGTTGGAGTCCACATACGCCAATAGTGCAACCCGCATACGCTAATAGTGGAGTCTACATGTACCAATGATGAAGCGGTCGCATGATCGCAAGAATTAAACAAATACCATGTGATCATGTGACAATGAAAGTTATAAGTCCAAACCTGAAGTTTTGTGATAAAAGAAAAGTCGATTATTATTTAAGTGACCAAATTAACATGTGCCTTAAGTCAAAAAGGAACCCGTGCACATAAAATGATGGGTGGAAATATGATGGGATAGCTTCTCCATTGTGGAAAAAACATCTATAGGGTGCGGTATGGTGAGACACTACCACGTGGAAAGAGTGGTCGCATGAACGCATAAAGTAAAAAAGAGCCATGTGATCATGCGACAACATGAGTCCAATAATAGGGGTGCATAGTTGGAAGCTTTTGATTGGTCGAGAATCACCGTCTGATGAGAAACTTGTTAGGTGGGACCTGAGATTTAAGGAAAATAAAGAGATTAAAAGTCGACGTAATCCAATGGAACTTGTATTCTTGCTTGAAAGGATGATCAAAAGATAGGAATTTCAATTGTCATAAATGACTTGTGGCCTAGTAGATGCAACATGGGTTGCCACAGGTGATGGTAGTGATAAAGCTATAAGATCATGCCAAATATTTCTGAGACATTTAAAGAAGGATGAATACAGTTGCAAGTTGGATTGATTATTGTTTGGAAGATAGTTCGACTCCGAAAAGCCCAATGGATTTGACTTGATAGATGCTATTAAAGAGAAGATGAAGGACTCAAGTTGAAGTGTCACAGTTATGATGTCTCTTCTTATTCTCATATCGAAGACTGGCTTTTCAAATTCTGTTATCAAAGATATTCTTTCTTTATGCCTTGTCTCTTTGTATCCAAGGAAGTGGGAAGGTTATGAGTTTTGAGAAACTTTATGTATTGTAAAGTCTATAAATTCTGTGAAGAAACTCAATGTAAGGGGTTGGAAAACTTGTAAGGGTAGCATAAGTGATTCCATTTACTTTGCTAGGTTTTCATGTTTGTTGAACCAGTAGTTTTCATTTGCATGTGAATAGACAGGATAGTTATATATGAAGCTATAATTGCTTATTGGATTCCATTTCATGTTTGTAATTGTAGTGAAAGTAATTCCATTTACCTTTTATGTATGATTCTTCTCCTATTCACCCTGTTATTTAGATGCATCTGAATGGAAAGTACAATTGTATATGGAGCTGTAATTTCTGCTTGAATTCCATTTCACGTTAGTAGTTGCAGTCTAAACAATTCTATTTGCTGTCAGTATATGATTCTGCTTCTGTTCTCATTAGTAGAATATGCATTCTTAGAATAGATAGGTTTAGTTAGAAGATAGTCTTTATGATAATCTATGATCAACATTCCATTGGGGATTATAGGTTATCCACTTTATCCTTGCCTGAATTGTTTGTGCCTACAAAAAATTTGGTTAAAACTCATAAGAAGATAATTTGATGATCATAAAGAAACAGATTCATTGAAGATTAAACACAATCAGGGAGTTGTACCTGTCAATTCAAAGGGCAGTGATAGAAAACATATACTGATCCAATTTTTGGTGACATCCTTTGTTCTCTCACCTTGGGTGCTAAATGAGTCAAAGATTACAAATCTAACGAGAGGACAAATTGTTAACCAACAGTATTATGATTTCTTTTCATCCATTACTCTCTTTTATTATTCAAGATATCTTTTCTAGGACATGTGTTTTGCAAAGGTATCCCTTGCCTTTCATCTTTGGGGGGCAAGGTTCTTCCTTCTCTCTCTTTGTCTAGGGAACTGCTTTCCTTAGCTTAGAGATATTTGTTTATATTGCAATATTATTTCATCATATTGATAGATGTTTTGACTATGGATAACTTTCTTATATGAGAAGTTGTTGTTCTAAGTCGTCACTTCTTCTCTATGTTACAAATTATGTTCTTTATAAATTGTCACCCTTGCTTTGGTGTTAGAGTTTTTTCCCTCATTCCAAAGATTCATCTTTCTCTTGTTTACAGGGGGCTTGATGATTGAACCTTTGTTCCCATTGTTGAAAGATGATATTTTATCTAAAGAACTCCTCTTTGGTGGGGGTCTTGTTGATAAGATCTCTTTCTTTGAGGATCCTTTTCCATGAGTGACATATCCTTTTCACGATTATCTATGCTCTTGGATGTAGGGATCAATATCCCTCACTAAGAATTTTGTATACATTTTTGTAAACAGGATATCTCCTTGCATTGTGAAGTAGGTATCCTCTTCCATCTTTGTCCTACACTTGGGGGGCAAGGATGCCATTTCCTTCTATCTTTCTAGGATTCACCTCTTTCCTTTGGTAAGCAGTATCTATCTATTATGTGACATTCAATCATACATGAAAATTTTGGTTTGCATTAAGGATCTATGTCCTTGATCATAACCTGTTTTATTGTTTGATATTGGGTTTACATGGTTGATATATCTCTCACCTTGGAAACTGAATAGTGTGCTATCCCTCATAAGGGTTACTTTCTTTTCACTTCTTGCATGATATCTCTTTACATTCATCTCTTCCATGACCTCATAAGAGCTGTGACCTTCTTGGCTTACACCGAGTGTTGTTTGTGGATATTGTCTTGATGCTGAAGGAAGGCTTTATCCTTGTTCTTTTTCTTTCCTTAACATGAAAAAATAGTATGTTTTTTCCATATTAAGGAGGGGGGCATATATAGGGCTTCCCTTGTACTATAGTTTTTTATTTTTTATATGTTAAATCTTGGAAGGTAATGCACATAAGTTGCTAAATCCTGAAAAAGACACACATCCATATGCTAAATCTTCCGAAGGTAACACACATAAGTTGCTAAATCTTAAGGAGACACACATTTTTCAATATGCTAAATCCTAGAAGGTAACGCACATAAGTTGCTAAATCTTGAAAGGACACGCATTTCCAATATTTTCAATATGCTAAATCTTAGAAGGTAACACACATAAGTTTCTAAATCCTGAAAAGACAGGCATCTATATGCTAAATCTTTCGAAGGTAACGCACACAAGTTGCTAAATCCTGAGGAGACACACATGTTATATTCATAGTGATACAAGAAGGTGGATCTATGGGTATTCCAAAAGCTGTCAGAAGATGCATAACAATTGCAAGCACAGTTTATGGGTGAACCTATTGGGATCTCCTTCCAAGGTGATTCATGGTAAGGTGGGCATCTTATTGGGCGAGGTAATCACTTTCTCCTTTCTTTCTTTTCTGCTTTCATGCTAGTAGGATAGGATCATGAAGCTATGTTATTTATAGTGTTGCTCTTGTCTTTATTATGTAAACATTTATGCTTTTATGATAGCTTTCCAAATATGATATTAACATGAGGAATATTTCTTAGTGAGGTTTCTTATGCTAATTGATTTGGGTTATTTAGTGCTAACCCTTGATCTTTTGGTTTTATTGTTTCACACCCTCGTGTGTGTATGTTGAGTTAGAATCTTTAGTCTGGGGGCTCGTGTCCTTAGCTAAGTGTTATTTTATCTCTTTGTGAATCCACTTAGATCTCCTCTTTCTTCTCCTTTACCAAGAGTTTGTATCGAATCCATACTCTTGCTAAAGTGGGCGCTTAATGTATCATCTTAAAATGGAAGCACTTCCATGTTAAGAGCATTTAACCCTCCGAGTAAGTGGTTTGGGGTCATATTGGATGCCTCAAATTGATCTTTTCTTTGATCTAGCTTTCTCTCTGCTTTCCACTTCTTCCCCACACTTGATTTCTTCATTCTAGGTGAAATTAGGGCTAGAATCTTAAGGATTCTCCTGAATTTGCCTCTTCTATGGCTCTATTTTCTAGATGGGGTTTAGAAATGGATCCTCCTAGCCTTCATCATGATAATCATAGGCTTTTATATCTATCACTGACATTCTATCCTATTTTGGCATCAGTTCTAGGTTTTTGGGCATCCCCAGGACCTCCTGACTTAGGTTCTGAGTCAATTTGGGACCAGGGTCAAGGCTGAGTTACAACTTGACTAGATCAGGGTTGAGCTAAGACCCTAACTAGGTCAAGGTCAACCTCGACTTTGACCCCTTCCTCGAAAATTTCAATTTTTAGAATCTTTAGGCTTCAAGCTTTCGGGAGATTTATTTTCCCTCTTACAGGTCCGCCATTTCAGGTTTCGGGATGGTAAATCCTTTAATTTCATTTAATCTAGGTATATTTTTTAAAGGTGAGGACCTAATTGGGATTTAATTCTCCAAGGTGGCCCATCTAGAGGAGTGTGCCCTAGATCACTATAAAAGGAGGCCTTCCTCTCTCATTTTCACATCAAGTTTTCATATCTCATCCTCAAGCAATTTCTCTCAAGCTCTCAAGGTGATCAAGAAAGCATCCATTCAAGAATTCAAGTCTTCTTCTCCATCCAAGTTCTCCATTGAAGATCAAGGATTCAAGCATTCAAGCCATTGAAGGGATTTGGTTCAAGCATTCAAGATTTATCATTCAAACCCTAGATCTAGCCATCATGATGGTTTGATCTTCCTTCAAGATCCTTTGTTCATCTTCAAGATCCATTTCATTCTCTTACCAAGGTGAATTCCAAGCATACAACCATGGAGGTTTGATTTACATTTATTGTTTTGTTCACGCTTTCATATCAATATACTTGTTTACATTTCAAATACAATTGCATATCTATTGAATTGCATAGCTTCATTGTTAGATCCTTTTCTACTACTTGCTAGCATTATCCATTTCAATTTCAATATTAAGGTTGATTTCAATCCCGGGTTTGACCAAGGCAAACCTCCCAAATAAACAAACAAAACCATTTTTCTGGCAGGTATAGGTCCAAAATTTTGGATCTGAGAGTAGATTTGGATACCCTTTTCGCCGAACTTTCAAGATTTGTGAACAGAATTCGAATCAGACTTCAAATAAAGAATGTGGTATTTGACATTTTATGAGGGTCAAACCTTAGCTGAGCCATCTTGAGGAAATATTTATGGGTTTTCTCTGTATTAGCATTTCCAATCCAGCATAGGTTTCAGATTTTCCCGAAAGTGTACAAAGACATCAGAACTCAACATTTTCCAGATCTGCCTTGATTTGAGGTTAGTATTTATTATTTCAGATTTCCAAACATAATCCTCCTCCATAGGGAAATATTGGATTTATTCTCTCTCTCTCTCTCTCTCTCTCTCTCTCTCTCTCTCTTCCATATTCTTCACAAAATTGATTCGATTGTGTATTAACCTCTAGGTTGATCAAATTGGATCTCTTCTTTGGGGAATTTGGGTTTTGAGAATAGATCTCATATTTCCCCTTCTACATCTGAATAGTGGTGAATCCATTTTACCTCTATTTAGTTAGAAGAAGATCCTTGATTGGAAGGGATAATAAAGTAAATCTTCCATTTAGGTTTAGGTATGGATCTCACTTTATCAACCTTCGATTGTATTCTTTCCAGAGTAATTTTTTGTTCATTTTGTAACCTATACTTTGGCACGAGGGGATTTATATTGGCACCCAAACCAAAGTCTAGGTCTTTGGCACTAGGCAGCTCTTGAAATTCTTCAAGAACTTTTGTGTCAAGTGCTAGGGGGACTGGAAGTTTTTCATATTTCCCTTTAAGTTTGTCCAAGGTACCAGAGATCTTGTTAGAGTCTTGTATCTAGGTCTTGGGAGTAATGCTCTATTGTGGAAGGTCTTGTTTACCAGCAGGATGCATACTGGTGGGGGGTTTGACTAAGAGGTAGACGGGGGGGTTAGTAATGGTATTTTGTAGCTCTAGAGAAGAAGGGGGTTACAACTAAATTACAGGGATAAACATAGTAAGAGTTACATGTGGATAAGAGTTTGGAGTTGGGGGACAATTTCATGGAAGTCTTTTAGAAATGAGAGATGTCGCTCGAAACGGGTGCTTGTTTTCAAAAATGGTTACTCGTTTTAGGTTTGGGCACCCGATCCTAAATTCAAAAAATGGGTGCCCGTTTCTAATTTTTTTTTTTTTAATAGATTTAAAAATGCATTTTAACACTTTGAATTTCTTTTTTGAAAAATGGGCGCCTGTTTTTTGAATTCAAAAAATGGGCACCCGTTTCTTAAGACATGAGTGGGAAGCACACATCCACCTCGAATTTCATTTCAAATTCGGTTTGGTTTAGGCTTGGTAGAACCAAGCCTATGCCTTGACCTCCAAAAATTTGGTTAAGGCACTGGGATGCCAGATTTCTGCCTTGCCATAATTTTATGAGGGCCTTCCCGATCGTATCATTTTACGAAAAAAAAACCCATTAGAGTTCTCACTCTCCTGATTTTAAAAATGTAAATTTCATAGTGATGTGATTATTTTTACTATTTTTGCATTATGTATTAGTTAAAAGTGGTACCTAAATGTAAAATAGTGAGGTTCAGTAAAACGTTAATAACCTTTTTGTTTTTAGGTTTCTTGGAAAATAAATTAAATGAGATCAATCTAGATACAATTCTTTTGATGATTAAAAAAAAGAATTTTGAAAAAATATAAAATTCTCATCAAATTATGGTGTCCGTACACTAGAGGTTTTGAAAATGTATTATATAGTCAATTAAAAATTAATAAAAAAAAATATATTCAATAAAAAAAGAGGAAAAATATGCTGATCAATATTTGGTGTCTTAGGTATATTTCCCCAGAAGGATTTACAAAAATTCATTTATTTACGTCAAAATATGGTGTCCGTACACGACTATGGTATGGTCCTGAAACATGCATTTTGAAAACATGGTTTTTAAACATTCCTACTAAAAAAAAATTTATACCATGTGGGTATTTAAATAAATTACATATTTGAAAAGTAGACTCTGAGAACTACATTTTCTATTCCTAAATTTTTTTGAGATTCAATCTCTAAGTGTCTCAAATTTAATAATCAATTGATAGGAAATTTGAAAAAAAGGGAAAACACTTCCACTTTTTGCCCAAAAGTGGGACTCAACTTCTTGCAGCCACCCATGTTTTTAAAATGGGTTAGTCTTGTTTCTTATGCCCTTCCTTTCCGCAAAGGTAACAATTGTTAAGGCCACCTAGAAAGGTAATAGGGAAATCTATGGGAGAATCACCAAGGTCAAATTACAGAGATTATGGGAAGTCAATGCCTAGTTTGAGAGAGATGAGCATATGAACATCAGTGTGGGGGATTAACACATTAGATTGGTCTACCCTCAATACTTTTCCTATTGGTTGAAGAGCATGTGGAATAAGATTTAACAAAAAGGGAGGAAGATTCCCAATCACTACCCATCTAGGGATGAATAGAGCTAGAACCTCGCTATGTGAGGCTTCTAAGAACTAGGGGATGCCTTTTAATTCGTAGGACCCAACTTTACAAAACTTTCTATCAACAATGGTGTTTTGAGACTTCGGGTCACAAAAGAACATAAAAAATAAACCCTTTTGTATCATTCTACAATATGAGAAATGAAACCTTAATTTCTGACTCCAAACTCACTGAAACCAATCATTTATGAAATTTCTAGAGGGAAATCTTGAAACATTAACAATAGCAAAAAAAAATCAGAATCTCTAAGCCTAATTTTCTCATGTTCTATCGTAGAATGTATTTCAGGATTAGGCTTGATAACATGCCTAGGGGTTGGTGGAATCTTACAGGGTCTCCAACTCCTATGCTTGCATTTGAGCCTTGGGAAATGGCTGAGAGGAGTTGCACTCCTTTTGAAAGTTTCCATTCATTCTGGATGACTTGTTTGAAGGACTTTGACTTATCTTCACCTCCTCTTTCTCCATCCCCTGCAATGTCTTGGCCGCTACTCTCCATTGGTGATTTATTTCCTTCAACAATAATACTACGAATGGTCTTCTTAGGGGAAAAAATGTGGCCTTCATTAATGCCAAGGATATTAATGCCATTTACGACCCAAGAGAGGTGGAGGCCATTAATGGCACACTGAAGATCAGTGCACGAAAAGCACAACAATATGTGCGAGCGACTAAACCTAGTTGTAGAGAAAATTCTCATCAAGTTTATATTTTTTCATCTTCATCAATCCCTAAGCACAGAAGTCTTCAATAAATTTATGGCAATAATATATTAAATAAAAGGATAAATCTCTTATGCAACCCATCATTTAGTTGAGCATTTTTTACAATGTATAAACTAGCAATCACACCTTGGTGTGCAATGGGTACGTCAAAGATAGATTGAAGATCAATTATGAAAAAAAAAATATAAAGAGGAGAGGAGTAGATAGAGAACAATGAAATTAGTCTTTGTGAATAGCTCTATCTACTTCTCTATAACTCTATTTTCCTCTCTCTAGCTATCCCCATCACTCTATCTCTAGCTACATCTCTCTATCTTTTTCTAGTCATTTCTCTCTAGCTCTCTCTGTCTCTTTTCATCACTCTCTATACATATCCATATCTCTATATTTCTATCTATTTCTATCATTCCCTCTCTCCTCTCTCCTACTCTATTTCTCTCTCTAACTCTCCTATCTCTCCTCTCTCTGTATATCTCTATCTTTATCACTCCCTTCCTCTCTCATTCACTCCATCTCTACTACTCTATATATGTATCTCTATTTCTCTTTGTATCTCTCTTGCACTCTTCTCTGTAGTTCCTTTTATCCATATCTTTCTCTACATCTATCTCCCTATATTTATATCTCTTTATATAAATTTCGCTCATTTGACTACAAATATAATTTTCTATGTTTGTCTTTCTACTTGAAATTATTAGTTATAATTGCCTAGTTTAAATTTAATATTATTTAACTAAAATATTTGTCATAATTGTTAAACTATTTAATAAATAAGAAAAAAGAGATTTCAATATTTTGTATAGATTAACTATCAAAGAGAAAAGGAGACAATTAAGAGAGATACAAATGAGAGATTGTTGGACAATGAAAAATATAGAGATAAAAACAAAGAGAAATATATAATGAAATTTCTCTATGTCTTATTATGTCTCTGTTTATGAAATATGTAATATTTGTATCTATATAATATCTAACTTTCAAATAAATTATTTAAGTTTTAAATATTAATTTAAATAAATTTTATATAATATTGATATTTAATAATTTATAGTTAAATTTTTTATAATAAATATGAAAATAATGCAATATTATTTACAAATACAACTAAACAACAAAAAATTTAAATATATAATTATATTATTTTACTAAAAAAAAATTTGATATTTACATTGTATAAAATATAAAAATTAATTATAATCTACTTAAATTAACCAAATGATTTAATATCTAACTTTCAAATAAATTATTTAAGTTTTTAATATTAATTTAAATAACTTTTATATAATATTGATATTTAATAATTTATAGTTAAAATTTTAATAATAATTATGAAAATAATACAAAATTGTTTACAAATAGAACTAAACAACAAAAAATTAAATATGTATTTAGATTATTTTAATAAAAAAATATTTGATGTTTACATTCTATAAAATATAAAAACTAGTTATAATCTACCTAAATTAATTGAATGATTAAAAAATAAAAAAATAAAAAATAAAAAACTAAATTTATATTTTCAAATAAATATACTATTATGAAAAATAGTTAACAATCCCTCAAAAAAATATTAATCCTTAATCCGTATTAAATAACAAGTATTAATAAATATATAAAACATAATGTTTATCTTTTATTTTTTGATCACTAAAATATTATAACACACTTGATTTTGTGTAAATTTCATCACGCAATTAATACTTATAAAGTCATCTTCAAGGTCTCTAACGAGTGCAAAATACAAGAAGTCCAGATAATGTAATATGAGCTCTAATTTCAGAATTAGATTTCCGGATAATGTAATTCCATGTTTGTGTCCATCCAAAAAATTGGAATTGGAATTTCAAAATTCCAATTTTGCCCCCAAAATGGGCATTTCATCTTCCACTCAAATAGGTGGAATTGGAAATTCAAATTTCTAATTCCAATTTTTATAAAACCAAATTTAATATTTCGTGGGATTCGTGACTATAAGGATGTATATTATATTGCTATTAGGATGTATATATATACATGTGTGTATATACACACACGTGTGTATATATACACAAATATGTGTATATGTATATACACACATGTATGTATTTGTGTATATATAAGGATGTATATATATACATGTGTGTATATACATATGTGCATATATACATATGTGTATATACACACAAACATGTGTATATGTGTGTATATATACATAAATGTGTGTATATGTATATACACACATGTGTGTATTTGTGTCTATATGTATGTGTGTATATACACACACATGTATGTGTGTATATATACATGTGTGTATATATATACACACATGTATATTTGTTTATATATATATATATATATATATATATATATATATATATATATATATATATATATATATATCTATAGATATATATATATCTATAGATATATATATATATCTATAGATATATATATATATATATATATATATATATATATATATATATATATATATATATATATATATATATATATATATATATATATATATATATATATATATATATATATATAGACACACACACACACACACGTGTATATACACATATGTATGTGTATATATATGTATATGTATGTATATACACACATGTGTATATATAAATGCATGTGTGTGTATATGTGTATGTGTGTATACACACGTCTTTGTATGTGTGTATATATACACATGTGTGCATATATGTATATATACACACATGTATGTGTGTATATATATATATGTATACACACAAATTTAAAGAAATTAAAATTCCTTATGCATCTTCTTAGTCATCTTCTGGGTGAACCAAACAGGTCATCACGTATTTCAGAAATCATTTTCAGAATTTGTATCTTCCAGAATTGCAGCATCTTCTAGAATTGACTATATCTGGCATTTGGTATTCCATGCACCAAACGAACCCTTAACTATGAATGGGTAACACATGTTTTTAGAGGGACCATAGAAGAGGACAAAGTCCCCCACCCGTAAAGTCAATATTTAGGAGTAGACATTGTATAGGAGCAATGGATGGGATTCCTAGAATTTTTGTTTCAAAAGATGGAGAGGTTGATGATGATTTTTAAAGACGGGGTTGGAGTCAATCCATTGAATTTGAGCTTTCTTTAGGAGGAACTCTTGCAAGCTATGCAACTGCAAATATGTTCATCTGTATGTTGACCAAATTTATAGGGAAGCAGAATAAGTACGACACATGCAAATCAACCAATGTAAAGGAACTAAAATCCTACCATCTGGATGCAAATAATGGTCATTCATCTTTGTTTGACCTGTTTACACCGTTAGATGCTTAGTTTAGTTCGTCCATCTTATATGAAAACTCTGCAGTGTAATAAACTAACAATCTATTATTATTTCACATTGCAAATAAGAATAGTGTAGTTTATGATCTTAGAATGCGGCTAAGCTCCCTACAAAATGTATAGTTAACCAAATTTTAGAAACAGACAAAACACAACAGATTTTCTCAAAAATTTCACCGTCCATTCTTCATAATTTGGATATTTTATAATCCAAAACCACAAAAAAATTCCCCAAAAAATATTAAAAAAACCCTCTCTTCTCCTTACCCTATTTTTAGTTTATGGTTTCTCTACATTATTTGCTCCTCTAATCGACCTTTCTACTAATTTCCAAAATGGTGTTTCAGATTGCTTGAAGATGGGCATTTACAAAAACACATTTATTTTCTCTTCCTCCCTAGAATTCCATTATCTTCCCTTTCTCATCCTTGGTTGTTGCTTCCACACCTAGAACAGCTCATGAAAATTCACCCTCCTCACACACCAGTCCTCCATTCTTATTTGTGTACAAGTTTTGACACAATTTCTTTGTGTTATGTCTCCCCTCCTGCCTTGTTTTCTTCTCTCCTTTTCCATTCTCTGAATTTTTTCCCTATCTTTTTTCCACTAGACCATTCCTCCTTCCCCTCAAAAATGTTGTGTGTGGGGGCTTTATCAGCCATCATGTATCATTCTCCTTGCAGCCTATACAATCGAGCTATCTCAAGACAAGTATCCCATACCAAATTTATGTCATAGCCAATCTTTTTCTCTCCATGGTCAAAGTTAGCAATTACTTTTTCATATGTCTTCCTGTAAAAATCAAACAATGAAATGATGATGCCATGCCTTAATAATCGCAGGTCACCTCTCTTAACCTCGTTCAATGTTCCCTCCATACATGTATAGTCCCAATGTCATTTAATAGACTTTATTTTATTTAACTTTTTATTAATATTCATCTATCATGGAGGTACTTGACATGGGATGTGACATTCCTTCACTTATTAGTTCGGCCTATCTAGGTGGAGACTAATGTTTTCAGTTGAATGAATTTTGCATTGTTTTGTCTTGAAAAATGTGAGCTGTAAAATATTATCATAATTTATAATGTTTGACAACCCATTTATTTTTATTTTGAATTAGTTGAAGAATATTTTTTCATTGGTTTTTCCTATTTTTTTGGGTTTTATTACTTTTTTGCATTCAAGAATTCAAAAAAATAATGTCAATGAATTTGTAATGATTTTTTAATACTTTTTTCTCGAAACTTCTGAGAATGACAGAATGTTGTAGATATGAAAGGCTTCTTTAATTCAATGGCAGCCAGAGTTCTGAGAATGACAGAATGTTGTAGATATGTTAGGATTCTTTAATATTCATCCATCATGTAGGTACTTGACATGGGATGTGACATTCTTTCACTTATTAGTCCCGCCTATCTAGGCAAAGACTAATGTTTTCAGTTGAATGAATTTTGCATTGCTTTGCCTTGAAAACAGTGTGCTCTAAAATATTTTCATAATAAATATAATGTTTGACAGTCCATTTATTTTTATTTTGAATATTTCTTTTTTCATTGGTTTTTTCCTATTTTTCCTGGGTTTTATTATTTTTTGCATTCAAGAATTCAAAAAAATTGTGTCAATGATTTTTTAATGTTTTTTTTTCTCAAAACTTATGAGAATGACAGAATGTTGTAGATATGAAAGGGTTCTTTAATTCAATGGAAAATACTGCTTATGATACTGCGTGGGCAACTAGAGTTCCTGCCATTGATTGATACTTTAGGCCTTCCTGGGTGACATTCATACCCATTTGGGGTTGATAGACATGTAAGAGGTGATTGTTTCCTTTCAATTGGTTGAGAGAGTATGTCTGAGCATACAATAGTTCTATGCCGATAGATAGAGGTTATCATGGGCCAGAGCACCACCATAAAATATGAGAGCTCTGGGGAATTTGAGTGCAATGGGTGGGAATAGGGTTCTCAAAATGATTGGTCTCATCCAGTCTAACATATGATTGTGCTTGATTTGGTACAATATGGATCATGCATAGGAAAGTATTAATGTTTCTTTGGAAAAAAAAACAAATTCTATCCACTATAATCAACCATATAAACACAACATTAGATAAATAAAGTTGTCATTGCAGCAGTAATTTTCTAGATCTAAGAAAGTATATTTTTATTTGGACATAGATTCGGTAGCAACAAATGAAGGAAACAATGTTCCTAAGTCCAAAAGGCAAACAAATCCACATCAATAAATTTCAAATATGATCTTATAAGAATAATGGTACAAAGTCTAAGATGAGTAAGAAATGATAGGAGTTGATGGCTTTGTTGAGCCTTAGTACTTCAAAAATAGTCAGGTGAGTATATCAATACTTTTAAATTTAACTTTGGTAACTCCCAACTTGACCAGGATTTTTTTTACATAATTTAAGGATTTTTGTGGGAGCTTTTGCTCCCCTGAAGCCCATTTTCTCCCAAACTTTTGTCATCCTAGCAATGTGCCTGGTTTATTCAGAGAGTTTATTCTGATAGTTATTTGCCTAGTTTATTTTGAGAGTTTATTCTAATAGATGATGTGTCTGTAAATAGAGTAGAACAGTTCCTCTAGAAAACACCACCTCTTGCCACATTTAGCATTATCATGGTTTCTTCTTAGCAAAGGAATCAGATTACGATGACTTTTAATTCCTTCCTCAACCACAACGGTTAGGAGAAACTGCCCATGCAACACAATAAGGTTCTTCACGCTACATAATACACTTCCTTTGACCTTTGGATTGTAGAGGAAAATGGGCACAATGGGAGATCTTGAGGTATGTTTGTTTGCATTGTTTCCTCTTAGTTTCCCCTTCTAAAAATATTTTCTTAGTCCTTATATATACACTTTCATTTTTGTATTGTTTATGCTTGAAACCCTAGCATTGTTATTTCTTTGTTTGTTTTATTTGTTTTTGTGTGGCCAATGTTTGGTGGGTGCCAATTTTATGAGGATGTCACCAGCTTGAGTTAAACCTACAGCCAATAATGTATTTTTATTTTTTCCTTTTTGAATCACTTAGTTGAGTAATTACTAACTACCTTAGAAATGAATTGGACTAATAGTTGTAATAGGAGAGGCTTCAAATCCTAGAACTTTGTCCTATAACATATTATTTCTAGGTCTGAATGCCTTATTTTAGAAACTGAAATGAGAAACCATAGCTTTGATGCAATGCTCATGCCCAAAAAGGTTAGAAATATTTTTAGAAATATTTCATAATTTATTTCCTTTGGAGATTCAAATGGGGAAAATCCTCTATTTTCAAATAGGAGAAAAAAAAGTTGACAACTTAAAAACAATACGACAATAAATTATTACAGGTTCAATTCAATAAAATTTGGAAATGGATGTCCAAGCTTACAAGTGTGAGGGAAAAACTAGTAGAAAGAGATGGTTGGCTTCTAAAATCATTGGCCTAGGTAAACATTTCTTGTGCCTTGCATGTTGTAGACATGTCAAGAGAAAATTCTTTGGGGTAGGTCACCTGAATCTTCATTTTTCTCAGAAATTAGTAAACGCCAAAATCACCGCCACTAGTTACTATTTGTACAATGTTGTTAACAAGCTTTCCTTTGTGGGGTTAGGAACTTGTAATTATGTTTAACACTATAGTTGCACCACTTAAGTGGGTCACTTTGTGTTGTACAAAGACATCAAATATTGCATTTGTTGTTACATTTCATAGGCAAACATTTGTGCCACCCTATGCAGTTATGCCCCATGCAAACGACCAGCTATTGGAGTGGAGCATTGGGGTCGTCCAGAGATATACAGGTATGGAAGCCATTTCACATAATAAAATAGATGTAGGGGCATTGAGATAAGCACCTCGGTGACTAAATACAACTCCCTTTGAGTTGGAGGTAGTGTCAGACTTATAATTTAGTCCTTGATGGAATACCATTCATCTCCAGGCCACCTTATTTTAAATTTTTTGTCTACACTGCTCAAAAGGCTTTCATGAGTCAAGTATGCAGGATCTATATTTCAGAAATTATGTCTACTATTCAGTTCAAGAATCAGTACTAGAATAGGCATCTTTTTATTTTTATGTTGTAAGAATAGATTTAAAGCTTCACAAATAACTTCTAAGAACTTAATTCTATGAATATATCCTTTTCCTTGCAATGTCTCAGAAGCACAAACATCGTGTGTGACTCATGGCACATGGTTAAGCATCAAAGCACTACCCCTGTCATTGACACTCCAAATTGTATCTCGTACATTGTTGGGATATTGTGAGACACCATTGCAACCTGAAGAGATAAATAAGGATTAAAAGATCATTTCATGCATACATATTAGTTTTTCATGATGTTATAGCATCTTGTGAAAGGCTATCAATTCGTAATATTATGTGAATAACTTTGAAATCTTATGTATGTTTGATTATAGTTGTTTTGAAATATAATTTTTGTAACTAAGGGTTGTATGACTTAGGGTTGCAGGGGTGTATGACTACAAGTGCCAACACATTAATAAGTATTTTCTTCTCCTAAGACCAATTTGTATGAGTATTTTTATCAATATAAGAAAATAGTTATTTAGTCTTATGTATATTTGCATATACATATGTTCTTAATCTCTTTTATTCATTTATAGAAGCCAATTCATGCACGTGCCTCTCAATTAATTATTTTTCTAAGCTTTACAATTTTCATGATATCAAATTTATGTTTCTTCTATTTAACTTTGTTTACAAAGCATTCATATATTGTCTTTTTTCTGGGACTAAATGTAGTTATGGAAAAAAATAATTCATTAAGTGACCTATATGTAAGCCTACAAATGACACATATTCTTTCCTCATCCTCTGTGGTCATAGTAGCAGTTTGATTTAAATCTTAGAAGCTACTTATTCTAAAATGTGCTAATTGATAAAGAGAAAATATAGGTTTTTGCTAGTATAATTGTTAGATAAATTTTTTGGTATAAGTGGTGCTTTCCTTGGGTGCATTTAATAGAGTTCATAACAGGTTCTTTTTGAAAGTACTATTCTCTAAGAAATATATTATACACTTATAAAATTTATTAATTAGAGTAATCGAGTCTAAAATCTTATTGAAGTCAAAATGGTGGCCTTTATGTAGTAGATACACAAGGTCCAAACTACATTGTTAAAGACACAACAA
The DNA here is from genome assembly GCA_027943335.1 of Chamaecyparis obtusa. Classification (NCBI taxonomy): domain Eukaryota; kingdom Viridiplantae; phylum Streptophyta; class Pinopsida; order Cupressales; family Cupressaceae; genus Chamaecyparis; species Chamaecyparis obtusa. The sequence continues at coordinate 233,612 of BSBK01007124.1, read as the reverse complement.
TAGGGAAAAAGATCACGTGATTGACAGTTAGACAAGGAAGTTATTGAATATTAAGTGAATAAATCAAATAGGAAGAACACATATTTATGTTTTTTTTATAACAACCATCCTTAATCAAATTTGAATCTAATAAGTATTCAAGTTGCATGGGTGCTTAAGAAACTACAAAAATAGATAGCACAGAAAACCATGTTTTGAAAGATTTGCAACATATTTCCAATGTAAGAATTCTTTCCTCATCTAAGATTTAATGATATGATTTTTTTTTATATCTTTAATTAAAGTTTAATTGGGTTGCCCTTAATGTTGTATATTGAATTTGAGGCTAATAATTGCTCTTGAATGGTGGCTATTGTTTTTGGAAAATCATTGTAATCAATCTCTCTAATTTTTAAAGAAGATTCTTATATAAGTTGAGATTCATCATTCAAATTGAATGGTAAGTGTTATTTAAAAAAAAAACTAAATAATTGCTAGCCAGTTTCTTAACATCAGATGGTAATATTCTTCCTATTGTTAGGGATTGCTGGCCACCATGGAGCTGCAGAGCAGACATGATCTAACTTCAAGGATTTATAATTCTATTATTCCTTGCAAGGATGAGGTTAACATTCAGGTATATATATGAATGATGATTGTATGGGTTAGCTTGTTTTTTCCTTGGCTAGAAAGAAAGAAGCCCAAAGAATGTACAAAGATTGTAAATATCTATAGTAGTACACAAATTTTCTTGCACCACCTTCGAATTGGAAATGGGTAACTAATGAGCTGGTTTCTATCTTAGAGTCAAGGGAGGTTGCCTCTAACTTAATTACAGATACTGTTCTAGATCAAGTATTTACTAGCAAATGAACTTTTGGTATGATTATAATTTGAAGCAATAGATGTTCTTCATATCACGATTAATAGATTATAAACACTACAAATATGAGATAACTAAATTATTTTCTAAACTTGTGTTTTCCAGCCAACTATTTCTAGTTTTGGTTTTTTTCATATGTAGCCTTGTCATTGTTAGGTATTTCTTGAGAATTTTGAATTTTGAATTTCAGAGTTATCATTTCTTTCAATGTAAAGATTGTAGTTGAAGAAAGGAATGATTGGATTTTGATTAAATTTGTAGCCTTGAGGAATCTTTCACTTTGATGATAAAAACATTTTGATAATTTCAATTTACAAAGGAGCAAAAGCCATAAGGGTAGGTGATTTAAAAACCCTAGCCTGCTTAAGCACAAGATCCTTGTAGCACTAAAAAATATTAATTATGGTGAAACTTCCAGGAAAAAACAATATAAATTCAAACAGCCACAGTCATGCCTCAAGTACAATGAAATGAAACCTCAACCCTTACTAATAGAAAACTTAAAAAGATATCAGACGAGCTCAAGAATAATTGTTCTTTAATTTGAAATTTGAAATTTTATTGCATTTTTATGCCAAAACTAGGCACACAAAATCCTCACTTAACAAGATCCATCAAAGGACATAAAACACAAGTCTTCCTTCTTTTTTCCATCAAGCAGGATCAAGCTGTAACACAACTTTTGTTAATTTACATTCTTGAGAATATCTCAATTTATAAAGTAAAATAAAAAATGCTTTATTTATATGTAATAAAAATATAATATTTTAATTAATTAAAATGTAATTATTTTTAAATTATTAATAACTTTCCATTAAATAAAAATTAATCAAAATATAATAATAATTGACATAATCAAATAAAACATTCCAAAAATAAATGTTTAAGTACCATGCCCATATTCTACATATTACGAATAATCGTGTTGAATCCAAATATAGTTAATAGTTGATCAAATATAGTGCATGCATGAAATTAAATTGCATGCTTACTGGTGCTTTAATGATATAATATTGTAATTAACTATCGCATAGTCTTTATTCCTTTGAGTTTCTCCAAAATTCTCCTTGACTTTTAATGAGCAATTGATAAGCATACATGAGCAGAACTGTGTATATTGAATAATGCTACCAATTACTCATGAGACAAAACTTAGATACAAACATTGGTAAACATATTAGTAAAGCTTCAATTACTAATTGATAAGCATACATGTGAAACTGAGTAGAGTGAATGAAGGTGTCATTCAGATTTTCTTCAGAGATGGCTCATTCATATGGGTATTCATTAAAACTATTTGTGAAACGTTAACCAAATAGCACGAGATAATCATTGACTATTCTATTAAGCGGCACTCCTTTTTCCATTTGATTAGCTTACATTAACTATATCTGGGTTCAACTCCATTATTAGTAATCTGTAGAATATGGGCATGGTGTTGGAACATTTAATTTTGGAAGAAGAATTGCTTCCAATCTAACTGATGTTGCTTGCATGGTGGCATCCATGTAAACTGAATTCAAATTTTCAACTTAGACACCAATTGATCCATCAATTTCATATACCAATTTAGGAAAAGATTAATGTTTCTCTACCTGATAATTACTTATCACATAGTTTCCCTGTAAATTTTTTATTAACTAGAAATTGTAGAAAACAGTCATAATTAAATTAGAAATACAAACAAAATCACATAGCTCGACCAACCAATTGATAAAAGTTCAATTGCATGTTTCAATTAGATAGAATTGAGTTCCAGTTTGAAACTTAATAATGATTGATGGACTTTTGCATAGCTGCTCAATAGAATAGTTTTTAAAATAACCATGGGGTGTGGGTAATTAAATACTCTATTCATGTCCAGATGTGATGCGTGGATTCTTAAAGCGATCTCCATTCTTGTGCTTACCAACCACAATGAAAATTCTGTGGTTGAAACAACCATTGACTAGCTTTTTCACCATGCACTACAATATAATTACCAAATTGCAAGGAGCAGCCAGAAGATTGTCAATGTTATCCTTACAATAGTGGAAAGTTGAACTAAAATAGATTTACATGATTGTTACAATCATCTAAATAAAAATTCAGCATTGCAAAGAAGCAAAGTGTGCTTGTAAGACTTCGCTAGGAACTATTTATAATTAAAATGAGCAGCTTTTCGTTTGTGCCGACTGAAATCTGATACAAATCGAAAAGTTTGACCACATCCAGCCGTTTTACAGACATAAGGGCGTTCTCCAGTGTGTAAACGAATATGCTCTGTTCTTGCCCATGCCCATTTGAATGTCATTTCACAACCTTCCCAAGGACAACGAAGAGGCCTGTCATCTAAATGAAGACGGCCATGTTGTACAAGGTATTTGTGTGAGAAAAATTGTTTTTCGCATCCTTTAAAAGTGCACATATTATGCTTGTGGAAATTCAGATCATTTTTTGATGAGAATTTCATAGGACAGCTTTCAGTATCACAGCAATACATATTTTTATCTTCACTATTCTTAGATGGTATGGGTTTTGCTACTTTCTTTTTACTTTTTGTTATTGCTTTAGAGGAGGCAGATTGCCGTAATGCTTTGACTGCAACTTTTTTTACTACCTTCACCTTAGGTTTTGATGATCTTGGCCTTAGCCTTGTACTTGGCCCACCTTCAAGCACACCTGCAAGAGATAAATAATGACATTAATAATGAAATCTCAGGAAGAAGCTGGCACTTATGGCCCTTTACGAGAAAGCACGCTTTATCCATAAGATCTGTTTCTGATTCTCTTCCAGAGCATCATTGCTTATTTTAATCATACCATTTATCTCTATCTATTCTTGCCTTAGCAACATCTAATTGTAACTTCCAATAGGACTTGTCACTGCTGAAAACATACCTGCCTATTACTCGAAGAGCAAGAGGTAAACTTCCACACGCTTCGGCAAAGTTGTCTACCAAATTCTCAAATCCACTTTTACAAAGATTCTTTATGAAATGCATGCTAGGAGAAGATCTCTTTGCTATGCTGTGGATTCATCTTATAAAATGGATTCTTACTCTGGCCTGTATAAGAAGCCTCACGTCACGGGTTGTGACAATCACCAGAGTATTGGGACTGAGGGCATGTAGGGGTACAAGGACATCTAACTGCTTCTGATACTAAGCATCATTTATAATTATAAGGAACCTTGACTTAAAGTGTTAAAAAGTTAAAATTGACTGGCATTCTCTAAGATTAATATGTTGCTTGGTATGTGGTTTAAGAGCAGACGAATATGAATTATGATCTGAGGAAACAGATCATTCGGAAGCTTACTTTGTAGAGAAGTGTGCATACCTTTGAGATCATTTTCTCGCACATCAAATTGGATAGTTGACCTGCTGAATTTTGAATGTTTGGGATTGAACAAATCTTTTGCAAGAGTGCTCTTGCAAGACCCTCCCATTCCAAAGTTGCGAATTATTTTGTCTCTCATCTCCGTATTTCTCATCTGACAATGAATCTGGAAATCCTTCACAAGCTCATCATGTCCCTCCGCACGTATTGTAACTTGGAGAAGAATTTCTCTCTTTTTCTTCTCCTTAACAACCGCGGACACGAGATCGCGATACAGCTTATTCAGATCGCTGATAATAGGAAAAGCAGAAACAAAAGTCGAATTTAAAAAGGGCTGAATGTAATTGAGGTAACTTTTAGTCTTTCTCCCCCCAACATTCTCTCTAGTGTGAAGTATAAACTTAATATGCTAAACACAAAAAATATTTTTGACACTAATTGAAGTAGGTTATTGGGAAAAAAATTAGCAAAGATATAGAAAAAAAATATGGATGGAAAGCCAGTGACTGTCGTCTTACTCATCCTGTCCATTGAGTTCGTAGCCCTTGACGAATGAAATGCTCTGCAGGCAATCTTTCCACCTTTGAATGTCATTATGAGTATATCTACCCTTCTCTTCGTGCTTGTAAAATGCATCTGCAACTCCTCCTTTGATGTAGCGGAAGTCTGAAGGCTCAACATTGTAAAACAGGGGAATAATTCTGGCTTTGGTCTGAAACATCAAAGCAAGCTCAGCTAAGCACCACGCAGACTCTGCATATTGTGGTGAGAAGATGGCTATGTGCACTGTGGAAGACAAAATGGCATTCTTTATGGCAGAAAGAAAATAATCTCCAACTTCAGTCGCTTCAGAATCTAGATATGCTGAGATTCCAGCTTTCTGTAGGGAATTGTAAAGCTGCAGAGCAAGAGTTGTCTTGACGTCTGGACCTCGATGGTTGATGAATACATCAAACTGATTTACGGACAAAGGGGATTTGATCTTATTGTTGGGAGGTTCAAGTACCAAAAATGGATCGGGTGCCTGCTCTTCTCCACCAGATGTCGAAGTAGAGGCCATTGACAGAAAATTGATGCACTAGTATTAGAACACAAACCCCTATCATATACAACAATTAAAATGAGTATGAAATTCTACTAAGCAAAAACTGAAAATCAGCAAACAACTACTAATTTATTTTTTCAACAAAGAAATAAATGAGACTCCATCTCTGCAAATCTAATAAAAAAATATTCAAATCATTTACATCTGAATTTAGAGTTTTTTCACAGACCAGACCTTCAACAAAATACCACTCGCCCCTCAGAACAAACCTACCATACCTGCAACAATATAAAATAAAATACTCGGAGCCATCCAAACTCAAAACCCAAAAAACTCCCAAAACATTTGCTAAAATTTCCCCTCACCAGATGCTACGATGCCTTCTTGAGAGCATCAACCAAACAAAACTTAAATGTCCGCCATCAGGGTTGTTACGTTATATTTACAACTACTCTGATTCAATGAAACACGGATATTAAAAAGGCAATTTACAGTCAAGCTAGAGGAGGAATGTAACGAAGAGTAAATGGGTTTGAAGATTCCTGCAGGGTTCCCTCCACGTGGATGCTCCTGCATCATGGTGAAAAACCAAACAAGTCAAGTATGGATATGTTGAAAACAAGGAATTTGGTGCTTCAACATGAGGTAACAGATATAGAGATAGAAATGGCCGATGAACAAAGAGTGCGTACTCCCGGGGCCGTTTCAATGTTCTTGCCTGGCAAGGAAAAAAGGTCAAGTTCGTATCGGCTGTGTTTCCACGTTATCACCTGGAAACAACCAAGAAGATTGGAAGGCTGTGACTCCTACACGACAGAGATAAAAAAATTGTTAGAAGGAGTAAATTAATTATGGATAGGTATTGCGGCACAAACCAAAGATTTTTTCGTAGTGACAGCCGTCCATCTTGGCCGCTCAGACAATGTTGGACATGTCTATAAGGCATAAAAAGCTCGTGACAAGATAATTTGTTTAAATTTAATAATTATATTAAATTTCAGAATACAATTACTTTATCTTTTTATTCTAATTATTAAATACAAACAAATTATCTTGTAGAGACTATTTGATGCCTGTATAGACATCTCCTATACATCTCCCTCAATGTCGTATTCAGCCATGCACATTATTCATGTGCTCTTTACCTCACCTGTCCACCATTTAAACTGCAAATAACAGCTATCGAGAGCGTACTTTGACATTTATTATGTATTCTTCTATATATTGAATAAACTGAGCATGCGATCAACAACGCTCATCTTTATGGGTTTCTCCTCTGTGCCAAAGTTTTCAACTTGGTATCAGAGCCAAAGGTGATAACAGAGTGTCCTCTAGTTTGCAGAGTCATCTCATGTTTGTTTTGTCTTTGTACTATTGTGTTTAAGGTTGTGTAGATATCCATGGAGATTTGGCAGAGAAAATATCAGAGCCAAAGGGAAGGGTTTGTACCAGGTTGCAAGTAGAGTGCCATATTCTTATCACAATCTGTATGTTCTGTGTGTAGTGTTAGTTATTTAAGAGTCTAAAGAGCCTGGAGACAGTGAGTTTAGGCTCTTGAGGTCAACTCCTGATACGTTTCCTTGCTGAGACAATTACATTGAAGTTTGAGTGTTGTTTAATGCTTTGGTCTGAAGATCTAATGATCCTGGATATGAAAGGTGCTTTGCGGTTTTAGTGTTTTGATATAAGGAGTGTTTGGCATTGAGGACGAAAGGTGTGTTGTTGAAAGATCCACCTGTGAAGTGAGTGTTAAAAAAATGGGTATCAAGCTATTTTTTTTTTAATAAGTGTTAAAATTAGTCATTAATTTGACTGTCTCACTACGAATTCTGCGTCCAGAAGAAGAAAAACACAATGTGGGAAGAAACTATCGCTTAAGGATGTAGGCTATGTTGTTACTAGAAAAATTAGTAAGTTGAGGAGGCCACAAAAAGTGTTAAAAACAATTACTCGTGCTAAATCCAAAGGTATGGATAAGAGGAGGAGATCGTTGTGGTTAGTGTATTGCCACTCCAAAAAGATTACATCTGTGAAAGATGTTTATGTTTGATATAAGATTGTTGTGAAGAATTTTCAAAAGATTATAAAGTGAAGGAGTTTGGTGTTCAAACTAAAGTTGTTAAGGAGATGTTAATCATTAAAAGTAGTGGGCTTCAAATGAGTTCATCAGCTATGTTAACCTAATATTTGTATAAAACTGTGAATGGATTATGTGTGTGTCTAGGGCAATAGATATTAGATGTTATTAGTTATAAGAGTTTGTTGCTAGTGGGCCATTTACAAAGTGTTTGGGGTGGAGGTGAGAGAAGTTGTTAATGCCATAGCTTTTTAACTTGGTATATCCCTCAAGATGAAGAAGGTTGTTGAGATATCCCTCAATAATTTATTGTTTTAATTTAGTGAAGCTATTGATAGTATTTGGGAGGCTGTTGAAAAGAGGTCAATCTCAAACAATGTGCAATTGTGAAGTCAAGAAAGGTTGTATTGTTAATGGGCTATGTATTTTGGTCAAATGTTTGAGAGAGAGCCAACTTTATTAAAAGGAAAAACCAAAGTATATATCATACCTAATTTGTTGTAAGGGGTGCATTATTGTTGTACCTAAAACTCCAGAGGTTTTTGGTTTAATATATTGATGAGCCACGTATCTGAAAATGATTCCTATAGAACTAGAAAGTACAATGGATGGGTACCCATGTATCTAAGTAGATAGATTTCTTTTTATATGGACTCAATAATCAATTTTGATGTAGGTATAGAATGAGAAAATCTGAGAGTGTTGATAGTTTCCACACAATGATGATTTGTGGTCATTAGAACTAGTGCGTGCTTGGTTTTTGGTAATCCAAACCCACTTGAGTGAAAAGTTTTTGGTGTTGAAATTGTTGTTGGTTGAGGTGTTGTCATTCATATTTTTTTCATTGATGTCAACATATTTTTTACTTGGTTTTATCAGAAGTCTTAGATAGACTGGTTATGATAGGAGCAATGGGTCTGACAGAGTGGTATGAACATTGTACATAATTCAAGGATGTATGAGCTTAGATTTGTGATTAAGGATGTGTGTAGACCTTATATCTAAATTTATAGATCATTATCCATTATTTTACATGAGTTATGATTGTTTTAATGAAGACTGGTCACAGTGCAATAACAGAGGATTATGAAAGAGATAGTCTCTGAGCTTTTAGGATAACTTGGATGTGAGCATGGATTATGGTCTGTGATCTTGACGCTTGACAAAAGACACCTGGGAGAACATTGTATGATATTATTGAGTCGTCGAGATCTAGGTGACGTCAGATTATATGGTATTTCCTATGGATGATATGTAGAGAATCAAAAATCTTGGACTTGACATATGGGGTGAATTTCCATGGTGTAATGAAATGAGTTTATTCTATTTACATGCTGAGCCAGTTTCATGATGAAACCTTAGTGCTTGATAAGCCATATGTGGTAACAAAGGAGGTAATTGAGGCAGTTACTCGATTATGCAGTATTGGTGAGTTTCATGGAAAGAAGTCTATCAATTATTAGGAGGTATACGATCTTACAAAAATCGGTCAAGATCAGTGTGCATTCCTTATAGATACGATTGAAGATCTAATTACAAGGTATGTTTCTTATGAAATTCTATAAAAAATTCAATTTTAGAATCAAGAAGGTTTGACTTCTTTTTGGCTCTGTATATTTAATGCAAGATTGTGAAGGAGAATGCACAATTGGATTTGTGTAAAATGTTGTTTGACAATTTCCTTGAGAATATAAAAATGTTAGGTGAAGATGGATATGCATTTAAATTTAGTTCATTTTTTATGTTCTTGGTATTCTACTTTATGAATTCTTTATCAAAAAATGATAAAATTGAGTGGAGGATCGACATTCCAATCGATAAGAAGATTTACAAATACCTGAGTTTGTTGGACAACATCATAAGTGCATGCAAGGCATACATTTCTACATTATAAATGAATATTTTTTGGGGGATGGTTGTTTCTAGAGCTATGCCTATAAGTCATGGTTAGGAGGGTTCCTCCTCTAGTCAAGAGTTTCTGGAAGGAGTTGTCGTTGGTTCATCTCCTAAATAAAAGAAGTTAAAGACTGGTGAGAAAGGAAAATAAATTGGTACAATATCAAAAGATGAGGAAGAAGAAATAGCCGAAGAAGAAAATATTACAATGAGATGGATGTTCAAGAAGAGGAAGTAGTTGTAGAGAGCTATGTGTCCTCTCTGGGAAAGTCTGCGAGTATGGACTCGAGTACGATGAGAACCTGGATAGAAATTGATGAATATGGAAATGTTAATGGTCTATGAACTAGATGTTCTTTGGAGGATAATAAAATGGTGATAAAATTGTTGATTGATCACCTAATTAGTAAAACAGTTATAATTTCTAGTGTATTTGGTTTGATACTGGGTGATTTTATTGTGAGTTTTGAGGTTGAGTTGTTATATTTTGGTGCAAATTACCTAATCGTGGAGAAATATATAGTGAAGAAGTGTGAAAATTTAAAACAAATAATTTTTGGAGTTATCAGAGAGCTAATGAATTGTGTGAAGGCGATCTCTAATATTAAAAAATACTATCTTCAGTGCCCTACTACTATAGACAATTTCAGAGGATAGAGCAAAGTGATTGAGAAGGAATTGGACAAACATGAAAATTTGTATGATGTTTTCAAAGATCAAGATGGGAAACAGAGAATTGGAGTTGGTGAACATCAAACATAGTGGTTGTTGTTGCAGACATAGAGAGAAGATATAATAAAAATATTTTGGCTAGTAAAAGACATGTTTGAGGTTTGGTTCGAGTTTTCTTTTGACATCCTAACCAATGTAGAGGATTTTGCATAGTGGTTTCAGGCATTGGATTGGACAAAATCATTTGACAAGCTAGTGAAATGTGCCTATTTGTGTTTATGGATGGAGGGAATAATTTCTGCATGGAAGAAGGAGCTTCTTAATCTTAAGGAGAAGTATAAGAAGGTATTTTTTGTTGAAGTTTTTGTATTTGTGACAACTAGCAATTTTTGAACAAGACACCAAAAGATTAACCTATTAATGTTTGGTACAACCACTAGACTTGTCTAGAAGACACAGGAGGTGGCTAATACATGTCACAAACCAGCACCATACTGAAAAACCAAGGAGACAAAGGGTGCAATCAATTTTTCTCCCCGTTGTAACAATCCCCCAATTGTACGCGTGGGGTTCAAACTTGTGACCAAGATCTAATTGTGGTTGTCACCGATGAAGGGGCTGTGGAGTGATCAGTCTAATCATACAAAAAGAGTAAATACAAGGAGAATACACAAGAGAATATAGAGAGAAAAATAAACATTGGCATTTATTTACTAAAAATTAGTTACATTAGTTGGCAACGTACATGCTAGGCTAGAATAGACCTACTTAATTATAGTCATCAGTTAGAGACCTTAGAACCCAATTCTAAAGATTATCCTTGATTACTAACTAGAGCCCCTTTCTAGATAAGTATTGCATTACATAAATAGGCAATGTGACATGTAGGTCAGCCCAAGAACAATGAACATTCCCCAAGAATAGGGAAATATGTCAAACAAAATAGGGCAGGTCCCAAATCATAAGGAACTCTATCCATAAACAATGAAAGGCCTATTGAATAGATATTTAGCTCCACATGCAGTCGAAGAATAAATATGTATGTGTCATAGAGATTCACAAGCTATATATTTCCATTGCAAGATTGGAATTCACCAACAGGTCAAAAATTGGTAAGAACATACCTCTTGAGAGAGAAAAAAACATAATTCTAGCAACAATGAACCAAATGAGATATGAACCTAGGAACATGATCCAAGATAGGTCCTGGGTACAATCCAATCATCATCTTTAAGCTAACTTTGAAAACATATGATGAATCACCAATTTTATCTCTCAGACTAGAAAATAGGAACAATACTAAACAAAAATATTTTTAGTTGACGCAAGATTGATGCAAACCCAAAATGCTCTGGTAAGTATGAAGGAAGGTTACCTTTCAAATGCTTCAATAGTAATAATATTGTTCATATCGCATCTAGGTGTCCAAAAAAAAGGATAGTAGAGACAAATCTAAGAAATATTATGTTAAGGATCATAAAAGTTTTTATGTTGTTGAAGAAGGTGTGACTGATGATGAGTTTGTTGCTAGTGAGGATGAAATTATATGTATTAATCTTAAAGAAGCTAATCCTAATGAAGAAAATGCATTGGTTTCACAAGTTGTTAAAATAGATAAATGGGTCATTGATAGTGGATGTTCACATTATATGACTAGTGATAAGGACAAGTTTGTGAAGCTTGATGACTATGATGGTGGGTTTGTTAGATTTAGTAATAATGCTCCTTATTTGATTAAAGGAAAATGATCTATTACTCTTGATGGTAAAAATAGTACTGATGATGTCCTGTATGTTGAAGGTTTAAGTCATTATTTATTGAGTGTTGGAAATCTATTGGATAAAGGCTACAAAATAGAAGTCATGAATTGAATCTGCAAGATAATTGGAAGTACAGGAAAGCTTATTGCTAGAATTAATGAAAGTTGGTTATGGAAAAAAAGATTTTGTCATATAAAATTTGATAATATGGTGAAAGTTAGCACTACTCATGCTGTAAGAGATTTTCCTAAATTGATGAATCCTAACAACATGTGCAAAGAATTTAAATTGGGGAAGTTGACTAGATCTACGAGTGTGTGTTTGGAGTTGGGGGCCAATTCTGTGAAAGTCCATGGTGAAGGAAAATAATTAATACAAATCGAGCACCCTGTTAGCACGTGCAAAAAATTTCATGGCTCTCACCCTTTTCTTCTGGTCTCAGCAGTCATTTTTCAGGTCTCTGGCCTTAAATCCTTAGTTCAAATTTTTGAAAAACTAGCAGTTGTATTGAAAACCCTTTGTAATGCCCTGGCCCTATTCTATTTTAATGTTAATTTTTTGGGCAACTTAAAATCCCTTTAGCACATGTGCTTTAATATTTTATCACCCCGCTGGGTCATGCCTTTAATTTTTCCTAAGTCCCTGGCGCTTAATATTTCCTTAAGCCTAAAGTTTGGCAGGTTTTGTTTTCCCTAAGTCCAACGTTTTAATTCTTTCTAATGTAATGGCTTAATATTTTTCCTGGGCCCAGCTCTGACACCATCTTAATCCTATAGTTTTCGTAAGTTTGCAAGGATTTTGTTAGAGGCTTACGATCTTACGATGATCATTGATTCTCTTTCATGACTTAACGCTTCAAACAGGCAGGTCCATTACTACGTGTACACAAATGGCGGCCTTTGATTGGTCCACATAATAGTGAGCTGGACATGTTGTCAGATAGGCCCGATATCTCAATCAAAAGATTCAAGATCGATGGTTGGCATATAAGCGCATAGAATCTTTTCAGCCCTTTAGATCTTGCGCCAGCTGTCTAATCTTCCAAGCAGTATAATGTTCTCGGTGGGTCCTAATTTCCATCTAAGCACAGTTGGCGGTCTCTTATTGGTCCACAAGGTAATGACTCGGTGCTTGTCAGTGGGACTTGAGTTTCTAGCTTGTCAGAGGGTCCTAACATCTGCAAAAAATCAATGGTGGGTGTAAGTTCTTATGGAATGTGTCAGACGCATGAGATCTTTAGACAACCATCAATTTTACTTTCCCTCAGGTGACTGGCATAGGTGGGTCCTCTAACATTCGGAGCTGACGTGAATGATTTTCATTGGAGGAAAGGATGACGATGCAGTGGGACCATTTACTAGGTGGTACAGAGTTGTTCAAATTCTATTGATCGATGCGAGGAATCAGCTAGGTGGGGTTGTTGTCAGAAAGGTTAGTGACAAGGACAAGATCCATGGTCGGTGTAAGTTCTCATGGATGGTGTCAGAGTCATGAGATCTTACGCACGCTGTCTGATTTCAAAGGCAAATAAAGGTGAGTCCTATGTCAGAGATGACCGGGAAATTTCAGTGAGTAACATGATGACAGGTGGCATAAGTGGGCCTAGTTAATGGTCTAAAGGCTTAGTAGTTCTGACAAGGTGTTTAGCGGCCCAAAAAAATTTCAAAGGCCTTGCTCATTCGCACAATAAATTTTTGATGCTCTAAATCAACTGGCAATCTAGCGAACAAGCATTTGCATAATAGCTAAATGAATTGGCAGAGAGATGAAACATTCGGCAAATAGGCGCTAGTCTTCAGTCGCCAGTTCACTAAATAAGACACCGGGGTTAGTAACTTTCCTTTGGTCACCAGTTCGTGGGGTTAAGCGGTGGGTTAGTATTTCATTTCATGAATAAGGAATTTCCTTGTCACGTAGTCGCTAAAAGATAACCCAAGGATGGCAGTTGAGTTAAGGACTTAAAGCCCATGAAATAGAGGGATCTGACGATCATGACTTAAAGATGGCCCAAGTTTAAATTATGACCGCCGATTTGCTACTGGCACTTGGAAATGACCGTTATGATTCAAATTCAAATTTCTTGGAGGGTTTCCTACAACCAGAAGGACTAAAATTGAATGCTTTCACAGCCAGATTTGTGTTGTTTGGTGGTGCTTGCTATTGCGGTGTGGTCCAGTGTGTTCCATGATCATCTGTAGGGGTCTGTACTGTATTCTTTATGCTCGAGGTGTGTTGCAGGTGGCTGAACAGGTTGACATTTTGGACATTTTTATGGTTCTCAGTACCTTCTTTGTGAGGTTATCATGATTGTGGATCACCCCGGGATTTTCTTTCTCTTGGTTGCTTGGGTTTCCTCCCCTACTTTTAATTTGTGACCATTTCTAGTTGGTTGGGTGGTTGCAACCCTAACCCTAATCATCCAAAGCTTGATGCATCCTCTTTGAGGATTCCAAGGTGCCTAGTTGTGGTATATATAGAAAAAAGTGATATTTTGTAAAGGTTGTTGATGGTATTATACTGAGCAAGGAGAGCCTGGATTTTGGGTCTGTTTCTTTGGCACTTTGTTGTTTGATAATGTATTGATTCTAAAAATTTTAATGAGAATACATTTGGATTTCAATCTCATGTTTGTGTATGTCTTCTTATTTAGTTCTTGAGCTCATATATGTTAATTTCACCAAGTGGGTTATCATATGGTAAACAAAGAGTATTTTGAAATTATCTTTGAGTTCCTAACAAAGTTAGGATTAAAGTCTTTCAGGTAGTTTCAGTTAGTTCATGGCTAGATAAGGATTCGATGTCCTGATATGTGAGTGAGAGGGGTAATAGGCAAAGCACTTACTTCAAGTTCATGTGCATTTGAGTTAAGGTTTTAGGTTGACATATGTTATTAGGTGACTCTTTGTCCTTGGATAAGGCACTAATCTCTTCCCTAGAGGCAGTCCATCATCATCAATCACACATACAAATTTAAATGATAATATCTTTTAGTTAGTTAGTAAAGGAGATAGTTGCATATTATTTTGAGACTCCTTTGGAGAAGTGATTCAAGGGTACACCCACCTGAGCATTAAGGCTCAAAGTGTAGGAGGATTTCATTATTGATCCTTGTTAATTGGCCCTCTTCCTTGTAGACTTTGGAGTGGTGATAGAGTTAGAGTAATATTAAAATTATCCATTAAAGTATAAATCTACAAGTTGAAGATCAAAGGGAACTCCCAACAAAATGGCATCTCTCCTGGGGAGAGTCTAGAGGTAAAGGTTGTTAAATGCACTCTTGTTTTCTTGTTGTACTCAGTTAAAGGTTTTCCCATCTTTGGTGGGTGGCGACTCAAAAGAGGTTAGAACCAGTGTCATACTGCAAGTAATGGAAAAAAGAAGGAATACTAGGTCCTTTGTTAGAAAAAATCCAAACGTCACTCTAGAACAATTACCTAAGTAGGAGAAGAAGAGTTGGATCAGAAGAAATGGTGAGTCTACTAGTGTTCTCATAAGAGAACAAAGAAATACCAAAGGTAGAGCACCACATGTTTCCTCAAGTGAGGAAGGTTCACAAGACAGAGTTTCTAGATCAGATGGTGGTCGCTCTGAAGATAGATTTTATGATACCCCAGAGGTCATATTTCAAAACAAGAGTTCATTTCCTACAGGTCAGGATGAACAAGCCAAAGAGATGGGTCTTGAGATTGATTTAGATCTTGATGAAGATAATTTCAGAAGGGGGCCTATGAGACCAAGGAAAGTCCATTTCCCATATCAAAATCTTACTAATATGGATGTGTCATCAGGTTCTTATGACATTATGATAGACCCAGATGATTTGAAGTCACTAAGGTTACAGTTGGCAGAGCAGGACACCATACATAAGAGGTTACAAAAGGAGAGGGAAGCTGAAAAGGTGAATGCTCTGATAGAAAGACAATCTCTCCTTAGAGAGATTAATGAAATGGAGCAGAGAAACAAGATGCTTGCCTCTACTCCTAAGACTTTGCAACATGATGTCTTTGGTGATCTTGATGCTTTGAGAAGTGAGCGGGAGCACTCACTACAAGATCATGAATTTGATAAGGAGGGCCCTATGGTTAGATAGGTTCAAAGCTATGCTTCCCTCCCTAAATATAAAGATGGGCATGAGATCACTGGGCCTGTTGTTGCCACTTGTGAGAAAGGAAAGAAAAAGATGGTGGGATATCAAACAAGCAGATCATTGATAATACTAGGGGTCCCACCACCCAATTCAAATAAGGACACAGAGATAGAATGAAGAAGAAAAGAAGATGAGGACCTTGCAAGAGAACTAGAGAGGGCTGAAATTGAAGCCTCCATTACAGAAAAGAGAAGAAAGATCTAGTTCTTGAAGGCTTCATCTGCAAATGCTCTTGGTCAATCTGCTAATGAACTAGGTATGCCATCTATGACTACTACTATTCCACTTAGTAATGCTACTACTAGTTCAATTCCTTCTTCATCTACTAGGATAGGTGCTGATCCTAGACAGTAGTCAAATGCATAAGTAGATGGAAATGTAAATGCAAATGTTGATCCTAGGGTTAACACTAGTTCAAGTTTTCAAAGAAGACCTATGCAATTAGAAGGCTATAGGCAAATTAGTTTTGATGGGATACCAGGCTACCCGAATGTTTTTCCAAATGATATAAGAGATAAGGTACCTAAGTTTGCTAGTAATAATGCTATTAGTTGTGAGGATCATCTTTGGTTATTTGTTGATATGCATAATTTACGAGGTAGAGCATGAGGATGTAGTCATGAAATTGTTTGTTCAATCTCTAATGGAGGATGCCAGAGATTGGTTTAAGAGACTTCCTGATAAATGTATTGATACTTGGGATTCCTTTGAGAGATGTTTTAAAGAGCAGTATGGTGATAGGCATAATGCTAGTTTCATGTTGAATGAATTCAATACCATAAGGAAAAATTAGAATGAGTCTGCAGTTGAATTCAACATGAGATTTCAGAAGGGTATGCATAAGTTGTTCCAAGTTATGTGGTTAGATGACAATGTTTGTCTAACTACATAATTCAATGCATTTGATGGAAAGATGGGATACTTGTTGAGGGACAAGGAACCAAGAACTCTTAGAGATGCTTTTAGGATTGTTGTCAATATTTAGAACAATATGAAGATATCAGGAAAGTTGGAAAATGATAGGAATGTTGGAACTAGGAGGCAAGAAGAAGAAAAATTGGATAAGGTGCTGAATGCATAGAAGGATTTGAAGGCACATGCAAATAGGAACATCAGTGCTCCTACCAATGAAAGGCCTCAGTTCAACAACAATTTCAATAAGCAGAATAGATTACAGAACTACCCCTACAACACCCAATGGAAGGATGGCAAGCCTATTGTCCCTGCTGCAAGAGGAAATAATGATAGACGTGTCCCTGACCCTCTACAAAAAGCTTCAATAAATGTCATGGAGGACATACCTTGGTGTGTTGCATGCCAGTCCCCTCAATCTATAGAGCATTGTGTGGTTGCACATTCTATGGCTGCAAATCAAGATTGCGGCAGTGAGGAGATAGAGAAAGAAGAAGATCAAGATGATGTTGGATGCAACATGGCTACTTCATATATAGGATATGAAGATGATTCTGATTTTGATGAAGAAGTAGATGAAAATGTGAAGAGAGACAATCAAACCCTTTTTCATCAAGATATTTTTTTTGATAGTGAAGACATTGATAAGAAGACATGTAACATGAACTCTTTTTCTAAGCCAGTAAATTTAAGAAGACCTTCTAGAGAAGAGATGGATAGGATTTCTGCAGAAATGATTGCTTAGGTGCAAACTAGAGGCATGGTGGCAAGGAATACAAATGAGAAAGCTGTAGGAATGTTTATAAAGAGTACCAACTCTGGAGAGCCTAATGAGAACAAATCACAAGGTGATCACATGGAGAAATTCAAGAGTGTAAAAGGGAATAATTGTGAGCCTAAGGGAGTTGGAGTTGAAAAAATTTCTATTGAGATTGAGAAGCTAGTTAACACAATGGCTAAGATTTTAAAAATGAGGGTGGCCAATACACCTAATGTATCAGATAAGCAAAGAGATACTAGAGCGGTCCAGATTGATATTCCTTCCTCTAATCCTATTGATATGTTATCTGTATTGTCCCAAATTACAGTTAAGGTTCCATTGTTAGAATTGTTGAGGATCCCTGAACACAAAGATAGAGCTATTGCATGGGTAGATAATGTTCATAACAATGATGTTGCATGAAATGGATCTCAGGATAAAGCTTTGAAAGGTGTTGCTACTTAGGGAATTGTATCTCAAATTCCTCCTATATATTTGGACAGTTCTGTCAATGCCAACCTTGAAAACATTGATCCATTCTTTTTGAGTGTCCTTGTGAATGGAATGAAATTAAGAAATTGTATGATTGATAGTCGTGCCTCTAATACTATCATGCCTTTCAAAATCATGGAGAAATTGGGCCTTAAAGTTGATACAATTCAAGATAGATGTTGTGCAATGGATTAGAGGGAGGTACCAGTCATTGGGACTATCAATGCAATGCCATATATGCTGGCAGCATATCCAGAGAAAGAGTTGACAATCAGTGTTTTGGTGGTGGAAATCCCTCCTCATTATGGGATGCTACTATCTAGAAGATGGAGTGCTACCATGGGTGGAAGTTTACAGTGCGATCTGTCCTATGCCACTTTCAAGATTGATGATCAATTTGTCAAGATTGAGTGAGAACCAAGAGTATGCCACATGATTGAAAGGAATATTGACAATGAGACTACATGTTTTGTGGATACTGATATTAATGCTTTTATGGTAGAGATCCCTAAACTTGAGAAGGAACCTATTTTGTCACCTATCTCTATTGAGGTAAGTGTTAATTATATGAAGGGTGATTTGTGGGTAATGTACTTTGATGGTGCAAATTGCAAGGATGGAGCAGGAGTAGGTATTTTACTAATTTCTCCTAATGGAAACACCTACAAAAAAAATTTCACATTGAATTTCTTTAGTACCAACAATATAGTAGAATATGAGGTGTTGTTGTTAGGACTGGGGTTGGCACAAAAACATGGTATTAAGTTCTTAAGTGTTGTTGGTGATTCTGAGTTGGTGGTGTCCCAAGTTAGGTCAATATATGCTTCCAAGAACAAAAGGTTAAAACAATATAGGAATGTAGATTGGGATTTGATTGAACATTTTGATGCCTTCAATATTGAGTGGAAGGATAGGAGTAACAATAAGATGGTTGACTTGTTAGCCAATATTGCAATCAATCCCACTGATATTACTTTTTCTGGTATCTCTAAAGTTGAAATTCAGGCTAGGCCTAGTGTACCAGACAATATTGAAAATTGGCAAGTTTTTGATGATGATAATGATATCTTGAATTTTATGAGTTTTGAAGATCAGTATCATGGTCAGGAATTTGATTGTATAGCCTTGGTTGAGTCGATAGAAGGAAAATAGGTTGTCTTTGGCAATGAGGTCATTCAACTTAGAACTAACAAGGTGTCTAAGGGGCTTTTTGTCTTGGAAACTATCTTTGATAACCAGGATAGAATTCAAAAGAATATCAAAAGAGAAGATCATGCTGATCTAGAGGAGATAAATCTTGGAACACATGTGGCACCTAAGAAGGTATACATTGGTAGGGACATGTCTCACAATGTGAGAAAATCTTTGATTGAATTATTGAGAAAATTCAGGCATGTTTTTGCATGGTCATATGATGACCTAAAGGTTTATAGAGAAGATTTCTTTAAGCATATTATTCCATTGAAAGAAGATGCTAAACCTTTCAGGCAAAAAAAAAGGCCTATTAATCCTACTTTGGCACCCAAGATGCAAGAAGAATTAATGAAGCTAAGAGATGCTAGAATTATGAAGCCTATAAGGCACTCTTCTTGGGTTTCAAACCTTGTACCTATGAGAAAGAAGAATGGTGACATCAAACTTTGTGTGGACTTCAAGAATCTAAACATCAGCTCATTAAAGGATAACTATTGTCTACCCAATATGGAAGCTATGTTGTAGAGAGTGACCAGATCAGAATTGATGTCTATGATGGATGGTTTCTCTGGTTACAATGAGGTAATTGTCAAAGAATCAGAACAGTTTAAGATAGCTTTCACTATGCCTTGGGGGACTTATGTTTATGTGAGAATGCCTTTTGGTCTCACAAATGCTGGTGCTACTTTTCAGAGGGCAATGGATGTTGCCTTTTCAAATTTCATAAATGATTTCCTTGTTGTCTATCAAGATGATTTAACTACCTATTCCAAGAAGGAAGAAGATCACCATACTCATTTAGAGAAAATATTTATGAGGGCCTTGGAATATGGCATTTCATTAAACCCAAGGAAATGTGCATTTGGTGTCATTGAAGGTAAGTTGCTTGGCCACTTAGTTGGGAAGCAAGGAGTGAGAATTGACCCTAAGAGGGTAGCAGCTATTGACAAGATTCAAAGGCCAAAAAATATTAAAGGAATTTAGTCCTTCTTTGGTCAAGTCAACTTCTTGAGAAGATTTGTAACAAATTTTGTAGAGGTTACTAGACCTATTTCTAAGATGTTGAAGAAGGGATCTGCAATCAATTGGGAGGGTGAGCCTGATGAGGCTTTCAAAAATATCAAGCAGGCTATCAAAGATGCACAAGTGCTTAAGGTGCCTGATTATAATGTCCCAATGCACATCTTTTCCTTTGCATCTTTTCACACTATTACTGCAGTGTTGTTGCAAAAAAATAAGGATGGTTTTGAGCAGCCTAGTGAATTCTTCAGTAAATCTTTGCAGGCTTCTGAATTGAAGTATGACATCAATGAGAAACAAGAATATGCACTTGTGAAGGTAGTCAAGGCTTTTAGGTGTTACTTGATGGGGGTAGTTGTGATTGCTTTTGTGCCAAGTGTAGTTGTGAAGGATATTTTCTCATAGTAGGAGGTGTCTGGGAGAAGATGCAGATGGATCAATAGGATCCAAGAATTCAATGTTGATGTCTAGATTACCAAATTTGTTAGAGGACAAGGATTTTCAAAACTGACGGCTCAATCCAATCTTGATGCGAATCAGGTAAATCATTCTGAAATTGATTATACATGTGATATGCATGATTGTATTTGGTATCAAGATATTATCTATTATCTAAGAAATATGAGGTGTCTAGATAACATGGATGACTATAAGAAGAGGACATTGAAATTAAAGGCCATCAAGTATGTAATTTTGAAATGTAAATTGTATAGAAAGAATTTAGATTGCATACTTTTGAAGTGTCTAGATGAAGATCAGGCTAACAAGTTGTTAAAGGAAATGCATGCGGGGGTTTGTGGTGGACATTATATGGGTAAAACAACTACTCATAAAATCTTGAGAGTAGGATTTTGGTGGCCCATAGTCTTCAAGGATGCAGAACAGTTGGTAAGGAGGTGTGATGCTTGTCAAAGGTTCTCTGGTAAGCTTAAATTTTTAGGTAACATGCCATTAAAACCAGTAGAAGTGTAGGCTCCTTTCCAACAATGGGGAATTGATTTCATTGGGGAGATACCAAAAAATTCAAGTGGAGGACACTCATGGATCTTAGTTGCCACTGATTACTTTACAAAGTGGGTAGAGGCTATACCTACAAGGAATGCAACCAGCAAGGTGGTAATTGATTTTTTGTTGAACAATATTGTTACAAGGTTTGGTTTCCCTGAGAGAATAGTAAGTGATAATGCCATGTGCTTTAGGTCTGCTAAATATAAGGACTTTTGCATAGGTTTAGGAATTTAGACTTCTTATTGCTCACCTTATCATCCATAAGGAAATGGTCAGGCATAATCTACTAATAAGAGTTTGATTAAGATCCTCAAGAGGATTCTTGAAAAGAATAAAAGAGCATGGAATTCAAAACTACCATTAGCTGTATGGGCTAATAGGGTAACTGTGAAGAGGGCAATTGGTTGTGCACCATTTGACCTAGTATATGGAATACATGCTAGAATGCCTCAAAATAACTTATTGGAAATGTACAAATTTGTGCAATTATATGATGATGACATAGATGATGAGATGTAGTTGATAATTGAGGACTTCATTAGGCTAGATGAAATCAGAAGAGAATCAGTTGCAAGAAATGCCAAGTTGCAATTGCAGGTTAAGAATTTGTATTACAAGAAGGTTGTTGAAAGAAGGTTTGAACCTAGTGATTTGGTACTCATTTGAAATGCTAGACTATAAGATAAAGGAAAACATGGTAAGTTTGATCCCATCTAGCTAGGGCCATATCAAATTCATGAGAAATGGGGCCAAGATTCATATATGGTAAAAGAATTGAATGGTGAAGTTTAGGAATTGCCAGTTCATGGACAATTCTTGAAGAAATACTTCAATTAAATGTATTTTATTTCCGTGAATAGTAGTCAGGTCTATATATTCTGTAAATTTTGTAAAGTTTCTTGCCCCTATCCTATTTTGTCCTGGTCTGTAGGGTTTTGGTCCTATTGCTCCCGATTGTCAGTTTTTCCAATGGGATGGTTTACTTTAACCAGTGATTCTAGATCCTTGCCATGTCTGCAGGAGGCATACATCCCCAGATAGAGCCACTGTTAGCACGTGCAAAAAATTTCATGGCTCTACCCCTTTTCTTCTGGTCTCTGCAGTCATTTTTCATGTTTCAGGCCTTAAATCCTTAGCTCAAATTTTTGAAAAACTAGCAGTTGTATTGAAAACCCTTTGTAATGCCCTCGCCCTGTTCTATTTTAATGTTACTTTTTTGGCCCACTTAAAATCCCTTTAGCGCATGTGCTTTAATATTTTGTCACCCCGTGGGGTCATGCCTTTAATTTTTCCTAAGTCCCTAGAGCTTAATATTTCCTTAAGCCTAAAGTCTGGTGGGTTTTGTTTTCCCTAAATCCAGCGTTTTAATTCTTTCTAATGTTCTGGCTTAATATTTTTTTTGGGCCCAGCTCTAACACCATCTTAATCCTATGGTTGTTGTAAGTTCACAAGGGTTTTGTCAGAGGCTTGCAATCTTATGACGATCGTTGATTCTCTTTCATGACGTAACACTTCAGACAAGCGGGTCCACTGCAACATGTACAAAAATGGTGGCCTTTGATTGGTCCACATAATAGTGAGCTGGACATGTTGTCAGGCGGGCCTAGTATCTCAATCAGAAGATTCAAGATCGACGGCTGGCATATAAGCACATAGAATCTTTTTAGCCCTTCAGATCTTGCACCAGCCGTTCGATCTTCCAAGCGGTATAATGTTCTCGATGGGTTCTAATTGCCATGTAAGCATAGTTGGTGGTCTCTTATTGGTCCACAAGGTAATGACTCAGCACTTGTCAATGGGACTTGAGTTTCCAGCTTGTCAGAGGGTCCTGACATCTGCAAAAAATCAACGGTGGGCGTAAGTTCTTAAGGATTGTGTCAGATGCATGAGATCTTCAGACAGCCGTCGATTTTACTTTTCCTTAGGTGACTGACATAGGTGGGTCCTCTAACATTCAAAGCTGACGTGAATGATTTTCATTAGAGGAAAGGATGACGATGCAGTGGGACCATTTGCCAAGTGGTACATAGTTGTTCAAATTCTATTGGTCGACGTGAGGAATTAGCTAGGTGGGGTTGTTGTCAGAAAGGTCAGTGACGAGGACAAGATCCATGGTCGGCATAAGTTCTCATGGATGGTGTCAGAGCCATGAGATCTTGCACCTACCATCTGATTTCAAAGGAAAATAAAGGTGGGTCCTGTGTCAGAGATGATCGGGCAATTTCAATGAGTAACATGATCACAGGTGGCATAAACGGGCCTTGGTAATGGTCTAAAGGCTTAGTAGTTTTGACAAGGTATTTAGTGGCCTGAGAAAATTTCAAAGGCCTCGCTCATTTGCACAATAAATTGGTGATGCATTAAATTGACTGGTGATCTAGCAAACAAGCATTTACGTAATAGCTAAATGAATTAACGGAGAGATGAAACATTTGGGGAATAGGCGCTAGTCTTCAGTCACCAGTTCGCTAAATAAGAGACTAGGGTTAGTAACTTTACTTTGTCACCAGTTCGCGGGGTTAAGCAGTGGGTTAGTATTTCATTTCATGAATAAGGAATTTCCTTGTCGCATAGTCGCTAAAAGATAACTTGAGGATGGCAGTTGAGTTAAGGACTTAAAGCTCGTGAAATAGAGGGATCTGACTGTCACAACTTAAAGATGGCCCATGTTTAAATTATGACCGCTGCTAGCGCTTAGAAATGACCATTATGATTCAAATTCAAATTTCTTGCAGGGTTTCCTGTGACCAGAAGGACTAAAATTGAATGCTTTCATGGCCGGATTTGATTTGTTTGGTGGAGCTTGCTACTGCAGTGTGGTCCAGGGTGTTCCATGATCATCTGCAAGGGTTTGTACTGTATTCTTTGTGCTCAAGGTGTGTTCTAGGTGGCTGAATAGGTTGACATTTTGGACATTTTTGTGGTTCTTGGTACCTTCTCAGTGAGGTTATCATGATTGTGGATCAACCTGAGATTTTCTTTCTCCTGGTTGCCTAGGTTCCCTCCCCTACTTTTAATTTGTGACCATTTCTAGTTGGTTGGGTGGTTGGAACCCTAACCCTAGTCACCTGAAGCTTGATGCATTCTCTTTAAGGATTCCAAGGTGACTAGTGGTGGTATATATAGAAAAAAGTGATATTTTGTAAAGGTTGTTGTTGATGGTATTATACTGAGCAAGGAGAGCTTGGATTTTGGGTGTGTTTCTTTGGCACTTTGTTGTTTGATAATGTATTGATTCTAAAAATTTTAATGAGAATACATTTGGATTCCAATCTCATGTTTGTGTATGTCTTCTTATTTAGTTCTTGAGCTCATATATGTTAATTTCACAAAGTGGGTTATCATACGGTAAACAAAGAGTTTTGAAATTATCTTTGAGTTCCTAACAAAGTTAGGATTAAAGTCTTCCAGGTAGTTTCAGTGAGTTCATGGCTAGATAAGGATTTGATGTCTTGATATGTGAGTGAGAGGGGTAATAGGAAAAGCACTTACTTGGAGTTCATGTGCATTTGAGTTGAGGTTTTAGGTTGACATATGTTATTAGGTGAGTCTTTGCCCTAGGATAAAGCATTGATCTCTTCTCTGGAGGTAGTCTATCATCATCAATCACACATACAAATTTAAATGATAATATCTTTCAGTCAGTTAGGAAAGGACATAGTTGCATATTGTTTTGAGACTCCTTTGGAGAAGTGAGTCAAGGGTAGACCCGCCTAAGCATTAATGCTCAAAGTGTAGGAGGATCTCATTGTTGATCCTTGTTAATTGGCCCTCTTCCTTGTAGACTTTGGAATGGTGATAGAGTCAGAGTAATATTAAAATTATCCATCAAAGTATAAATCTATAGGTTGAAGATCAAAGGGAACTCCTAACAAAATGGTGACTCTACTGGGGAGAGTCTAGAGATAAATGTTGTTAAATGCACTCTTGTTTTCCTATTGTACTTAGTCAAAGGTTTTCCCATCTTTGGTGGGTGGTGACTCAAAAGAGGTTAGAACCAGTGTCATATTGCAAATCATGGAAAAAAGAAGGAATACTAGGTCCTTTGTTAGAAAAAATTTGGATGTTAGTCTGGAACAATTACCTAGGCAGGAGAAGAAGAGTTGGATTAGAAGAAATGGTGAGTCTACTAGTGCTCTCATAAGAGAACAAATAAATACCAGAGGTAGAGCACCACATGTTTCCTCAAGTGAGGAAGGTTCAGAAGACAGAGTTTCTAGATCAGATGGTGGTCGCTCTAAAGATAGATTTTATGATACCCCAGAGGCTTTATTTCAAGACAAGGATTCATTGCCTACAGGTCAGGATGAACAAGCCAGAGAGATGGGTCTTGAGATTTATTTATATCTTGATGAAGATAATCTCTCTCTCTCTCTCTCTCTCTCTCTCTCTCTCTCTCTCTCTCTCTCTCTCTCTCTCTCTCTCTCTCTCTCTCTCTCTCTCTCTCTCTCTCTTCTATTTCTCCTCTCGTCCCCCTCTCTCTCTCTCTCTCTCTCTCTCCTCTTAAGTTTTGATTATTTAAGTGATTCAAGTTGTAAGGTAAAATATATTTTACAGTATGTTAATTGTAAATTATCATGTTTTTATTTGTATGCAGATTGACAATATGGATGATTTTCATGTTGATGAGCTTATAGGTCAGCATGCACCACCGCCTCCTCCTCCCCCTCCCCCTCCACCCCCCCTTCACCTCCACCTCAAGCTAGAGAGCTCAGAGATAATATTAGGAGAAAACTAGAGGACATCTTGAGAGGCATAAACATTATTAGGCATGATCCATATTCATCTGTCCAGCTACTACACCTTGCAGATAGCATGCAAGGCATAGTAGATTCCATACAGACATTAGACTACAAGATTGATAGTTTTGAGTTGTGGAGGGAGTCTATGAATGTATATTATGTTGATGGCCTCTCTTATAAAGAGGTTAATAAGTTAAAAATTACAAAAAATGATTTAGCACGCTATTTTTTGAACCCTACAATGGGTGAGCAGATAGTTGGCAAGAATCCATGCATTTCCATTAGATGGTGTAGACACCCCAGGATAGCAGAGCATTTTTGGGAGTGGTGGTGGATGGTATTTGACCATCCACCACATGCTAATCATGAGGTCCCACTTTATTTTTTGAAGAAATTATGGGCTGAGTTTGAATTGGGTAAGAAACACAATTATTTTGACATGAGAGCATTTTAGGGGGTTGGTCAGGGCATGCCACAGGATAGGCTAGGGGCCAAATTGAGTGACAAAACTATAAATCATGTGCGCAATGAGCCCCTTGTTCCTCTTCCAACTCCTGTACTTCCTGCACCTATCTATCATTGAGCAGTGCAGTCATCTCTTGGTTCTATGAGTGCCCTTATGGGCAATTTGTTACAGCACATGACCTAGGTGAGGACTACCCCCAGCATAGCACATGTTTGCACAAGTTGTGGGGGTATATGCACAGGTCCCCAGTCTGATCCTGATGCTACCCATGTTGCCCATGGTGGATATGGTGATGATGTTGGTGGTGCACATGGTGGATATGTCGATATGATGATGGCGTACATGGTGATGTCGGAGATGATATCTCATCATATGTTGCTTTCCTCAATGCAGATGATGATCATCCTGCACAGGTAAATTTAATTATAATTTAAATATATTGTAATATTAAATTTTCTTATTTATACAATTATGAGCCATAACATGTGGATTTTTCGGTGAACAAAGGAGGGTTGACCCTCCAACATTCATTAGTCGTCATCATATGACATTGACACCTTGACATCTTAGTGCTCCATTCACGATATGCACTTTGATCTTGATACATTTAAAATTTAAACAAAATAAAATTTAATTGATAATGTGTTTGACATATTTTTGTGATTTTGTAGGGTCTCTCATGTACGATTGAGATTGGCAATCCTTCATTCTCTACCCCACCAGTCACCGAGAGTCTCATTATGTATTTGTATCTTACTAATTTATGTACAACTTTGATTCACACTTATTTTTTTGTAATTGTAGGCTTTTGGATTGTCTCATATTGCACAATCCCATTTACGTCCTCAATCATTGGTGACATTAGCTACATGTCACACACAGGTAATGTACACATGTTTTTATTCCATATTTATATATTTAATCAAGTTATATATACTTTATAATTTATGTATATATGTACTATAAGTTTGATTCATGCTTTATATATGTTGTTTAGGTCGACACCACCATGAGTCTTGGCATGGCTACATGATTAAGCCAAATGCATCCATCGACACTATCCTTTGAGGTGATGATTAATTTAAGTAATTTTTCAATGTCTTTTGTGTATCTAGATCTTTTTCAATGTCCTATGTGTATCTAGATCTTAGATGATTAATTTAGATAATTTTTAATTTGTACTTTAAATTTTTTTATAGGACTTGGCTTCATCCACTTTTCATGTAGTTGAGGATGAGGGTGCTCGAGACCAGATAGAGTAGGATCAGGGTGCTCAGGACCAGACAGAGCAGGATGAGGGTAGTCAGGACCAGATAGAGCATGTTGATGCATCACAGTCCTCTTCACATGGAGTGAAGAGGACTGTAGATCAGCTAGATGAGTAGAGTTAGATTATGATGACTATTTGGACTATTTGGACTTGTTTTATGATAACTATTTGGAATTGTTCATTTTATTTATGATGACTATTTGAAATTGTTTTATGATGACTATTTGAACTTGTTTTATGATGACTATTTGGACTTGTTTTATGATGACTATTTAGGCTTGTTTAGATTTGTTCATATTATTTTTACTTGTTGTTAGAGTAGGACTTGCATTATATACTAGTCCACTTGTTATCATATATTGTACTTGGACTTGTTTTTAGAATAGGACTTTGTTTTGTGATTGTATGTATATATCATGAGTTGATATGATGGACATTATGATACATGTAAATTATTTCAGGACTTGTTATGTTATTTATCTTAGTCATGAGTTGTTATGTAATTTATCAATTTATCTTAATGAGGACTTGTTATGTAATTTATCAATTTATCATTAAAAAAACATCTATCTAACAATGAGATCTATTAACTCATGTGTAATTGATCTAAGTATAATACATCTATTAATACATGTAAAATTGACAAGAACAATATGGATACATTACAAACTTAATAACTATTAAACAATGAGATCTATTAAGTGAACATAATCTGACCAATGTGCATAGTTTAATATTTGTAACAACAAAATTAGGTGAATACAAAGTTATGAATTTAACTTAAATATTTAAAACAAAATTCGATGTATAAAAGTGAGTTTATGTGATCTTAAATTATTAACCCAAAATTGTACGAATACAAGAGTGCATTGTACTACATAAATAGTTCATGTCTATGTTCTTCCAGACATCCTACATCATAAAAATAAACATGTTGAAATGTTAGAATTTATAAACATTCATTTAAATTTAATTTTAATTTTAATTTCAAATCTATATCTCTAAATTATAAATTATGACACTTCAAAGAAGACGTGTAGAAAACATATACAAATATGACAATTGAACAAAAACTTACATGTATAAATTTGATTCAACCTAATGTACCATCAACATACTCTCTTTTCTGCAATGCATATCTATGTTCTTCTTGACATCCTACATCATAAAAATAAACATGTTGAAATGTTAGAATTTGTGTACTCGAGTTCATTTAAAGTTAATATTACAATTGAACAAAAACTTACATGTATAAATTTGATTCAACATAATGTACCATCAACATCCTCTCTTTTCTACAATGCATCTAGATGTTCTTCCCAACATGGAATGCATCATAAAAATAAACATGTTGAAATGTTAGAATTTATGTACTCATGTTTATTTAAAGTTAATTTTAATTTTAAAGTTGATAAGACAATTGAATAAAAACTTACATGTATAAATTTGATTCAACCTAATGTACCATTAGCATCCTCTCTTTTCTGCAATGCATCTATGATTGCCTCATGCTCTTCCATTGAAAGTGTCCATAAAATTTTATTAGCAGGTCTCCCTTTGTATCTTTCCAATTTGATATTTGTTGCCACTACCAAATGGGAATAGTGTATAATCTTCTTTTCTTATTGGTAGTCTTCAAAAGCTGGTAAACCATTCCTTCTTGTTAGGCATTTGCATAGCCATGTACCAACTACCACAATAGACCCAACTGGATACTGAAAATTATCATCATCCACTTGATGACATATCAACTTTTTCTTGGGTTCTACACATCGAGGTAACCAATACTCTGTCTACTCTTCATTATCCTTAGGTGCAACAATAGCATACACATGTCCTGCAAAACTAAATTAAGTACATGTGCACTATAAATAAAACTTGTTTAAATTAAAGGTTTATAATTCAAATATATATATAATCATAAATTATATGACATACACATGTAACTAATATATAATTTAAAGTTTTACGGTAAATTGTATTAAATTACTAGGTTGTATGAGATCTGAAACATGATCATAATCTTCTGATGCAAAGGCATGATCCAGGTCTTCATTTATTATTACATCTTCATCTTGTCTCTCACTAGGTGTTAATGATTTTTGTTGCCATTCTTCAACCCATTCTGTATTCTCGCATTCTTTACATTCACCTACAACACAAAATTGACAAAAACATGCAAGCTCCCTAGTCCATATAGTCCAAGTGTTATAATTGGAACTCCTAAATGAATGCCATTTAGCCGATCCACTGATTGTATTACAATCATATCTTGAAAAGATATTCTTCTCTTCAACTAGCCAGAAAAAAACATCTGATTATAGAGTTCTGACTTGATCCTCTAGAAAAACTTGTTTTACATCATTCAATAATTGCACATGCATCTTTAAATTTTGATTTTTCCTCAAATTTGAGTTGCTCTCTACAAAGGGTTGTCTTAACACATGCACCAACACCATCATGTTCTCCCTTCCCATGTCCAGCCTCAAAAAAACTCCATATATATTGGATATTTATTTTCTTGTGCATCCTACTCAACCAATAAAACATTCTAGCATTCTTGAATTATCCTATGCAATTATCTGACCATATTAGATGTTGTGTTATATGAATTTCTCTCCCTTGAATTTTCATAAAAGGTATTAAAACAATATTGGACAAACTCCGATGAGTGTAACTTATTATCACTCATATAGAAATGGTACTCTTTCAATATTTTTCAATCCTCTTCTATACTATCAGGTGCATGTCTATAGACAATATGAAAAAAAATTGTTACTTGCACTGAATTATAATATTGTGGTTGGATCTCATCTTGTGGTGCAAGTGTGTAGTTCTCTGCAAAGTCAACAACTAACAATATACTACCAATTGGAAATGTATTCTTGCATATGTGAAATTGTCCATCAAGCCATCTAGAATTGTGAGAGTGTTTCACATATTTAGGTATGATCTTACTCTTGAATTCATTCATAAAAGCATTAACACTAAGTTTTTCAGTTATTAGGTCACACCGTTTTCCAACTTTTCCATCCTTCAATGGATACTCAATAGTTTTAAATCTTTGTACATCAACTAATTGTTGTCCAAAATCAAATGAAATATTTTCATGCAAACATTCATCTAATAATGTAAGATTTCCACATACATCATGTTGGGAGTTCCCTTTGATCTTCAATTTGCAGATTTATACTTTGATGGATAACCTATTATAACTTTGACTCTATAACCACTCCAAAGTCTACAAGGAAGAGGGCCAATTAACAAGGATCAAAAGAGATCCTCCTACACTTTGAGCCTCAATGCTCATGCGGGTGTACCCTTGATTCACTTCTTCAAAGGAATCATAAAATGTTATGCCAATATACTCTTTATCAACTAATGTAAGATTTTATCATTTGAATGTGTGTGTGTGTGCTTGACAACAATGAAATGCCTCTAGAGGATGGACCAGTGCCTTAACCTAGGGCAAAGAGTCACCCAATTACATGCATCAACTAAATACCTTAATTCAAACACAATTGAATCTAGGATAAGTTCTTTGCCTATTACCCTTCTCCCTCAGACACGAGGACATCAGATTCTTACTTGGTTGTAAACTCACTGAACCCACCTAAAAGACTTTAATCCTAACTTTGTTAGGAACTCAGAGATGACTTCACAATACTCTTTGTTTACCATATGCTAATACACTTTGTGACACTAACATATATATGAGCTTAGAATCGAAACAAGAAGACATACACTAATGCAAGATTGGAACTCAATAACATTCTTGTTAAAATATTCAAAATCAATACACAATCAGAACAACACAAGGATAGGGAAAGACACAAAATCCAGCTCCTCTATCAGTAAAATACCATGAGCAACTAGCCTGGGAACAAACAAAGTTTTGGAACCCACACAAAATCAAAAATTCTGCCACTTATACCCCCTAGTCATCTTGGAATCCTCAAAGAGAATGCAACAAGCTACATATGAGTTAGGGTTAGGGTTTCAACCACCCAACCAACTGGAAATGGCTACAAATTTATTACAGGGGAAGAAAACCAGTCGGCCATGCCTGACGAAGATCTGCACTTATGATAAATCTCTGGGAAAGTACTGCAAATCATGAAAATTTGAAATTGTCAACCCTTTGTGGCCACTTGCAACACACCTCAAGCTCAAAACTGCATGGTACAAACTCCCGCAGATGATCATGACATACCTTGGACCACACTGCAACAGCAAGCGCCACCAAACAAATCAAATCTGGCCGTGAAAACATTAAATTTCAATCCTTTCTGTAACTAAGAAACCCTCAGAAATTCAAATTTGAAAATAAATGGCTATCCCCAAGCGCCAACAGCAAGTCAGTGATCAAAATTTGAATCTCCATCAACTTTAGGTCATGACCATCCGATCTCTTTATTTTGCGAGCCTTTAGTCTTTAACTCAACTGCTACCCAAGGTTAACTTCCAGTGAATATGCGATAATGCATTTCCAATTCATGAAAAGAAAACTTAACCCATCGCTTAACTCCATGACTTGGCAACCCAAAGAAAACTTTAACCTCGGTCCCACATTTAGCGAACTAGTGACAAAAGGTTACTGCTAGCTCATGAAATACTTATATATCTACTAGAAAGTTTAACAATTCTGTGAATGCTCATTCGCTGAACCGCTAAAACATTTAGAGAACCACAGTTATTTCATGCGAACAAGCGAAGCCTTGGAAATTTGTCGGACTGCCAAAACATATATCAAAATCACTAAGCCTTCACCTGGAAGATCAATGACTATCTGAAGTTTGCATAGACCTCCAAGATTCTATCAGATTTCATGCCCACAACCGAATGAATAATCTCCTCCCTACCCTGACAACCCTCTGACAGGAAATAAAATCAACGACCATCGCAAGATCTTAAGCCTTTGACACACTCAATGAGATCATAAGTTGTTCATCAATTCATTGACAGGATCAAGACCCTCTAACACATCTGGAAACTAGGTCCCACTGATAGCTACTAACGTGTTAATACTTGGACCAATGAGATGCTGCCAAGTCAGCTTACCTGGCAGTGGACCCACTCAAAAAGAAAGGTTACGTCACAAAAATGAATCAACGATGGGTGCAGCTTCACATACCTCTGACAAAACCCTTGTGCCTCAATGACAACCGTTAGATGGAGATGGTGTTAGAGAGGGGCCCAGGAAAATATTAAAGCTGAAACATAGGAAAAATTAAATGTTGAGACTTAGGCTTTAAGGAAAAATCAGGTGTTGAGGGCTTAGGAAGATATTAAATTTTTCGGTCACTCAGACTTAGGAAAAATTAAAGGTCGCAGGGGTATAGGAACTTAGGAAAAATTAACAGCCAACCCCACAAAGTGATAAAATATAAAGCACATGTGAATTATGACCTTTAAGTGACCCACAAAAAGTAACATGAAAATATGAGAAGGCCAAGGTAAAGACAAAGGGTTTTTGTATGCAACGGCTATATTTTCAAAAAAATTGAACTAGGGCTAAGGGTAGGGACCTAAAAATAACTGTAGAGACTAGGGGAAAAGGGCTACAGCCATGAAATTTTTTGCATGTGCTAACAGTGGCTCTTTCTAGGGATGTATGCCTCCTACAGGCATAGAAAGGACTTAGAATCACTGGTTTAAAGTAGACCATCCCACATTTAAAATTTGTAGACAACAAAGAGCAACAAGACCAAAAACTTGACAGACCGGGACAAAATAGGATAGGGGGAGGCAACTATTTATAGAAATTTACAGAATATATAGACCTAACTACTGTTCATGGAAAATAGAATACCTTCAATTGAAGTATTTCTTCAAGAATTGTCCATGAACAGGCAATTCCTGAATATCACCATTTAATTCCTTGACAATATATGAATCTTGGCCCTATTTCTCATGAATTAGATATGGCCCCATCTAGATGGGATCAAATTTACCATGCTTTCCCTTATCCTCCAGTCTGACATTCCAAACTAACACGAAATCACCAGGTTCAAACCTTCTTTCAACAGTCTTCTTATCATACAAATTCTTAACCTGCAACTGTAATTTGGCATTCCTTGCAACTGACTCTCTTCTAGTCTCATCTAACCTAATGAGGTCCTCAATTCTCAATTGCATCTCATCATCATATAACTAAACAAATTTATACATTTCTAATAAGTTATTCTGAGGCATCCTTGCATGTATTCCATATACTAGGTCAAATGGTGCACAACCAATTACCCTCTTCATAGTTACCCTATCAGCCCATAGAGCTAATGGCAGCTTTGAATTCCATGCCCTCTTATTCTTTTCAATAATTCTTTTTAGAATTTTAATCAAACTCTTATTAGTAGATTCTTCCTGACCATTTCCTTGTGGATGATAAGGTGAGGAATTAGAAATCTGAATTCCTAAACCTTTGCAAAAGTTCTTATATTCAGCAGACCTAAAGCACATTGCATTATCACTAACTATCCTCTTAGGGCAACCAAACCTTGTAACAATATTATTCATCAAAAAATCAATTACCACCTTACTAGTTGCATTTATCATAGGTATAGCCTCTACCCACTTTGTAAAGTAATCAGTGGCAACTAAGATCCATGAGTGTCCTCCACTAGACTTGTTTGGTATCTCCCCTATGAAATCAATTCCCCATTGTTGGAAAGGAGCCTGAACTTCTAATGGTTTTAATGGCATACTACCTAAAAATTTAAACTTACCAGAGAACCTTTGACAAGCATCACACCTCCTCACCAACTGTTCTGCATCCTTGAAGATTGTGGGCCACCAGAATCCTGCTCTCAGGATTTTATGAGTAGTTGTTTTACCCATATAATGTCCCCCACAAACCCCCTCATGCATTTCCTTCAACAACTTGTTAGCCTGATCTTCATCTACACACTTCAACAGTATGCAATCCAAATTCTTTCTATACAATTTACACTTCACAATTACATACATGATGGCCTGTAATTTCAATGTCCTCTTTTGATTATCATTCATGTTATTTGGACATCTCATATTTCTCAAGTAATAGATGATATCTTGATACCAAATACAATCATCCATATCACATGTATAATCAATTTCAAAATGATTTACATGATTTGCATCAAGATTGGATTGAGCCATTAGTTTTGCCAATCCTTGTCCTCTAACCAATTTAGTAATCTGGACCTCAACATTGAATTCTTGGATCCTATTGATCCATCTGCATCTTCTTCCAGACACCTCCTACTATGAGAAAATATCCTTCACAGCTGCACTCGGCACAAAAGAAATCACAACTGCTCCCATCAAGTAACACCTAAAAGCCTTGATTGCCTTCACAAGTGCATAAGCCTATTTTTCATTTATGTAATACTTCAATTCTGTAGCCTACAAAGATTTACTAAAAAATGCAATAGGCTGCTCAAAACCATCCTCATTCTTTTGTAACAAAACTGTAACAATAGTGTGAAAAGATGCAAAGGAAAAGATGTGCGTTGGAACATTATAATCAGGTGCCTTAAGCACTAGTGCATCTTTGATCGCCTGCTTGATGTTTTTGAAAGCCTCATCAGGCTCACCCTCCCAATTGATTGTAGATCCCTTCTTCAACATCTTATAAATAGGTCTAGTAACCTCTGCAAAATTTGTCACAAACCTCCTCAAGAAATTGACCTAACCACAGAAGGACTAAATTCCTTTAACATTCTTTGGTCTCTGAATTTTATCAATAGCTGCTACCCTCTTAGCATCAATTATCACTCGTTGCTTCCCACCTAAGTGGCCAAGCAACTTACCTTCAATGACACCAAAAGCCCATTTCCTTGGATTTAATGAAATGCCAAATTCCAAGGCCCTCACAAATATTTTTTCTAAATGAATACAGTGGTCTTCTTCCTTCTTGTAATAGGAAATTAAATCATCTTGATATAAAACAAGGAAATCATTTATGAAATCTAAAAAGGAAACATCCATTGCCCTCTTAAAAGTAGCACCAACATTTGTGAGACCAAAAGGCATTCTCACATAAACATATGTCCCCCAAGGTGTTGTGAAAGCTATCTTGAATTGCTTTGATTCCTTGACAATTACCTAATTGTAACCAGAGAAACCATCCATCATAGACATCAATTCTGATTCGGTTACCCTCTGCAACATAGCTTCCATATTGGGCAGACAATAGTTGTTCTTTAATGAGCTGATGTTCAAATTTCTGAAGTCCACACAAAGCCTGATGTCACCATTCTTTTTCCTCACCGGAACAAGGTTTGAAACCAAAGAAGAGTGCCTTATAGGCTTGATAATTCTAGCATCTCTTAGCTTCATTAACTCTTCTTGCATCTTGGGTGCCAAAGTGGGATTAATAGGCCTTTGTTTTTCCTAGAAAGGTTTAGCATCTTCTTTCAATGGAATAATATGCTGAAACAAATCTTCTCTATAAACCTTTAGGTCATCATATGACCATGCAAAAACATGTCTGAATTTCCTCAATAATTCAATTGAAGATTTCTTTAATTTTTGAGATATATCTCTACCAATGTATACCTTCTTGGGTGCCTCATGTGTACCAAGATTTATCTCCTCTAGATCAGCATGATCTTCTCTTTTGATATTCTTTTGAACTCTATCCTGGTTATCAAAGAAAGTCTCCAAAATAACAAGTCCCTTAGGCACCTTGTTAGTTCTAAGTTTAATGACCTCATTGCCAAAGACAACCTCCCTTCCTTCTACTGACTCAATCAAGGTTGAACAATCAAATTCCTGACCATGATACTGATCTTCACAATTCATAAACTTCAAGATATCATTATCATCATCAAAAACTTGTGAATTTTCAATATTGTCTGGTATGCTAGACCTAGCCTAAATTTCAACTTTAGAGATACCAAAAAATGTAATATCATTGGGATTGATTACAATATTGGCTAACAAGTCAGCCATCTTATTGTTTCTCCTATCCTTCCACTCAATATTGAAGGCATCAAAATGTTCAATCAAATCCCAAACTACATTCCTATATTGTTTTAGCCTTTTATTCTTGGAAGCATATATTGACCTGACTTGGGACACAACCAACTCAGAATCATGAACAACACTTATGCATTTAATACCATGTTTTTGTGCCAACCTCAGTCCTAACAACAAAGCCTCATATTCTGCTATATTGTTGGTACAAAAGAAATTCAATGTGAAAGAAACTTTGTAGCTATTTCCATCAGGAGAAATAAGTAAGATACCTGCTCCTACACCATCTTTGCAATTTGCACCATCAAAGTACATTACCCACAAATCACCCTTCACAGAATCAACACTTACCTCAACAGAGATAGGTGACAAAATAGGTTCATTTTCAAATACAGGGATCTCTGCCCTAAAAGCATTAATATCAATATCCACAAAACATGTAATTCCATTATCAATATTTATCTCAATCATGTGGCATACTCTTGGCTCTCGATCAATCTTGACAAACTGATCATCAATCTTGAAAGTGGCATAGGACATATCACACTGGCAGCACTCCATCTACTAGATAGCAACATCCCATAATGAGGAGGGATGTCAACTACCAAAACACTCATTGTTAACTCTTTCTTTGGGTATTCTGCCAGCCTATATGGCATTGCATTGATAGTCCCAATAACTGGTACCTCCCTCTGATCCATTGCACAACATCTACCTTGGACTGTATCAACTTTAAGGCCCAACTTCTCCATGATTTTGAAAGGCATGATGGTATTAGAGGCACCACTATCAATCATACAATTTCTCAACTTCATTCCATTCACAAAAACACTCAAAAAGAATGGATCAATATGCATTGATAGAACTGTCCAAATATATTAGAGGAATTTGATACACAACTCCCTGAGCAGCAACACCTTTCAAAGCTTTATCCTGAAATCCATTGCATGCAACATCATTGTTATGAACATTATCTACCCATGCAATAGCTATGTCTTTGTGTTCAGGGATGCTCAACAATTCTAACAATGGAACCTTAACTGTAATTTGGGACAATACAAATAACATATCAATAGGAGTAGAAGAAGGAATCTCAATCTGCACCACCTTACTATCCTTTTGTTTATCTGATACATTAGTTGTATTGGCCACCCTTATTTTTTCAATCTTAGCCATTGTGTTAACTGGCTTCTCAATCTCACTAGAAGTCTTTTCAATTCCAACTCCCCTAGGCTCACAATTCTTACCTTTTACATTCTTGAATTTCACCATGTGATCACCTCTTGATTTGTTCTCATTAGGTTCTTTGGAGTTAGTACTCTTTATAAACATTCCTGCAAATTTCTCATTTGTATTCCTTGCCATCATGCCTCTAGTTTGCACTTGGGCAATCATTTCTATAGTATCCCTATCCATCTCTTCTCTAGAAGGTCTTCTCAAATTTACTGGCTCAGAAGAAGAGTTCATGTTACATGTCTTCTTATCAATGTCTTCACTATCAGAAAAGACCTCTTGATAAAAAAGGGCCTAATAATGTCTCTTCACATTTACATCTGCCTCTTCATCAAAATCAAAATCTTCTTCATATCCTAGATATGAAGAAGCCATGTTGCATCCAACATCATCTTGATCTTCTTCTTGATCTATCTCCTCATTGCCACAATCCTAATTTGGAGCCATAGAGGGTGCAACCACACAATGCTCTGCAGAATGAGGGGACTGGCATGCAACACACCAGGGTATGTCCTCCCTGACATTTATTAAAGCTTTTTGTAGAGGGTTAGGGACACCTCTATCATTGTTTCCTCTTACAGTAGGGACAAGAGGCTTGCCATCCTTCCATTGGGTGTTGTAGGGGTAGTTCTATAATCTATTATCCGGCTTGACCACCTTCCATTGGGAGTTGTAGTGGTAACCCTGGACCACATTGCAACAGCAAGTGCCACCAAACAAATCAAATCTGGTCATGAAAACATTCAATTTTGATCCTTTCTATCGCTAAGAAACCCTCAAAAATTCAAATTTGAAAATAAATGGCTATCCCCAAGCGCCAATAGTAAATTGGCAGTCAAAATTTGAATCTCCATCAACTTTAAGTCGTGACCATCTAATCTTTTTATTTCACGGGCCTTTAGTCTTTAACTCAACCGCTACCCTAGGTTAACTTCCAGTGAACATGCAACTATGCATTTCCAATTTGCGAAAAGAAAACTTAACCCATCACTTAACTCCGCGACTTGGCGACCCAAAGAAAACTTTAACCTCGGTCCCACATTTAGCGAACTAGCGGAAAAAGGTTACCACCAGTTCATGAAATACTTATATATTTGCTAGAAATTTTAGCGATTCCACGAACGCTTGTTTGTCGAACTGCTAAAAAATTTAGAGAACTGTCCTTATTTCATGTGAACGAGTGAAGCCTTGGAAATTTGTCAGACCACCAAAACATATATCAAAATCACTAAGCCTTCGCCTGGAAGATCAACGGTCATCTGAAGTTCACATAGACCTCCAAGATTCTATCAGATTTGATGCCCACCATCAGATGAAGAATCTCCTCCCTACCTTGACAACCCTCTGACAGGAAACAAAATCAATGGCCATTTCAAGATCTTAAGCCTCTGACACACTCGATGAGATCATACGTCATTCGTCGATTCACTGATAGGATCAGGACCCTTTGACACATCCGAAAACCAGGTCCCACTGACAGCTACCAACGTGTTAATACTTGGACCAATGAGATACTACCAAGTCAACTTACCTAGCAGTGGACTTGCTTGAAAAGAAAGGCTACGTCACGGAAATGAATCAATGGCAGGTGCAGCTTCACATACCTCTGACAAAACCGTTGCGCCTTAGCGACAACCATTAGATGGAGATGGTGTCAAAGTGGGGCCCGAGAAAATATTAAAGCTGAAACATAGGAAAAATTAAACACTAAGACTTAGGCTTTAAGGAAAAATCAGGCGTTGAGCGCTTGGGAAGATATTAAATTAGCCGGTCACTCAGACTTAGGAAAAATTAAAGGCCGCCGGGGTATAGGAACTTAGGAAAAATTAACAGCCGACCCCGCAAAGTGATAAAATATAAAGCATATGCGAATTAGGACCTTTAAGTGACCCGTGAAAAGTAACATGAAAATATGACAAGGCCAAGGTAAAGACAAAGGGTTTTTGTATGCAACGGCTATATTTTCAAAAAATTTGAACTAGGGCTAAAGGCAGGGACCTAAAAATAACTACAAAGACCAGGGGAAAAGGGCTAGAGCCATGAAATTTTTTGCATGTGCTAACACATCACATACACCAGAAACACATGCATTCAAAAGATAAAATTGCTCATTAGGTGGGTTACAAAACAAATTTGATATAAACTCCTTTACAGTTTCAGGTGGTATATGTATACCACATTCCTGCAACATTTCATTAGTATGCATAGTAGAATGTATAGATCAAAAAATATCATAATGATAACGAAATTGAACATGAGTTTTGCAACAAAAGGTGATTCTTTCTTTGTTAATCCTTACATACCATGGTTTACATTTTTCAAAAGATCTTTGACTAATACTAATAGTTAACACCTTATCATCCACAAATTTTTTATACAATTTTGTTTGATTCATATCTAAAAGGTGTTTTGGATGTGGATCATGAACTTTTGAACTGACTCTTAATTTAAGAACATCTCTGACACTAGGGGATACTCTTGTATTATCATGCCATAAAATTTTAATCAAAGTTTCGACTTCACCAGTAAGTTTCATGTCAGACCTCGGGAGTCTGCCACTGAAGGTCCATAAATCATTTGCCGGTTCACTTTCAAAGTTAACTCTTCTCTTTACAGCTCTTGCTAAAGTTTTACGATTAATATTAAGATATCCACTTATGTTTGAAATCATTCTTTTATTAGTAGTAGTTTTGTTTACTAAAGTTGTTAATGCTCGTCGTGCCACATTACTATCTTTAGAATGACTTTTCTTTCCAATTGTGTCAAAGGCACTAGCAACAGTTGATACAGCTTGTTTTAGAGACTCATCCTTCTTAGTTTTCACATAAATGCCTAACCTCTTCATCACTTTTTGAATTTTAGACATTTTAATTAATTGTAACATTAATTGACATTGAAACCCAAATTTCTTATTATAAAAAAATTGTCTAAACAATCTGCTCGCATGTGTCATAATCTATCTTGATGAAACCAAACCACGCAAATTGTCTAACACATCAAATTTTAATTGAAATTGTTCATTTATTTCATTATCATTCAAATGAGTTTCTTTCTCAATCGAAATTTCTATGTCTACATTTACATTGTTGATTTCAATTTGAATTGGTGTTTGATTTTCAGTTTCAATTGGGGTTTTACTTTCAGTTCCTTTATCATTATGATTAACATTACTAATTTCTAAAATTTCACGTGCAATTAAACTTGTTAATCTATTTTTCAGGAATAAAATTTAAATCATTTCTATTGTAACCTGCTTCTAGCCGATCATGAACATCTTTATCAAAATAAGTTGTAACAATTGGATGTGAAGACATACCTGTATCCAATACTGGATTAAAAGATGCACTTGATTTTTCTTCTTCAACCTCTATATCCATTATGGTGTCTTCATTGTCCTCCTCTTTTGAAACAATTGTTGAACTCGATGCTCCAACATTATTCGGGTTTTTAAGTCTTTCTCTTCTTTCTCATTGTCGTTTTTCCTCCTCTCTATTTTTTGCAATCTCCTCAGGTGTCAGATTCTTCTTTAACCTCTTTCTACGTTGATTTGATCCCATTTTTTGCACCAAAATTTGAATTGAAACAATCTTTATGAATGTCAGATTCAAAATAAGACAAATAAAAGGAATGTTGGCAGAAATATTTTCTTTGTCTGGTGTGAATCGATAGAAAACAAAATGAAAAGTTGCAATCATTAGATCAGGCCCACAGTCTGGTTTTTTTTATTGCAATGGCTCTTTAAGAAATGGGTGCCCATTTTTAGTTTCAAAAAATGAGTGCCCATTTTTAGTTTCATGAAACGGGCGCCCGTTTTAGATTTACAAAATAGGCGCCCGTTATTTGAATGTAAATAATGGGTGCCCAATTTGTAAATCTATGGGTAGGAACCTTACCTCTTGGCTTAGGTTTTGGTTCAGGACAGGCTTGGTCCCACCAAGCCTGTGCTTGACCCTACAAAAAAATGGCTAAGGCATTACAGAGTAAAATTTCTGCCTTGCCATAATTTTTAAGACAACTTCTCGAATGAATTTTTTGATAAAATAAAAACCCATTTTAGCTTTTATTGTGCAGATTATAAAAATATAAATTTTATAGTGATATGATGAATTTTAATATTTATACAATATTTATTAAGCCAACATGGTACCTAAACTTGAAATACCAAGGTTAACTAAAACTTTAATAACTTTTTTAATTTTTTATTTTTTTAAAAATGAGTTATATGTCATCAAACTAGATATAATTCTTTTCAATTTTTAAAATTTTTTTTTTAAAAAAAGTGAAGTTATCATCAAATTATGGTGTCTATACACCCGAGGTTTAAAAAATATACTTTATAGTCAATTAAAAATTAATAAGAAAAAAAATATTCAGTAAAAAAAAAGATAAAATACTCTCATCAATCTTCAGTGTTTTAGGTACCTTTTCCCAAAAGGATTCCCAAAAATACATTCATTTACTTCAAAAAAGGGTGTCCATACACGCATGAGGTGTGGTCCTGAAACATGCATTTTAAAAAAGTAGTTTTTAGACATGCATACTAAAATTCAATTTATACCATGTGGGTATTGAAATAAGTTACATATTTGAAAACAAGATTCCGAACAGTAAATTTTATATAACTAAAGTTTTTCAAGATTCAATCTTTAAGTGCTTCGAATTTGGACATCAATTGACAGAAATTTTGAAAATAGAGAAAACACTTCCACTTTTTGGCCAAAAGTTGGACCCAACTTCTTGCAGCCACCCCTACTTTCAAGAATAATACACACACTTCGAATGGATTGTTAGAATTGGCACATAGAAATCTATGTGGTCCTACTAAGAATAGAAGCTATTATGGTGTTAGATACTTTATCCTATTTGTTGGCGACTATTCAAGGATAATGTGGGTTACATTTTTAAATGAGAAATCAGAAGCATTTCAAAAAAAATAGATATTCAAGATAATGGTGGAAATAGAATATAGAAGGAAATGTAAGTGCCTAAGATC
Source organism: Chamaecyparis obtusa (assembly GCA_027943335.1). NCBI lineage: Eukaryota > Viridiplantae > Streptophyta > Pinopsida > Cupressales > Cupressaceae > Chamaecyparis > Chamaecyparis obtusa. Next base: position 190,784 of record BSBK01007124.1, on the reverse strand, counting down.
GGACAAAGGAAGAGAATTCACATCTGGTGAGTTTTATGCTTTTTTGGAGAACATGAGATAAATAGATAGAATTCTATTCTGAAAACCCCACAACAAAATAGTGTTGCTAAGAAAATGAATAGGTCTATCCTAGACACAACTAGGACTATGATGATTGACAAAAAAAATTCCACACATCTACTCAAGAGTAGTGTGCACCGAAGTATATACCTTGAACAAAGTACAGATTAGATAGGGAATCAGTAAGACTCCTTATGAACTTTGGTATGGTCATATTCCCATAGTGAAATATTTTAGAATTTATGAAAGTAAATGCTACATTAAGAGGGATGAAGATACTAGAAAGTTTGATCCTAGAAGTGATGAACGAATATTTCTTGGTTATTCTACACAGAGAAAGGCATATAAATTTTATAACTATAGACTAAAGAAGATTTTTAAAAGTGAAAATATCAAAGTTGATGAGAATATGGAAAGATCAAAATGAGCTAGTAGGCATGACATGACTAAAGAAAACAATTAGATGATTTAAACGCAAAAATAGAATCAAGATGGACTGGAAGATTCAAAAGAACATGAGGAAAATGAAGTGGATATTAACACTGAAGGGTCTACTACATAGCTTACACCTAAAAATCCATGGTATGTAAGGATTAGTCATTCCAAAGATGTCATTATTGGTGACAAGAATATAGGTGTTCAGAATAGAGGTAGAATTGCTAGAGATGAAATATGTCATCTATCTAAATTTGAGCCTAAAGATGTTAAAGAAGCATGTAATTATGAGAGTTGGATGGGATAAATGAGAGAGGAACTTGATCAGATTTAGAAGAAAAAGACATGGATCCTTGATCCTAGACCCGTTGATAAAAATGTGTTTGGCACTAAATGTGTATTCAGAAACAAGTTGAATGAAAATGAAAAAATGGTTTGGAACAAAGCAAGACTGGAATACAAAGGATATTAAAAAATGGAAGGTATTGACCTTATAGAGACCTTTTCTCTTGTAAATATACTTGAAGCTTTTATATTACTTCTTGCATATGTATCTTATAGGAAATTTAAAGTCTATCAGATGGATGTTAAGTCGGTATTTCTAAATGGTGAACTAGAGGAAGATGTTTATATGAGTAGCTTGATGGTTTTACTTTGACTGAGGAAGGAGAAATGGTTTGTAAATTGCAAAAAGCTTTGTATGGATTAAAATGAGCTCATAGAGCTTGGTATGCTAGATTGGACAAGTATTTAATAAAGATTGGTTTCAAAAAGGGTATTGCAAATAGTAATTATATTTTTATAATAATTGATGATAATGTCTTGATTGCTAAAGTGTTTGTTGATCATATCATTTTTTATGGTAATGATGAGTTGTGTACAAGTTTTGCTGATGAAATGAAAAAATAATTTGAGATGTCTATGATAGGTGGAATGAAATTCTTTCTTGGACTACAAGTTACATAGCTGAAAAAAGGAATCTGTATTTCACAGTCCAAGTATGTTAGAGAATTGGTGAAGAAATTTGGTATGGAAGGTTCAAAACTAGTAGGAACTCCTATGGTTACTAATTTCAAATTTGCAAAGGATGATGATTCTCCTTGTGCTAATTAGACACTATATAGATCTATGATAGGTGGATTGAAATATCTAGCTCATTCTAAAAGGGACATATCAAATGGTTTTGGAATTATTGCAAGATTTTAAGCTAAATTGAAGGAATCTCACATGATTGTTGTAAAGATAATTTTTAGATACTTGAAGGGTACAGTTGACTATGGATTATGGAATGGTAAAGATGACGATTTCACTCTATGTTCTTACATCGATGTTGATTGGGTAAGTAATCAGGATGATAGAAAAAGTACTAGTGGTGGTGCATTCTTTTTAGGTAAGAGACTAGTTTCTTGGATAAGTAAGAAGTAGGATTGTATTTCTCAATCTACTGTTGAGGCTGATTCTGTTTCTTTTACGATAAATTATATTCAACCTGTTTGGATGAAGTAAATTTTGAAGGATATAAGGATAAACATTTATGAACCTATTTTTATTCACTATGATAATTCTAGTGCTATAAATATTTTACAGAATATGGTATTGCATTCAAAGACAAAGCATATTTCTATTAAGTATCATGTCTTTCAAGGGATAAAGTCAATGGAAAGGAAGTAAAGATGGAATTTGTATCTACTAAAGAATAGATTGTTGATATCTTTACTAAGCCTTTGTCAAAGGATACATTGGAATATCTCAGGGAGAATTTTGGGGTGATACCGAGGCTCCTGATCAGAGCTAAAGATGTTGTTGATGACATGAATAAAGAGAATCTATCAAAACATATTTTGTGAGATTGATGAGTTTGGGGACTACTCCTTAGGGGGAACAGTCTTATGGTTACTTCTTGGTTTGGTATTTTTTTGATATCTTTGGTCCTTTTCCATTAATGTCAAAGGGGGAGAGATTGTGTGAAAAAAATGAAATTATATTTAAGAGAGATTGTGTTGAAGTAGGATATTTAGAGTGATAAGGTGGATATATCACAACTATACTTTTAGAGTAATCATGTAGATATAGTGATGTCTATGTAAATTGATCATTTTTTCACTACACATGTTGTCATCAATGCCAAAGGGGGAGATTTTTGGAAGATTGTTGAGAATGTTAGAGTTTAGTATTTGGGTGTTCTAATATTAAAATTTTATCATTAATGTCAACATACTAATTGTTGTTTTAGATAGTATTTTAGGGATATTTGGTGGAGAGGATTTAAGTTGATCAGATGCTATGTTTTAGATCTATAGCTATGATTGTAAGGTATTGTCTACAAGTGTTTATAGACCATCTAAAAAGGTTCATAGAAGTTGGTATGATAGTTTGAGTGAGGAATGATCGAGTTGCTAGTTGCTAGTGTCACAGTGTTCCTGTGAACAATGGATGAGCATTTGGTTTGGTATGAATTGGATTTGATGTTTCAGAGGTTGCGAATATGTTGGTTACATGGTGCCTTATCATTGTGTTCACATCCAATTTTGTTCATGATTCAGAGTACATCAAGCTATCTTTTGTTATGACTAAGTTTGGTATTTTAGTTTTCTTGTTGATTAGAGATAAAGATGAGTTTGGATTTCATATGGGAGATGATGGGAAGGTTCTGGATGTTATTCATTTTTCTTGTTGGTGTTCTTGGATGATTTGATGATCATACTACTATTTCACATTGGTTGAGGTAATCAGATTTTCTATTTTGGTATTGTATTGGTGTTTCTTCATTTAGGTACTAGCTGAATTGATGAAGTAACATGTTGTGATTATTGATTCTCTCTTGATGACACATATGCATGTTCATGGTCAAAGATTTGGTTCCTATCTAAGTCTTGGATGACTTGATTTGGATTGCATTCAAGATTGAGCATAATGTTTATATCTTTTAAATTGTATTAGGTCTTAGACAACCTATTTATTAATTATTATTTGTAATCAATATAAATTAGAGATCATTTTGTAATTATGACATAGAGTACATGTGTGTGTGTGTGTGTGTGTGTGTGTGTGTGAGAGAGAGAGAGAGAGAGAGAGAGAGAGATGTTGATATTTTTATTCCTCATTTGAAGCATAGTTTGTACTTAATTGGAACTATTTTGGCATAGGAGATTCTATTTGTCAATTTTTTTGTAAAATACTATATATCCACCCTATTATAATTGAAGATAGATCAGTGAACCCAACCGAGGGCCAGATCTAAGATGATATTGTGAGTAGTGACCTCTGGATATGTGTGGGATCATGGTATGCCAAACTAGGCCCTTAACTAGCAATGAAAATTTAGAAAATCAGGTTTAGGCAAGTTGACATAAAAATTTGAGCAAATTATAAATATTATATCAAAAATGTGTAAGAAGAGAATCTATAAAAAGTTGAATTTAGTTTCTAAGATACTAGGCCTTTTTTGAAAAATAATTATTCTATATGTCGAAAATTTTTAATTTCAATGTAGTAGTACGAAAAATTCAAGAAAAAATAAGAAGTAGGTGTATGTCTCACCACCTTAAACACAATCAAATAATAATTTTTTTTAAAAAAGATTCTAGATATAAGTAGTAGACTCATGTACAAATGTTGCACATATTTTTTTGTAATTTTTTTCCAAGTAAATAATTAATTATGATTTTTCATGTACAAGTTTTCTAGAATACAAAAAATCTCATGTCTAACCATGTTAACTTAGTCTAAACTTTATCAAACTGAAATTTTTTATTTTTTTTTTGTAGTAGGAAAATCATAGAATGTGACACATATTTTGGATTTAAAAAATGTTATACAGTTTGAAAGTTATAGCTATTTTTCAATAAGTATATCAATCAAGACTAGAAAGATAACAAGTAGGTGTATGTCTGACCACATTAAAGAAAATTAAATGATAATATTTTTTTATAAGATTATAAATAAAAGTAGTATACTCATGTCCAGATGTGATGTACAATTTTTTGTAATTTTTTTCTAAGTAAATAATTAATCAAGTTTGTCCAGATGTGATGTGTAATTTTTTGTGTTTGACCATGTTAACTTAGTCTAAACTTCATCAAATTGAAATAAATATTTATTATTATTGTATTAGGTGAAGCATAGTATGTGATGTATATTTCATATTTAAAAAATGTTATATTGTTTGAAATTTATAGTTATTTTTTAAAGAGTCTATCAATCTGGACTTCTTTTTCACATCGCCACTTTTTGGCATACCATGATTGTGCACATACCCCTCTGGGAAGTGTGTCTTCTGATTCAACTATAAGATTTATGTTGCAAGTGCATCCTTTGTTCTCTATTTTCTCTTTATTGGGTAATACTTTTAGTAGAGTACATTCATCTAGCAGGTTTTTCTCCCATCAGGGTTTTCCCTTAACCAGGTTTCCTCAAGAAAAAATCTTGGTGTTCTGTATTACGTGTTGTGGATCTTGCATTACTATTTAATTTTTACATCTAAGTGATTAAAGTGAAACTAAAAGTAATAGGTACATACAACTGATTCACCCACCCCCAGTTGTGTTGTCCTTCTTTTGGGCCTAATAGTATTACTTTGAGTTGGTTTTTCTAGTTTTGGCCTTTTTCTATTATGGAAAAATGGTGGAGAAAAAAGGAGAATTTATATTGCATTTTCTTTGGGGGAGTTTTTGGAGTTATGGAGTCTCGATATTTTTGGTGTCTTGGTATTTTCTATCAATGCCGAAGGGGGAGATTTTTAGACTTATTGAGTTTTTGCTAGCATTAATTGTCATCGATGTCAAAACCTTCATATTGACACACTGGTGGTATCGATTGGTTTTTGGTAGTTTTTTAATGAGCCCATTGATTATCGGATATGAAAAAATATTTTCAATTGTGTACAGATTACGTTCAATAGTCCAATAGTTTTTATGTTCCTTGGTAGTGTACATTATTCTACTCATGGTCAATTTGTTTTTGGTGAACTAGTACTTGCTTTCGGTGTTTAGTTTCACATTGACTACTATATCAATTTCTGGTGATTGTGTTTTCTATAGTGCCTCTACAAGTATCTAGAAATTTGTGTATGTTCATCAGGTGTTTCTGGTATATCAGCTGCAATGTATGATGATGATTCTTCTATTGGAGATTACATTTATTGGTCTTGTTTGTGGTACCTCTTGGAAAATGTAATATGAATTGTAATATCTTAAGCGTGACCTATGTGTGGGTTATATGGAAGCATGTTGATAAGATGTCTTATGTATGTACTAGATTTAGGATCTATGAAATACACGTCAAATGTAATTTCAATTTCCTTCATATTGGGGTAGTCACACATTTGGTGTGAACTCCACACACACACACACACACACACACACACACACAGATATACATACATACATACATACATACATACATACATAGATATATATATATATATATATATATATATATATATATATATATATGTATGTATATATATATATATATATATATATGTATATATATATATATATATATATATATATATATATATATATATATATATATATATATATATATGTATGTATATATATATATATATATATATATATATATATATATATATATATATATATATATATATATATATATATATATATATATATATATATATATATATATATATATATATATATATATATATATGTATGTATATATATATATATATATATGTATATATATATATATATATATATATATATATATATATATATATATATATATATATATATATATATATATATATATATATATATATATATATGTATGTATGTATGTATGTATGTATGTATGTATGTATGTATGTATGTATGTATGTGTGCTGATATAAATAAAAGGAGATCCTTTATCTATCCTTGAGTAGTAAGGGTGGTGTATGTGTGTATATGGTGTGAACCTATAGAAAATATGTATGAGTATAATTAATATCTTAGATGGAAGTGTGAAGACTTAGTCAAAGCTTACATACCAGTAGCAGTGGATCTTTTAGTCAAGGTGATCTACTGATGATTTTTGCAATAGAGCTTAATTGTTGAACTATTCATGCATATTCAGATATAATTTTATCAGTTCATGTTTCATTTTATATTTCTTTGTATCAGAAGTGATCCTTTCTATATTTAAGGGTAGTTATCCTGATTAGAAGTGAGCCTTACATGTAGTGAGCACTACCAGGAGTGAGCCTTTTTACAAATCACCTTAACCAATGTTTACATTTTATGAGAATTAGCTTCTTTGTGGTTTTTCCTAATTTGGGTTTTCCATCTAAATCTTGGTGTTCTCTATGCCAATGTTCCTTTTTTTATATGTTTATATTTTATGTGGATGTTTTACATGCTTAACTAATAAATCAAAAGTTATTATTACTGTAGTTTAATAAGTTTACCAAAAAAGAATTTTTTTTGTAAAGCATGTGGGAATAACTGATTCACCCCCAATCTCATTTATTTTCCATGTTCAACATAAATGCCACTCTCAGAGTAGTGTCATCTAAAATCTCCTAAATCTCAGCGCCTATAAATATATCTTGCATATGTGTGTCCTAAAGATCCCATAACACCTGAATGCCATCTATTGGAGTTTGTATGTCCTCCTCCATGTGCATTGGTAAGGCACATCATGACCATCCCCATCCTCATCATTATTATTGTCATCCTCGCTAATCCCATCACCCTCATCCTCCTCATCCTCTATCTCACCCTCAGTGCTATCCTCTAGATCTACAACTAAGTTGTCTATAGCCTCCTCCTAATCTATCCATCAGCATCACAATACTACTATAGGAACTAGAATATCTAGATCTATCAATAGAATCAACCTATGTTGTGCAAACTAGCTATCATACTCCAGTGTGGTCCTTGCATCTATCATATTTGGTCTTTCTCCCCACTTCTTAGGTTGTAGTTGTGCAAAATCTTAGTATGCTACCCATGGTCTGATAACTAGACCCCAGGTCCCCACCTCACCATTCAAGTGAGAAAATAGTAGTATACTTGTTGAGACATCCTATCACTCCCAAAATATCTATGTACCCTCTCTAGGAGCTAGATCTCCATAACTATATGTCTGATGATAGTTCACTCAGTCAAGCATCTCTCCTAATGACAATGAGGAAGATGTTCCCCATCATCATCCCAACTAGGGAAATCTTTGTAATGTCTCCATGTAAACTTCCCAAGTGTGTCTATCTCATCTCTCTAATAATGTGGGTATCCTAATGGCCTATGTGCAAGTGTTCCAACATAACAATACACATATGGTAAACCTAGCTAGACCTATCTATCTAAGATAGGATGAAATACTACAATATGCTCGAATGCCCAAACCTACAACAGTGTGATCCCTCTACTAGTGGACAATCTAAAATGCACCCAAGTATACCACCCAATATTTGATCCATAACCATGCATTCTATAACTTTTCCTTATCCTATCAAGAATCTGTATCCTCATTTGTATAGCACAAGAAATCCTATAATGACCATACTTATATAACTATGACTAGTCTCTCATGATGTCATGCTAATGTCTCTCATTTGATCTCATAGTTTCTAATGTTCAATACAATATCATCACTCTATCAATCTTGTGATCAATCCTCTATTTTTCATAATTCCATGCATGTTTGTAATGTGATGCAGACCTAATTCCATTAAGAAATCTCACTCATACCCACTCAAATGATCTCACAATTCGACGCATGTTGGCCTACTCTCACGTGTTTATAAAGGTGGGAGATCAACCTAATAGTAACATGAAAATAGTGTCAATATTTTGTTATATGATGTTTTCTTTAGAATTTGAGACTATTATTATGACCTAATGCATACCTAAGACATCAACTTGTGACCTGAGACCTTCAAGTTCAATTTTGCAATGTCCAACTACACAAAAGTTATAGTAAATGACCATGTTGTGTAATCAAGCTTCCCAATTGTGCAATATGTTGACCAATTATGCAACATGTTGATCTAAGTACACAACATGCTAAAAAATAGTTAACACCTATGTTGCCACTTTTTAACATCTTGGCATTACTTTTGAAACATTATTTTTCAATTGTCCCAATTGTTCTATGTCACACATGTGATCTTTATCATTTGTTGATATCATGCCATTCTTCATTAGTTAAATAAAAGAATTGCTTAATTAATCACTAATATCCATCCCCTCATCTTCATTGTGTCTAATCAATTTGATCTTTTGACCATATCCAATCACGATCTTGTCAATTTCACCCTTAATCCTTTAATCCCATCTCTAGGGGAAAATAACCAATAATTTTTCATCTTACCCTAAGTCCTATGTAAATGATAAATGAATTATATTTATTTATCCCCCTTTCCCATTGTCTCACAATTAATTAATTGTCTAATTTTCTAAATGTGAGAAATTTATAAATTTGAATAATTTAAAGTCCCCCCATTTTTTAATTCCCACCAAGTTGTCTTCATTTCCACTAATCATGCTTCCATACACCAATTTACCCTCCATTCCCCTTATTTTTCATTCCACCTCCCCTTTTCCATTTCGGCCAATTTCTCCCCTTGATTTATGCATTTAATTTCCCCATTCTATTTTGTAGATCAATTTGTCATAAGTTTTTCATTTTCTAAATGAAAATCAATTTTTCATAAATCATTGTCATTTGCCATTTTTGAGTCTTCACATGCAATCTCGACTATTGATTTGTCTTTGATCTCATATGTCAATTTTTATCTAGTTCTAAAAATATATAAATTGGTCCTCATTTTTGTAGTCTTTTAACCAAAATTTTGTGTACTCTCACCATTATTATTACATATTATCATAAGTCCTTTCATTATAGGGGCATTTTGTCAAAATGGGAGAAATATATCAATATTCAAGGAGAAGAAATAAACATATCAATCTTGTATTTTATATTAATGGGTGAGTTTGTGTTTGCAAAATTTTCAAGACAAGACGTTGGGACGTTATATGTTATTGAGTCCAACATAATTTGGAGAAAATTCATTCACGGTGTTGTTGAAAAGTCATTGGGGAAGTTAAAATCTTCAATGGATCTGGTTACATTGTGAATTTAGGAGTGAAGAGAAAGGGAATCTTTGTTTGCAACCATGTTCATTGGAATTAAAAGTGGGAAACTATTGAGAATGTAAAGTCTGACGGTTATGTGAGCATTTAGTTTCCCAGTCTATTCATTTCTCTATTGTCCCTTCATATTTGAAGAGATGAACATTTATATAAATACGAGTATAGATTGGATGTAATTAATTTGAACAATTGAATAAAGATGTTTCCTTGCTTGAGAGTGGATGTAGCTAGTTAATGTGAACCATTATAAATAGTTTATTTTTGTTTGATTTTTAAATCTCTTTTCTGATCTTTAATTTGTAAATATGCTCTTGTTTATTTTAAGACATTCATGTTAGGCAAAGAACATGACACTGTCCAAGTAGCCACTTTTTCTGATAAAATAATTGATCATCAACACTACATTTATTCCCTCAATTGTCATTAGTCTAGATTTTTCTAGCAATTTTATGTGTACATGAATTGATATAGTAGTTGTGAACTCTATGGTATTTTCATAATGATAGAAGCTTGCAGAAATATGTATAAAAAATTGATGTATATATCATTAGAAAAAATGAATTTATTAGTTTAGTTCCTTAGGCTTTTTGTGTACTCTCTGACATTTTTTTTGTATACTCCATTTTCTTATACTATATCATTTTTCTCTGCTATTTTGTCAATATTATTCATATTTCTCTTTGATTAGTTGTAGTTTCTTAACAACTGGTATCAAAGTATACTGAAGATTTTGGAGACTCAAAAGAACTTGGTGAATTATGTGGTAGAAGAATATTTCTAGTGGTGATCTGTCTTTCAAGTGAGGACAAGAGAAAACAAATGTGGAGTAAGTTGCTAGAGAAAAGTCCACATAATAGGTTCCCAAAAGATGGTGAAGAGTTTGTTGAAGGGATTTTTTTGAGTGGCATGGAGACATCAATGGTTAGTGATATGGAGAAGCTAGAAAGGGCTAATTTTTCCCTATAGAAATCTCCAATAGAGGATATACTAATTATGAAGGATCAGTACTTGCCAATTGAGGGAATATCACAGAAACCCACAACAATGTTAGATGAAGATTGGAAAAAAATGAATAGAATGGATATTGCAACCATCTGTCAATATTCAACTAAAATTGTCTATTTTAATGTTACTCGAGAGAAGAGAAAAAAAGAATTATGAAAAATGTTACATGATTTATATGAGAAAAATATAGCTTCGAATAAGGTTTTCTTAATGAATAAATTATACAACCTCAATGAAGGAGGGTGCTTGAGTATCAAAGCACTTTAGTGAGTTTAACATAATCATCAACCAACTTGCCTCTGTTAAAATTGCTCTGGATAATGATATTAGAGTCATCCTACTAATGTGCTCCATGTTGGACAGATGAGAGAACTTGATTGTAGCCATAAGCACTTCTACACCAGCAGGAACCTTGAAGTTTGATGATGTTAGAAGTAACTTAATGAATGAGGAGCTATGGTGAAAATCAATTATAGAAAAATAGGGAGGAGAAGCCTTAACTACAACTTATTGTGGTAGAAAATTTGATCAAAACCATCAATGGTGTTCAAGGTCAAGAGGTGTGTCAAAATAAAAAAGACGCAAGCTGACTTGTTATCATTGTGGAAAGCTAGGACACATGAAAAAATAATTTCAAATCTAGAAGTGAGAACAAAAGGATAAATAATTGGCCAATACAAATAAGAAATTAACAAGCACAAATGAAGATGAGACCACAACTATAGTTTCAAATAATGAGGTTTTTATTTACTATTTTAGTGGAAGATGCATGTTTATATACATCTAGCTATAACATTGATTGGATCCTTGATTCTGGGGCATCTCACCATGTAAGCCCAAATAAAGATAACTTTATTGTGCATAATCCTAGTAATTATGGAAAAGTGCATTTTGGAAATAATCATTTTTGTAACATTCTTGGAGTGAGAAATGTCCAAATCAAGACAAAGGATAGATAATATTCTATTGAGACATGCTAGACATGTTCCAAAGATGCACATGAGTTTAATTTACATAGGATGTTTGGATGATGAAGGTTACTCCACAAGTTTTGGAAAAAGTGGCTGGAAAATTTGTAAAGGGGCATTGCTCGTGGCTAGAGAATCCAAGGTAGGAACACTATATACATTAAGAGAAATAGCAAAGAAATCAAATGTTTCTTCTATTGCAAAAGAAGAAATCCCACCAGATTTGTGGCATAAGAGTTTGGGTCATATGATTGAGAAGAGCCTAGAAATCCCCATGGGCAAAAATTTACTGCCAGGTTTAAAATCTTATAATCTTGATCTTTGTGATCATTGTATTTATGGTAGGCAATGAAGGGTTTCATTTTTTAGAGGTGGTCGTAAGAGGAAAATAGATTTGTTAGAATTGATACATTTTGATGTATTTGGGATGCTAAAAATTAGATCATTAGGAGGAGCCTCATACTTTGTCACATTTATAGATGATGCATCTAGAAAAGTTTGGGCCTACCCTATGAAAAGAAAAGATGAGTTATTCAAGATATTTAAGAAGTTTCATGTTTCTGTTGAAAGAGAGACTAATAAATTGTTCAAGTGTTTGAGAAAAAATAATTATGGAGAATATTGTTCTAATGAATTCAAGGAGTATTATAATAGGTTGGGTATAAATCATGAGAAAATAATACCCCTTACTCCTCAACAAAATGGGACTACAAAAAAGAAGAATCACACTATCATGGAGAAGGTGATGAGTATGTTGCCAAACTCTAGATTGGGAAAAACATTTCTGGGTAGAAGCATTAAGGATAAATTGCTGCCTCATAAACCGATGTCCTACTACAGCCTTGGATGGTGACATTCTTGAACAAGTTTGGACTTGTAAAAAGGTAAATTATTCTCACTTGAAAATCTTTGGATGTGAAGCAATTGTGCATATTCCCAAAGAGAACATAACTAAGTTAGATAGTAAATCTATGAAATGCATTTTCCTAGGATATGCAGATGGTGAATTCCATTATCATTTATGAGATAAACTCAAATATAAGATCATTAGAAGAAGGGATGTTATATTTAATGAGTTAGAGATGTTCAAGAGGAATACAAGAAATTTGGAGGTAAAGAAATTTGTTGATAGGATTAAATAACAACAAGAAAAATCCCTCCAATGTAAGAAAATGGGTAGAAATATCAAGAGTATGATGGAAAACAAGAGGATAATGAGGAACAAGAAGAAGAAATCTTGTAGGAGCCCTTACTAGAAAGTCAACCCAAACAACAGTTGCATCACAGATCTGCTAGGCCTCAAAAACCTTCACAAAAGTATAAGTCCCCACACTATATTTTGTTAATTTATGAAGGTAAAGGTTTAATGGTTTTCAAGAAGCTTGTGAAGATGATCATAGCATAGAATGGAAGAAGAAATGGACTCCTTTCTAAAAATAGAACTTAGGAGTTGGTAAAGCTTCCAAAAGGAAGAAGAGTTCTACAAAACAAATGGGTATACAAGCTCGAGGATGAGGGTGATGAGAAAAATGAAAGATACAAGGAAATGTTGGTGGTGAATGGATTTACTCAAAAATAAGGTATAGACTTCACTAAAAAAATTTCACTTGTTAAAATGTTATCTATTAGAGTTATTCTTGGTCTTGTTGTTTCTCTAGATTTGGAGTGTGAAAAATTACAATGTAAAGATAACTTTTCTTCATGGTGAATTGGATGAAGAAATTTATATGGAGAAGACAGAAGGTTTCAAAGTAAAAGGTAAAAAAAATTTGGTTTGCAGGTTGAGGAAGAGTCTCTATGGGTTGGAACAAGCACCTCACTAGTGGTATAATAAATTGATTTATTAATGTTGGAAAATGGTTCTAAAAGGATAGAAGTTTATCATTGTATCTATATCAAGAGGTATGATCAAGAAAAGTACATTATTCTATTATTGTATGTAGATGATATGTTACTTGTTGGACCTGATAAAAAAATTATTAATCTATTGAAGAAGGATTTGGGTAAACAATTTGCAATGAAAGCTTTGGGTCCAACTAAAAAATATTAGGCATGAAGATCATACATGACAAAAAGAAGAAGAAAATATGGCTATCATAGGAAAAATATATTGAGAAGGTTCTTGACAAGTTCAATATGAAGAATGCCAATCCATTTGACACACCTCTTGCATCCCACTTTAAATTGAGTGTAGATTTATGCCCTTGTGATGACAAGGAAAAGATTGAAATGAATACAATTCCTTATGATTTAGTTGTTGGAAGTCTGATGCATCCATGTTGTGTAGTCAACTAGATATTGCACATTCAGTGGGAATAGTGAGTAGGTTCCTTGAAAATCCAGGCAAACAACATTGGGAAGCATTAAAATGGATTTTGAGGTATCTTAAGAGTACTAGTCATTAGCGTTTATGTTTTGATAATAATGATGTTGTTCTTATATGTTATACAGATGCAAATATGGTTGGAGATGTGGACACTAAAAAGTCCACTGCTAGTTATGTATACACTTTTGCATGTGTTGCGGTATCTTGGTTGTCTAGACAACATAAAGTAGTAACCATTTCAATAATGGAGCCAAAATATATAGCTGAAACATAAGCCTGCAGAGAGATGTTGTGTATACAACGATTCCTTAGAGAGTTAGAAGTAAAACAAGCCAAATATGTGTTGTACTGGGATAGTCAGAGTGCCATTCGTTTTGCGAAAAACTCAACATTCCATTTACGAACCAAGCACGTTGACCTAAGGTAGCACTCGATTAGGCAGTTGTTCGACAAATGACAATTACACTTGGAAAAGATCCATATGGATGAAAACCTTGGTGATATGCTCACGAAAATTTCGCCAAGAGAAAAGCATGAGTTGTGTAGAGATTTGGTACCCTGGGGATGATTTGATAACTACAGTCCTATCTGACCCCTTCATTAATTTCAAGTGAGAGATTTTTATAAGTATGATGTGTGTGAAGTAAAATGAAGTGGCATCTATTGTTGTCCAAGTAGCCAATTTTCTGACTAAATACTTGATCCCTGACACTGCTTTTATTCTCTCAACTGTCCTCAGTCTAGAGTTTTCTAGTAATTTTGTGTGTACATGAATTGAAATAGAAGTTGTAAACTACTTCTACAGTCTTTTCATTATGATAGAAGCATGTAAAAAGAAACTGATGTATATATATTACTGGCAAAAATGAATGTAGTTCAGTTCCTGAGAGCTTTTGGGTATTCTCTCACATTCATTCCGTATGCTCTGTTTTATTATACTCTGTCATTTTGCTCTGCTGTTTTGTCAATATTATTCATATTTCTATTTCATCAACTGTAGTTTCTTACAGTTGCTGCTCCAACGTTTTTACCTTGCGATAACCAAGAAAATTCGTAGGCTGTGGAGTTCGTGTAAGCTGTTTTTATTGACACGCAATAACGAAGAAAATTCGTATACGATGTGAAATCGATCGTCCAGTCTTTTCAATTGTCTATTTTTACCAAGTCCGACAACATTAAAAAGTAGACATCGATATCGGCGGGATGTTTCCACGTTGTTGCCTGGCAAGAACACGCCAATTTAAAAAACGTGAAGTTTATGTTGGTTGTGCTTCTACATTATTTCTTTGCAATAACCACGAAATTTCCTGATGGCTTTGAAATCATCGCAGTGTCTTTTCTGAACACTGCGTACGAAATGAAAAATAAAAAGTAAATGTGGACTCCCACCCTAGCATAACAATTAACCTATCTCGGAAAAAACAATTCCTTAGATTTAAGGCTACTGGAATTTGACGGTCACCTGTACCTGTCATATGAATTTTTATGATGGTTTGATTCGTCCATTTTATTCCAAAAATATATATATATAATTTTTGAATAATTTTTATTAATTTTTTAAAATTTAAATATTTTTAGCGAATTTCTTAATAATATATATTTAATTTAATAAATAGATTTTTAATAGAATAGTCCAAATAGTCTAATTAAAATTTTAAAATATTATTATATATTAAAAAAAATTAAATTAACTAATTAAATTTATATGATTTATTTTAAAATAATTTTATATTAATATAAATATACACAAATCAATGTAGAAACATGTATATTACATACTAATATTATAAATTAGTAGTGTATGCAAAAATCTTAAATTTATTTGAAGATCCTAAAATTCATATTTTATATTTAACTTTTTAAAAATTAATATAAATATAATAAGTTATATATATATATATATATATATATATATATATATATATATATATATGATCACCTAAAGTTCTTAATAATAGAAAGTTTGTAAATTCATATTAAAATATTTCAAATATTCTGAATAAATTTATATTTTATTTTTACAGTTGATTAATAACTTTAAATGTCATATTTACGGTTTTATAAAAATATAATTTGTTAATTTATAAGGTTCAATAAATTTTCAAGTCATTTATGATGAGAAGTGAAAAAATAATCATTTAATTGGTTTTGCATTTGTTTTGATTTTTTAAGAAATGACATCAAAAGCTATATTCATAGAATTGCTAAGTGGGTTAGTTAGATGAAGTCTTCACACCAACAATGTACTACATTTAACATCTTTCAAATATGCTTGATTTTATAACAGTTTATTGTAAACTTGTTTTTTATCTTTAATTTATTAATTTTTATGTATAATAAATATTATTTATTAAAATTATAGTAGATGATATTTATAAAGGTGAAGTATTAGGATTTTGAGGAAATTAATCCTTTTGATTCAAATAGTATTATTTATGACATTAAATTTATTTAGTTTGATATATTATTCAAAAAGTCTTAAATATAATATTCTATCAAATTGCAACTGTGTATTTTTGTAATCCTTCTAATTGATTCCATTTCACAAGTAGTGGTTCAAATGAACCCATCTATCATACATACATGAATGGATAAATAGGATACAAAGTGAGCTTAGTTTGAGGAGAGTCTCCACATGTAATTGTGTTTAAGTCAAAGTGTGTAATGAAATAGTTTTCACAATATAATAATATAATAAGAATTATATTGGAATAATTGACAATAGGTAACTTTGAGGGGATGCCCCAACATTCTTCAATAAGAACTAAGTAATAAAGGATGATAATTAATAACTAGTGAGTAACTTTTTTACATACCTAATGATTCTTTGGCTACCATTTAGACTAACTTAGATGCTTAAATTTAGAACACCTACAAAGAAGTACATACCTAGATATAATATTGTAATAATGATTATGTAGCTTACTGTAAAGTCTAAATTTTCAACACAAGGCCACATCAGCAAATTTCATAAAAAGACAAGAAGTCGGTCAACCAGTCAAAGGTCAAATGCACGAGTTGACTAGATACAAATATATTGCTGATAATATATGAATAAAAGCACTATTACGACCATTACTGTCGAAAAGATAAATCATACCTTTGTTCAAACAATAACACAGAAAGTTGACCATCTATCGAATTATATCAGTAAATGATAAAAATTACATCCAAAATATGTACTTCCATATTAACGACATAAGTAAATAACAAAATTTACCAAATACCACAATGTCGATTACGAAATGGAAAGTCCTTCCTGTAAGAAACTTCATAAACCTGTTACAAAAGTCAGCAAGGGCAAGAATATTGTGGGAGTGTGTTTCCACCCTACCATGAAGCATTAACGCTTCCTTGGAATCTTTCCTGACATGAAAGATACCCAGCCCAGCTAGAAGTAATCTAATAAAGTAAAACTTAAGGAGTAATGTAATATGTGCTACTTGATACATCCACAATCAAGTTCCAATATAACATGTCATGGTCTTCCAAAAAAACAAACCTTGTATATCTACTTCCATTTCATACATATGGAAAAGATTGTGCAAAGATTCTCCTTTAATACATAGTATATCATGTTTCATGAGTGCATTAGACATACATAAAGGAACATAACAACATTGTTTTTCTAACTATCAAAAATATGTCAAGCTCATACATTTCTGCCATTATCTCTTTTAGTTTAAATGATATTTATAACTTGACTTCATCATAGTACATGGAGAAAACCATAAGCATCACTTTGATATATTAAAACTAGAAACATCAATTCTTTCTTGAGCAATATGTTGAAAATATCTTTTATTTTGTATCCAACCAATATTATAGAACATATACTTAGTTCCAGTTTAAGCACAAGGTTAACGAACATTCCATCCTCTTGGTTCTCAATAGGTAATATAATTGCATAATAAATATAAGTTTCTTTATAGGATCTTTTATTTCTTTAAGCACAGAGAAACACAAATAAACCTCTTGCATACTTTAGCACATGCAAACACCATTTCCTTATTATTTTATCTGGTATTCGAAGTAATCATAATCTTCAATAGTATGTACTTTGTATTGAATTAAATATGGCCTTATATTCATATAATCATTTAGTCATACTTAGTATTTATCTACACATAAACACTCAATGCAAAGATAATGAAAATAAGCCTACACATAGGCATCGTCCTTCCTTGATGTACTAACCGATGTACTAACCATGGTCAAACTTGTAAATGAAAGGTTGCACAAGCATAACTAACTTGGCCTAATTTTCATAAGTTTTATCAAAATCTTTCTAAGGTAATCTTAATTAACTGGATTCTATTCAACCAGGTGGGTAGCTCCCTCCCCTAAAATAATAAATTATCCACTTAATAGTTAAGGTTTTTGATTTCTTCTTTCCAAACGGATTGATCACAAAATAACATAAAATCCAAGTTTATCCTCTCCTATCAGGATTTACTTCTTATTTAAATAGCCATAAATACTCAACCTCATACAAACTTCTAAAGGAAGTTCATCAAGTTTTCTGTCGCAGTTTAAATAAGTAAAAACAAGTTTGTTCCTGAGTTTTATCTTTAACCATAAGTTAAATTCAAAGGTTGTCAAAGACTTTCATTATTGTTTACTATCTTTTCTCTTTTCAGATAATATTCACTTTCTTAAATGATCTTACTAATTACACATTCTCATAATAAAATCATAGCCATCTTTGGATTTCTAATCATTTAATAATTTACTGAATTCATCTTCTTTGATATGTTGAAATATGGTTTACATTTGAGTGTAATTTTGGAATGAAAATATATACGTTTAAATCTTGTTTTTACTCTAAAATCATTCTAAAATAATGAAGTCAAAGAGTTTTACTAAACTTTTCAATCATTTCTTAAACTTAGTTCATCTATTTTCCTTTTAATAAATTTGTAAGACTACTCATATTTTCTCAATCTAATATCTCTTTTCAAGAATTATACACAAATTCTTCTTTCTCTAAATGTTTATAAAAATCAAGAGATCTTTAATAAGAACAATATATATGCAAAAGAAATACTATATATCCTTCACAAACATTTTTAAACCGAAATAAAATTTCTACTCACTAATCAAAACATGAATTCAACAATAAAAGAACCTATTTTTTTTATTAGAAGAAATCTGGAGTTGAAATACTTCTTATTCTCCTCTTTTAGGTCAAATTTCTTCCTTCTTCTTTCTTCCTTCCTTCCTGTGTGTGTCATTCTTTCTTTCTTCAAAAATAATCTCCTCCTTCTCCTTCAAATAAAAATCTCTTTCCAATAATAAAACTCTTTGTTTCTTTCTCTATTTTTCTCCCTTCTAAAATGAACTCTCTGTCCTAATATTCATGTGCTGCTGCTCTTTTAATATGCCTCTATATTGATATTTTCTTTGTTCCACAAAAATCTCCCTTCTTAAAAAAATCTGTGTGTTTTGCAGATTTATAACTTTAAAGTTATTGACTGGGGAAGCATGTGTTTTGACTGAGAAGGCACACTAAAAGACCACCAAGACACATTTATTGACTGGCAAAATAGTCAAGTAAAAGAATTTATTGTTTCCCCCACTTGGTATGCGCACTCCCCAAAATCTGTATACTTTGCAGATGCATATTTAATATATTGTGGGCCATTGGGTCGTGACATCCTTCCCCTCTTAAGAATGCATCGTCTCGATGCATAATTTAAAATTGGCAATCATATGCAAAGATAATTTAAGAATTTTACATTTGACATGATGATAGATCATCTCCCATTATTCATATATTAAGGTAATGCATGTTTACACTCTTTACATTCTAACAATGAATCAACAAGATTCAATTTCATTTGCTTATCAACAAAATTCAATTTCATTGACTACTAGAATTATACCTTCAACTGCATGTTATCTAACTTTTGATAGCAACAACAGATAATACACATACAGAGAAGCATCAACTATACTTATTACTAGAAGTTACATCTAGTATTCTTTTAATCCTAAATGAATTCTTACTTTCATTTGAAAAATAATATAGACACACACACATATTCCTCAAATAAATCATTCATAACAAGCCTCATAGGCAAATTCTAGTGAGTGTGTGAATTCCATTACTATCCTTCAGTTTTATAAGATTAGAGTTACCTCTCTCCGACAATATTCCCCCTCTGATAATAATATGTCGTTCCATCTATGATCCATAGGAACAACATCAAAGCATTAGTACTTGTTTTCATCATAATCAAGTTATATCATTCCTTCATCCTAATGCTTTTAGTCATAAATCTACATAATGCCTTCAATATACAAAAGAGCACACACATACATGTGCTTCTTACCATACCTTGGTATCATTTTGACGTAATAAATGGATTGAGGACTTCGTATCAAATTCCTGTCATACTTATACATGTAGACACTTACAATATTTTCATTTAGTCAAATTACAATTCATCATGGAAGATAATTTCCAATAGTAAATATCCCAGAATAAAGATAATCATTGGAATACTACAATTGTTCAATAAATAAGTTCTAAACTTGAACTTGATCATAAGTACATAAATCTTTCATACATACCATCGAACATGTGGTGCTTACTTGGTGAGAAGGTTATATGTCCATTTCGCCAAACACCTGAAAAGGTTATAGAATCCATTTTTCCATTTATGTGACCAAGGCCCTCATGCCCATCTTGTCACAACAATATTTCAAGAAATTTTTTTTCCTTTTTTAACTCATTTCATCATAGCATTTATATTTCATCTCTCAACAAATATAATTTCTAGAAGTCTTACATCTTATCAAGAATAAGCATTCACATTTCATCAATGTAATGCAAGTGTGCTTCATCTAAGCATAAGCATCCAAATAAATCATTCTAATTCATCACCATATAAAATCAACACTTCGAAATATGTTATACATCTATAACAATGCATTCAGAAGCATAAACATAAAGGTCAATCATGAAATAAGAAATTTAATTATGATTGGACATTTGTCCTTTCTATAAGTCCCCGTCTCCTATGCCATTGGATAGTCAGTCGTCCATGCAAATCCTGAGATGGGAGTGTGGCTTAGACACTTGTCTGTTCTATCCAAAAAGTATTACACTTCCTTGGGATTCTATCACCCTTCAGAATTCCCAACCCTGCAATGCCCAACAAAATAAAAGGTAGCAGGGTACCTGGTGCAACCATGAAACTAACTACTTTCCACATATGGATAAGTAGAACTAATCATGAATGTGGCAGGGAGATGGAACATGGGCAGCATATTTATTAAAACATATGCGAATAAGCTTTGGCCAAAGCATCTTTTTATCACTAGGAATAAACACTGGCAGGTAGAGAAACATCCCTTTCTACCCTTCCCTGTTTCCCCACATTCGGCACCCCTCACCAGAAGGTAAACTTTCCAATTCTCATAAAAAAAATAAGCAAGAAGATGCATTCCATTCATTTCATATAATTCCTTTCATGCAATAATACATTAATAACAAGAGCATGCAATTCGTACAACAAGAAACTAATCAAAATAATTATGCCCTTCAAAATTCTCATTCATCATAGGCAATCACATAATTTGAACCATCTATTCAAATTGAAATACACATAAAAAGAAGGAGGTATTGACCATTCTGTCAAACACACCAATTATGCCTCATAACCAAATAAACTCTATTTCTTTTCCATAAAAATATGTCGACCTACTTGTCGATCATCAAAATGCATCAACTAGTACATCTATTTCAATCACCTCATAATAATTTCATGCAAGGTCTCAAATATAATCACCCATATGCTGGTAATATCATATTAATGTCAAAAAGATGTAATTTTCATGGATTCCATCATTCCATGCATATCCATGCAATGCTTCTCACAGCATCATAATTCACATCTAAGAATATTAATCAATGTTAATTATTTCATCAAATGCATTTCTAATATACACAGCCCTTTGCATGTCAATTCAGTTTGATCATTTCATAATAACAAAAACATGTTTTAAGTAACATATGAATGCAAGATTAAGAATGGTATGTTCCTCTCAATCTACTCCCCTTTATAATCTATCAATGTTGTATATTGAGCATGATAGATGACATCACTTCACATCACACGACTAGCAACATAAAACACATTCTAGCCACGATAAGATCATAAGAAATCACAATCTTCAAAGTTCACAAAGTTTAATTCAAAATCTCAAGGATAAGTAAGAAGATTCAAAAGAAGTGTGAACAAAATCTCAATTGATTGAAAAACTCAAAATTGGTGGCTAGATGGTCACAAGAGAAACTTAAGATTTCAAGCTAGTCCTTCATCACTTCAAAGTTCCAATTAAAACATAAATTGAAACCAAATCACATTACCGAGTGACTAACACTAGCCACAAGAAGGGAGTAAAAGCTACACATCACCTTGAGTCCAAGGTATGCTACACAACATGACCATACTTCGAGATCATAAATCTCAAACTTTACATCATCATGCAATAACACATTCAATTGCCTTAAACAATATTTTCCTTTTCATTAAAACCAACTGACATGAATGGTTAATTCCCTCTCTTCTTTTGAAATCTCATGCCATGCAAGGTAAGACAGATAAATATATTTTCACAAATTTTCTATGAATTTATGTTTCATATAAAACATGTTGAATTATTTTTCCTCAAGAATTTCATAAGTTTATAGTATTAAAAATTCTTTCATAACACTTGCAATATATCTTGCAATAATACATATTGCCATTAAATTTATCATAATCCAAGTCCTAATTTCTGGCAGACTCTCTTACCTTCATTCCATAACCATCATTCTTTCACTAAATAGTATCTCATAGAATTTTATCTTCTTTCTCTGCTACAGTAGTGTAGAGAAATAGAATTAAATTATTAAGTGTATCCCACACACAAAGTACCTCATAATTCTTTTTAACATATTCTAACATTTTTGCAATATGAAACAAAAAAACAATCACACCACTCAAAGGTGGACAGTTGTCAAGCTCACATAACTATTTCAAAATTTCATAGTTCCAAGAACAACTAGGGACATTTAGAAAATTTCACACACATAAGAACTATTGTCCCTCAAATGTCTATTTCCACAAAACAAGGATCATCCTATCCTTTTCTATCAAGTTAAACTGAAATTGCAAAAATTATTCTAGTCAATCCAGGGAACCACAATTACGTTCATAGACTAAGCAGTAAAAAATTTATGCATCTAAGGGTTTGCAACTAAACATAGTGAACTCAAGGCCCTAGTATGGAACCCAGTGCTCTGATACCATATGTAAAGTCTGAACTTTCAACACAAGGCCACATCAGCAAATTTCATATAAAGACAAGAAGTCGGTCAACTAGTCAAAGGTCGAATGCACGAGTCGACTAGATACAAATATATTGCTGATAATATATGAATAAAAGCACTATTACGACCATTACTGTTGAAAAGATAAATCATACCTTTGTTCAAACAATAACATAGAAAGTTGACCATTTGTAGAACTATATTAGTAAATGATAAGAATTAGATCCAAAATATGTACTTCCATATTAACGACATAAGTAAATAACAAAATTTACCAAATACCACAATGTCGATTACGAAATGGAAAGTCCTTCCTGTAAGAAAATTCATAAACCTGTTACAAAAGTCAGCAAGGGCGAGAATATTGTGGGAGTGCGTTTCCACCCTACCATGAAGCATTAACGCTTCCCTGGAATCTTTCCTGACATGAAAGATACCCAGCCCAGCTAGAAGTAATCTAATAAAGTAAAACTTAAGGAGTAATGGAATATGTGCTACTTGATACATCCACAATCAAGTTCCAATATAACATGTCATGGTCTTCCAAAAAAACAAACCTTGTATATCTACTTCCATTTCATACATATGGAAAAGATTGTGCAAAGATTCTCCTTTAATACATAGTATATCATGTTTCATGAGTGCATTAGACATACATAAAGGCACATAACATCATTGTTTCTCTAACTATCAAAAATATGTCAAGCTCATACATTTCTGCCATTATCTCTTTTAGTTCAAATGATATTTATAACTTGACTTCATCATAGTACATGGAGAAAACCATAAGCATCATGCTGATATATTAAAACTAGAAACATCAATTCTTTCTTGAGCAATATGTTGAAAATATCTTTTATTTTGTATCCAACCAATATTATAGAACATATACTTAGTTCCAATTTAAGCACAAGGTTAACGAACATTCCACCCTCTTGGTTCTCAATAGGTAATATAATTGCATAATAAATATAAGTTTCTTTATAGGATCTTTTATTTCTTTAAGCATGGAGAAACACAAATAAACCTCTTGCATACTTTAGCACATGCAAACACCATTTCCTTATTATTTTATCTAGTATTCGAAGTAATCATAATCTTCAATAGTATGTACTTTGTATTGAATTAAATATGGCCTTATATTCATATAATCATTTAGTCATACTTAGTATTTATCTACACATAAACACTCAATGCAAAGATAATGAAAATAAGCCTACACATAGGCATAGTCCTTCCTTGATGTACTAACCACGGTCAAACTTGTAAATGAAAGGTTGCACAAGCATAACTAACTTGGCCTAATTTTCATAGGTTTTATCAAAATCTTTCTAAGGTAATCTTAATTAACTGGATTCTATTCAACTAGGTGGGTAGCTCCCTCCCCTAAAATAATAAATTATCCACTTAATAGTTAAGGTTTTTGATTTCTTCTTTTCAAATGGATTGATCACAAAATAACATAAAATCCAAGTTTATCCTCTCCTATCAGGATTTACTTCTTATTTAAATAGCCATAAATACTCAACCTCATACAAACTTCTAAAGGAAGTTCATCAAGTTTTCTGTCGCAGTTTAAATAAGTAAAAACAACAAGTTTGTTCCTAAGTTTTATCTTTAACCATAAGTTAAATTCGAAGGTTATCAAAGACTTTCATTATTGTTTACTATCTTTTCTCTTTTTAGATAATGTTCACTTTCTTAAATGATCTTACTAATTACACATTCTCATAATAAAATCATAACCATCTTCGGATTTCTAATCATTTAATAATTTACTGAATTCATCTTCTTTGATATGTTGAAATATGGTTTACATTTGAGTGTAATTTTGGAATGAAAATATATACGTTTAAATCTGGTTTTTACTCTAAAATCGTTCTAAAATAATGAAGTCAAAGAGTTTTACTAAACTTTTCAATCATTTCTTAAACTTAGTTCATCTATTTTCCTTTTAATAAATTTGTAAGACTACTCATATTTTCTCAATCTAATATCTCTTTTCAAGAATTATACACAAATTCTTCTTTCTCTAAATGTTTATAAAAATCAAGAGATCTTTAATAAGAACAATATATATGCAAAAGAAATACTATATATCCTTCACAAACATTTTTACACTGAAATAAAATTTCTACTCACTAATCAAAACATGAATTCAACAACAAAAGAACCTATTTTTTTTATTAGAAGAAATCTGGAGTTGAAATACTTCTTATTCTCCTCTTTTAGGTCGAATTTCTTCCTTCTTCTTTCTTCCTTCCTTCCTGTGTGTGTCATTCTTTCTTTCTTCAAAAATAATCTCCTCCTTCTCCTTCAAATAAAAATCTCTTTCCAAAAATAAAACTCTTTGTTTCTTTCTCTTTTTTTCTCCCTTCTAAAATGAACTCTATGTCCTAATATTCATGCGCTGCTGCTCTTTTAATATGCCTCTGTACTGATATTTTCTTTGTTCCACAAAAATCTCCCTTCTTAAAAAAATCTGTGTGTTTTGTTGATTTATAACTTTAAAGTTATTGACTGGGGAAGCATGTGTTTTGACTGAGAAAGCACACTAAAAGACTGCCAAGACACGTTTATTGACTGCAAAATAGTCAAGTAAAAGAATTTATTGTTTCCCCCACTTGGTATGGGCACTCCCCAAAATCTGTATACTTTGCAGATGCATATTTAATATATTGTGCGCCATTGGGTCGTGACACTTACTTAAGGGTTAAGATAACTATAATCCAACTACTCTTGATCCAATACACTCTATAGAACTAAAATCATAGTCAAGTAACTTATTATAAGTACCTCTTAGTAGTCCAAGTAATAAAATATACATAAGCATTAATTATTAAATTTAACTACATTTTAGAAGATTTATATTCTTTTTGTTATTATTTTTTTGGAAGAGAATTTAAAATAATCTTAATCCAATCTCTCTCTCTGGATAGATAGATAGATAGATAGCTACTTCTTATAGTAGTATATATTTTTTGCATCAACAATGAACATTTCAGATCACACTCTATGATCTATGATCAGGGTTAAAGAGCTATAAGAGACAAATGTATAGATTGCAGATCTAGAACAATTAAAATGGAGGGGTTGGAGACATAATAGTAACACAGTATTTAAGGAAGAAACAAAAAATAAAATGTGTATAATATATATATTTTTATATCTATATATCATAGTAATTCTTGTACTTTTATGTACAATTTGATAAATTGATATATATAATTCTATTGTGCATGTTTTAATTCTATCAATGACTTCATTCTATACTGTATTTATTTACATTTATTAAAATATTTCAACACATAAAATAAAATAAATTAATATTTTAACCTAAGTAATGGTTTTAATTTCCTTCACGTCACCCAATTAGGATTCATGCTCTCACAACGTGGAAAACAAAAGGAAGAGAGAATGTGGGGTTATTCTGATAAACCCATCTTAATGTGTGTTATACTCAAGCGTTTCTTTTTTAAGTTTCCATTGTACATTCAACATAGCCTACATATTAGCTGTGAACAGAACTCTCTCCTAAACAGGTTCAATATTATACTCTGTGCAAATGCTAGGCTCGACATAGATATAAAGTGAAATCAAACCCATATTAATAGATGAAATTCCCGAAGGTTGAAGAATAATATATGATCTTCATGACATACAGATCACACTTGTCAACATTAGTGTATCATCTTTCGTGATAGAAACCCAAGGATTGTACTGGTGTTATGAATTTATTTTATCATAATTTTGAATTTATGAGTTAGTCAATGTTATTTGATAATTGCTTCCAGAGTCATGTCAAGTAAATACTTGTGTTCTTGTGTAAAGAACAGGCCCATCTAACTGTTAGACTTACGAGTGCTGTGCTATTTCTTCCAATGAAAGGTCATGTAGAAACTATTACGAGTGATAGAAATAGATTCTAATAAATTCTCATCCCAATTATAGATTTACTGGAATTGTTAGTAACTAGAAGGTGAGAATGAGTAAAAAATAACTTTATTAATAAAATAATAATAATATTATAGTGAGACAATGTATCAAAGTGTTCAAATATTTAATTATTCATCATTTTTATGTAATTCATTTAGACTTGTTTAATAAATAATAAGGGAAAATAAATAATAAGAAATTATATAAAATATGAAAATAGGGGAAAAAAATATGTTTATAACTATTGTTCTTTTCATTAAGACTCGTGTTTCAAGAAAATATTAGAAAAGATTTTTTTGAATAGAAATAAATGTCCAATTTAATTCTTTTAACTAAAGTAATTATATTTTGTAATATTTTTATTTAAACTTATTTGTAGTATCTTTTAACTTTACACATGACCAAGTATTTATGCATAATGAAATACAATTGGGACCAAACATTTTAGAGTGATGAGGGGGTCTCCAGCTATCGAATGATCTTTCAATAGGAGTTTTTCAAAATTTCTTTCCTACAACTAGCTAGAAACTCTTCCCATGCCTAGATTAGCATTGAGTCCAAGTTGGAAAAAGAGAGTCAAGGTTTAACTATACTAAACCATAACTAATGTAATACACCAATAGAAACTAGAGAGATAACATTTTTCCCATATAATGAATAATCTCATGAAATAATATTATGTGTTTGATGACAAATCTTGATGCAATTCTCACAAACCACTTGTATCCCCTTTGGAAGAAACAAAAAATGTATAGATGTTGGAATGCTTCCCATTCCAAATATGCTAGATTAGATGGAAGAATAAAAAAGGATGATATCTTTAAAAATTGCTCATGTGTCTGCTTGTTCATGAAAGATGATGATGCCATAGCACAATGAAATAAATAAGGTGACAAACTAGAAATATGAAGAAACTTATATAGAGAAATACCCAAAGCCGAAGATGTTGTGATATCCAAATTGTAATAACTGACATCAAAGAGGAAAGTAATCCCATCAAGTATGTCCTCCAAGGACTCCAAAAATAATGAACCAATGTCTGGAAAAAAGGAATCTGAATTAGGAAGACAAATAGATACCTTGTGCAATAAATTTGAACACCTATTTACTTGATTTTTCTATCAAAATATTTTTTATTATAAAAAAAATATAGTATTTTTGTTTGTGGGATTCAAAATAAAGTTATAGTGCTTCCTCTTTATGGATGTTCCTCTCAAGAATCTTTTATTCAATAATTGACGTTCCTTGCAATAAAACTGAAATTATTTTCATCATGTGAAAGATTTTAATACACATTTAGTTTAAGGATCATTACTAAACATGAAAGAAAAAATTAAATAAGAAATATTGATGTGTATTTTTTATTGATTTATTTTATGAGATCCTCCACTAGCTTCACCAATATTTCTAATTCTCACTCTAAGATCTTTTTTTGTTGGACTCATGCTCCTAAGATAGGATCACGAAAAAAAGAACTTCCATATAGAGAAAAACATAACTCACCTTGAAATGTCATTGATCTAAGATGAATAACCTATGCACAATAGCTTTTCTTATATACACAAGAGAGAAGACAAGAACATTTCAATGAGATGCAAACATGGGTACAACCACCCAGCTCCAAATATTAAATATAACTTATAAAAATAAAGATATGCTCTACCAACCCACCTATAAATGCATAATAATACTTTTGTACCTATACTCAACTTAAGTATATCATAAAGAGGTAAAAACCTATTTACTCTAACACCCCCACCTCCCTTATGTTAAACTTAGGGAGACAAAATATAATATGCCATATGATAGTGATGGCACGTCTCAAAAAATAGGTCATGTTAGGTTCCCATGTAAACTTCAATGCAACTAATCTCTTAAAACTATATATAAAATGAGAAAACCTCATGGGATATAACTCCTCTCTTAAAAAGGGATAATGCCAATAAATGAAAATCTACATAAGTAATAAGATGAGTGATCTTGATGGAGGTCTCCACACCAATACCCCCAAGAACTACATTCATCATGAGAGAGAGAGAGAGAGAGAGAGAGAGAGAGAGAGAGAGAGAGAGAGAGAGAGAGAGAGAGAGAGAGAGAGAGTTTCTCTCCCATAATGAATTCATTACAAGAATTGTAAGTGTTTAAAGATAAAACATGATCCAATGCTTAAAAAAAAATTCTTCTCTTTGAAAGAAACAAAACCATGTATAGATATATTTATGTTTCCCATTTTATCTATGCTAGATAAGATACAAGAATGAAGAGTAAGGATGTCTCTCAAAAATTCTTGTATCTTCGTGTTCATGAAAGATGATTCAATGCCACACTACAATAAAATAAATAATAAGGTGACAAACTAAAACTATGAAGAAACTAGTATACAGAAAGGTCCAAAGACAAATTTGATGTGCAATACAAATGAAATAGTTATTGTTAAAGAGGAAGAAATTACCTCTAATACATGTCCTCAAAAGAATCCACAAAAAATGAAATAATAAATTGAAAATACAAATCCAAATCAAGAAGGAAAATAGATCTACGTCATGCAATGAACCACAAACAATGTCTCCTATAGACAAGCCTGAAAGATAATAATGCTTCTTCCAATCAAGAATAATGGAAGTATAAAGTGAAGGAAAATTGGTTATCTCTGACAAAGAATTAATAATGTAACTAGCAAGCTCAACCTCATTTAAAGTCTCAAGAGATGGGTATGTGCAGGATCATGGTATGCCAAAAAGTGGCGATGTGAAAAAAACTTATTTTCACTCGTCCAAAAGTGCACAAATAGATTTGTTGACTTTTTGGTAGGACTGGGTGTCCATACACCTGGCCAAACCAAAAGCCAAACTTGAAGGCATTATCAGATATCCGATATTTTCCAGTGAATATAAATCACTGTACCTAGTTGCATTCAACATTTTTTCATTGGAAAAATGTAGAACGCAGCTAGGCTTTCGGATATCCAGTCCCATATCCCCTATCCAATTTTTCCCAAATTTCCCGGGTAAGTTTAGCTTCTATTTTTTTATTGTTTTAATTGGTTTTTGTTTTTTTTAAATATAAATATATAGTTTTTTATATAAAAATTAGGGTAGCAATGAGTTTTTGTATTTTTTTAAAAAATTCATTGTAATTATATTTTTTTTTCATTTCTATCAGACATGGAATCAGAAAACCCTCCTAATTATCCCACAAACAATCCAGACCCACCTCCCAACAATCCCCCACCTCCAGAAGACGTACCTATCACAAACCATCATTGTTTAGAAGATCTAATAGGAGATAATCTAAATGAACTTAGAGGATTGGAAACCACATATGCCAATATCCCCACATTGCACCCCATGTTTATGACATTGAACACAATAATTAAAAACATGGAGAAATTGACACACCAACATAATGTTGCACTTCTTTGGTGCGATTCCATGCACACCCAGTTTGACGATGGGCTTGATTATGATGAAGTCGTGAACCTAAATATAAAAAAACATGACATAGCTAATCTTTTTATGGATCCTAAAACTGGTCTAAAAGTAGACCCTAAAAAAACCAAGTTGTCAATTAAATGGTGCACAAATAGTGCAATATGTGACAACTTTTGGGACCGTTGGTGGATGGTTTTTGATAGACCACCTCACAGCAACTTGGATGTCCCATTTTATTTTCTTAGAAAATTGTATGCTGAATTTGTGCTCGGTCACAAGGTGGATTATTGGAGAATGAGATAGAACCAGGGTGTAGGTTTAGGTGCTCTGCAAGATAGGCCATCATCACAACGGGTGAAATCCCGCACATATGTCCCCCCTCCTAAGATTTCACCACCTCCCACAGTGCAACATCTAGACATTATTATTGAGGCCGGCTCACAGACTATTCGAGCTATTTGCGTGTTGAGTGATCTCCTGGTTACACAGAGCACAACATTGTTGCCTCCTCATCTTGATGCTTCTGGCACTTCCATGAGCTCACATGTTTTTGTAGCCCACACTTGCATTATATGCAAGAATATTTTCCTTGGTCCCCTAACTAATAGTGATACATATAGTTTGGGCTTCGATGGGGATGACTCTACATAGCACACTATAGGCACTGAAGCAGCTCATGGAGGTGTGCATCAGGAGCCTACAGTGCCATGGACTCCCATTGTTACGGTAAGGGTAAACCGTTCACTTTTTACATTGTTTTTAAATTTTATTATTCGTATTTTTAGTAGAATTTCCTTATTATAATTTTTTACTTATGTCTTTTTATGTGTTACATTTATGTTCAGTTGATGATAGAGGAGGAGATGGCATAGGTGGAGGGGTCCACACTTTCGGCCATATCATTTGGTCTTGACTCTTCCATGTTACATATGTTTTAATGTACTCATTGGTTTCCTTTTAAATTATGATAATAGTATATGTACATTGTTTTCTAATTTTTATGATCACCTTTTACATACTGATGCAAGTGTCACCAGTTGCCACCGGGGGGCAATGTGAGGGGGTGCAGGTCTCAGCTATTGATAAAGGAAAGGTAATTAAGTAATTTAGTTTGTTTATGCATACATGTATACTTGTCAATTATGCGTACTCATTTTTAATTTATATGGTTTATTTGACAGAGAGTGGCATGTGATGATGTCATGAGACCCTATCGTCACGATAGAGTCACAAGCATATCCATTAAGAGTGATAGCTCAATGGTACATACGTTTCTAAAGTTATTTGTGTGCATTTTTCTATCAAGTATATATAATATGGTCAAGTTATGATAATATGAAGTATCTGTTTGACTTTTGTAGGTCACTCCTAGTTTGAGGGAGCTAGAACAGTGAGGGTTTGTATCGCTGGTGACTCAGCCAACACTCCTTGAAGAAAGGTCAACAGTGGTAAGTTTTAGTGTTAATTCAGTTATTTTGTAAACATATATTTGCTACCAAGTTTTCAACATTAAATAGTATATCTCATAGATCAATCTGATGTTCGTAAACATATAAAGGTGGGAGTCATCATTGGTGGCACTATTCCTGCGCTACCTTGGAAATATATTAGGTCTCCCTCCAGTGGGAGGAGACAGAGAGGTGAGGTATATGAGAATTCAATTTTAGTTTAAATTTTATTTATTATTGTTAACTATGATTCTAAATTTTAATCTAACTTGGGGTTTCACTTTTGTGTTTGAATGCAGGATCCATTAGAGCCAAAGTGTACTTCAAAGAGGCTCCATTTTGATGATCCAACAGTAGAATAGGATGTCCTAGAAATATTTGTAGTTGAACTTCTTATTTTGAGATGTCATATGACATATTTTGAGATGGTGTATGCCACATTGTATCTAGATATGTTGACTTATAATCATGAGGACAAAATTATTGTTCATTTTGATATATATATGTGAAACTTGATATTCAATCCAATTTGTTAATTATGTGTTCATTTATTCATTGTTAGTATGTAAATATGCTTGTGTGTATGTACTATTGTGTACAATTTATGCCTTAAGTATATTCATGTATATTCAAGTACAATATTCATAACCTAAATTCACATGTATGGGTTACATGCATGACTTAAGTGAATTCATGTTGTATGCTTTATAATTATGTGCTACATGTATGCTTCATGACTTAAGAAAATCTATGTGTATGCTTTATGTGCTACGTGTGTTCACACATGTAATTCATCATTTGAGGTATATAAGGATATCTATTAAAGTGGCTTCAAGCTTTGTAGACTTACCTTTTACTCCCAATGGCTAAAAGACTTCAAAATAGCCTAATTACATAATCAAACACCCTTTTGGCAATAATCAAACACCCTTTTGGCCATATCAAAACATATTGGTCGTTTGGACAAAATATCAGTACTCTATTTGTACCCCTGCAAATACACTAGGAACACCTAAGAAACACGGTCTTGTAGCATCTCATGGATCGTTGATACCTCTCACAATGTCTGAGTTATCAGGTTTGATAGTTTGCTAAACAATTGTGCTTAGTGGAACTTTCAACTGACCCTCACTACAAGTTTTGGCATCGAGCGAGA
The DNA here is from genome assembly GCA_027943335.1 of Chamaecyparis obtusa. Classification (NCBI taxonomy): domain Eukaryota; kingdom Viridiplantae; phylum Streptophyta; class Pinopsida; order Cupressales; family Cupressaceae; genus Chamaecyparis; species Chamaecyparis obtusa. Next base: position 157,596 of record BSBK01007124.1, on the reverse strand, counting down.
CTGGCGTGCCAAATTCAAAAAAATTTGAATCTCCCAGAATGGAGAGAGGTTATTGTAGGCCTAGAAAACATCATCCTATAGCATCTCACAAATCTCTAATAACTCTCATAGGGTCTGAGTTACGAGCCTCAAAAGTTCTCTACCCAATCATGCTTAGTGCACCTTGGGGACACTTTGGTCCGGTGTGGTCTCAAACATTCTGCTAACTCAGTGGTCAAAATAGGGTTGTGCCTAGCATTTACCTACCGAATCAAAGCTAGGATGAACAATTTGGAAGTAATCGATTGGTGCAACTTTCAACTGACCCTCACTGCAAGTTTTGGCATCGAGCGAGATTGGCAGGCAAAATTCAAACAAATTTGAATCTCCCAGAATGGAGAGAGGTTATTGTAGGCCTCAAAAATTCCATCATGTAGCATCTCATGGATCTTCAATACCTCTCATAGGGTTCAAGTTATGAGCCTCAAAAGTTTTCTGCCCAATTGTGCTTAGTGCACCTTGGGGACACTTTGGTCCGGTGTGGTCCAGAATGTTTTGCTAACTCAGTGGTCAAAATAGGGTTGTTCCTAGCATTTACCCACCCAACTAGAGCTAATTCCATAGTCCATTTGGTGCTAGGATGAATGGTTTGGAAGTAATCTATTGGTGCAACTTTCAACTGACCCTCATTGCAAGTTTTGGCATCGAGCGAGACTCACGTGCCAAATTCAAACAAGTTTGAATCTCCCAAAATGGACAAACTTTATTTTAGGCCTCAAAAACATCATCCTATAGCATTTCATAGATCTTTGATACCTCTCACGTGGTCTGAGTTACGAGGCTTGAAAGTTCGCTGCCCAATCATGCTTGGTGCACCTTGGGGACACTTTGGTCTAGCTTGGTCCAGAATGTTCTGCTAACTCAGTCATCAAAATGGGGTTGTGCCTAGTGTTTACCCACCCAATTTGAGCTAATGACATAGTGCATTTAGTGCTAGGACAGACGGTTTGGAAGTAATCCATTGGTGCAACTTTCAACTGACCCTCACTACAAGTTTTAGCATCAAGCGAGATAGGCATTCCAAATTCAAATAAATTTGAATCTCCCAGAATGGAGAGAGGTTATTGTAGGCCTTAAAAATGTTGTCTTGTAGCATCTAACAGATCTTCAATAGCTCTCATGGGGTCCGAGTTACAAGGCTTGAAAGTTCACTGCCCAATTGCGCTTAGTGCACCTTGGGGACACTTTGGTCTGGCGTGGTCCGGAACATTCTGTTGACTCAATGGTTGAAAAAGGGTTATGCCTAGTATTTACCTACCCAATTAGAGCTAATGGTGTAGTCCATTTAGTGCCAGGATGAATGGTTTGGAAGTAATCCATTGTGCAACTTTCAATTGACCCTCACTTCAAGTTTTGGCATCGAGCGAGATAGGCATGCCAAATTCAAACAAATTTGAATCTCCCAGAATAGAGAGAGGTTATTGTAGGCCTCAAAAATTCCATCCTATAGCATCTCATGGATCTCTAATACCTCTCATGGGGTCTGAGTTACAAGGCTTGAAATTTCACTTCCCAATCGTGCTTAGTGCACCTTGTGGACACTTTTGTCCGGCGTGGTCCAGAATGTTTTGCTGACTCAATGGTCAAAATGGGGTTGTTCTTGGTGTTTACTTGCCCATCCAGAGCTAATGGTTTAGTCCATTTAGTACATGGATGAATGGTTTGGAAGTAATCCATTGGTGCAACTTTCAACTGACCCTCACTGCAAGTTTTGGCATCGAGCGAGACAGGCGTGCCAAATTCAAACAAATTTGAATCTCCCAGAATGGAGAGAGGTTATTGTAGGCCTTTGAAATTCCATCTTGTAGCATCTTATAGGTCTTCAATACCTCTAATGGGGTCTGAGTTACGAGACTTGGAAGTTCATTTCCTAATCATGCTTAGTGCACCTTGGGGACACTTTGGTCTGGCATGGTCTGGAACGTTCTGCTGACTCAATGGCCGAAATGGGATTGTGCCTAGTGTTTAACCACCCAAATGGACCTAATGGCATAATCCATTCGGTACCAAGATGCAATCCTTCAACACTATCCCTTCGCCAGAGAATCATCATTTTACTTTGGACACATTTGACCAATTTTGACTCAATGACTTGAACTATAACTTCATTTGACGATACAAATGTAATGGAATTAAGACAATAGAAATGTAACGATACAAAATTAAGATGATACAAATTATATAAAGATACAACATTCATAGTAAGGAAACAAGTTTTTTGCGCTTTACATGGCATTAAGACGATACAAATGTGAGCTTTCAATATTTGCAAATCAACCCCATGGGCTCTTTTATATTTCCAATTTTGCATCTAATTTTGGATCTAATGTTTTATATACAAAATTTGGTATCTAAATATGAACATTACATTTGATTGTTGTTTTTATATACAAAATTTGGCATCTAAATATGCACATTACATTCGATTGTTGTTTTTATATACAAAATTTGGCATCTAACTATGCACATAACATTAGATTGTTGGTTTTATATACAAAATTTGACATCTAAATATGCAAATTACACAACTATATAAAAAAAATAAGTGTCCTTTTTGCTCCAATCCCTACATTCAGAAGGCAGAAGAGAAGTTAATAGAGAATATAAGAAGTGCCCTTTTGGCATCTAAATATGCAAATTACAGAACTATATTTTAACTTGAGTTGAAATTACCTATTGAAGTGTGCCTGAAGGGTCTTCTCTTTTCTTGAGAGTATTCAGTATTGCTTCATGATCAACAGTACTAATAGTCGAAAGTTCCTTTGCCTTTGGTTTTCCTTGATGTTTCAACAACTTAACATTGGCTTCTATTACAAGGTGTGAATACATGAGAATGGTTTTGTGCTTCTCATAGTCTTCAAATATAGGAATGCCATTATTTCTAATCATATATGTGCACAACCATGTTCCCGCAACAACATGTGAACCTTTTGGATATGTGAACATATCATCATTTGTCATCAATTGTGCAACTTTTTGCTTTCCTCGTACACAATGTGCTAACCAGTAATATGATCTCTCATCATTCCCTTCTGGTGCAACCAATGCAAAAACATGTCCCGGGTGTAGAAGATCTGAAAGATGGTCGTAGTCAAGTGAACAATCCATGTCATCATTTATTACAAAGACTGTGAAAGATAAAGGAGTAAGATAATGTGGAACCCATGTATCAACCCACTCACTTGACTCACACTGATCCCAATCACACTGAAGACAACTCGAACAATAACAAGCCAACTCTCGTGTCCAAATTGTCCATGTACCAGCATTTGAGCTTTGCAAAGAATGCATTTTTAAAGAATCTTTCATAGTTTGATAATACAACCTATCTCCTATTGTGCCCAACTCAACCAACCAAAAGAATTTGTGCACCATTGAATCAAGAGTCCCCCCTATGACAATGTTGAAGTACACCAATCAACAATAGAATGAGCATCAGTGAGTTCTGCACCTGAAATCCTCTATTGCTCCTTAACTAGAGCTCTCTTTACGCATGCACCTACTCCATCATGCTCCCCTTTTCCATGACCAGCCTAAAAAAACCTCCAAATATGAGGTACACCTTTCTCTACATGCATTCTACATAACCAATAAAACATACGAGTATTTTTTAATTGACCTATGCAATTATCTGACCAAATGAGATGTCTATCCATAGCAATATTATTTTCCTGCACCCACTCAAAATAATTCTGAAAGAAATGTTGGACAAACTTGGATGAGTGTGATCTATCATCACTCATATAAAAATGGTACTCTCCGATTATCTTCCGGTCATCTTCTATACTATTAGGGGAATGTCTATATATTATGTGCACAGAAATAGAAACCTAAATAGAATTGTAATATTGAGCTTACAACTCATTTTTGCACTTAAATGTATAGTTCTCCGCAAAGTCAACAACTGATATAATAGTGCCAATCAGGAAAGTGTCCTTACACATCCTAAATTGTTGGTCCAACCACTAAGACCTATGACTATGCCTTGCATACTTGTAAAAAAGATTCTTCTTGAAATCTGAAATAAAATCAGCTAGCTTGCATTCTTTAGTAACCAACTCACATCTAAAGCCTTCACCTCCACTTTTTAATGTATATTTAACGGTTTCATATACCTTTGTGTGGACAATTGTCTTTCCAAAATCATGTTCGCAGCCCTCATGAAAACATTCAACAAACTTCACTAGCCCACCACACTTTGAGCACTTGTCATTTAAGCAATATTTTTTATAAAAGAAACATCCATCATCTCTAGGACATAAAAAATGATCTAGCAAGTCTCTTGATGATTTTGGAAGAGCACTTGCACCACACTCCTCCAACATTTCACTACTATGCAAAGTAGAATGAATGGATCATAACAATTCATGGTGCATTGAAAACTCCACATGATATTTGCAACAACAAGTATTTCAAATCTTAAGAGGCACACAAAAAAAAGGCTTTAGGGCTTCAAAAGCTCTTTGTGATATTTGCAATGTTGGATGTGTCTCACAAATTTTTTTGAACAACATTGTTTGACTCACCTCCAAATAATGTTTGGGATGCAAGGTGCGGTCTCGAATGCCAATTCTCAACTTCAAGACATCCTTCACATTTGGTGACACTCTTGAGTTAGATTTCCAAAATAGTTGAATTTGATCCTTCATAGTATCGGTAAGCTTCTTATCACAATGTGAAAGTCTCCCACCATAATCCCATGTGTCATTTTGAAGAGGATCATCAAGTCTTTCTCTTCTTGCAAGTGCTCTATCCAAAGTTATATGATTTAGATTCAAGTCAACACAAGTTTGTCTCATTAAACGAGCCTTTCTCAAATGATGACTTACCAAAGAGGTTTTAATAACCCTCCTAGCGGTTCTCTTATCTTTTTCCTTGGTAGTCTTCCCAATCGAATTGACAGCACTAAAAATATTTCTCACAATAATAGCATTCCACTCCTTTTTCTTGTTCACACTAATCTTCAATTTGACTAGTATACATCTCATCTTCTGCATCTTTAACAATTGCCCAAACATTTGGCATTGCTCAACCAACGTCTTGTGCCTAAAAAATTGATCAAAAAGTTTTGAAACCCACAAACAAATGGTTCTTTCTGATCTCTTGCCATCGAAATTACTCATTATGTTCTCATCAATTTCAAGTAACCATTTAGTTCTTCTTGAAGATCTCAATTTTGAAGTTAGTCTTTCTTCCTCCGAAGGGACTTCATTTCCCATATAATTTGGAGATGTGTAATGTTGATTTGGTTCTTCTACACCATTATCCTTGTCAATTCCTTCATATTCAATTAGTGGATTGTCATTAGCAATGTCCACACTTCCATTGGCCACATCTACATGTTCATTTTCAAAACCTACATTTTCATCTTCAAATTCATGTTCTTCACTTAAAACCACATTCAAAGGTGGGTCTCTGCTGACATCTTCATTCATATTTAACATTCCTTATCTCTTATTTTGATGGGAAACCCTATCCATTTCTCTATACACTTCAACATCTTCATTTGTGAGTCTCCTCTTCTGTTTATGCTTTCAATGACTACTACTCCCCATAGTTAGATCAAAATGTAGATGCAAATACCTTTGGTAAAAGAGAAAATCTCCCCCCAAAAAGATGAAATACCTTTGGTAATCGAGAAAATCACCCCACAAAAAGATGAAATACCTTTGCTAATAGAGAAAATCACACCAAAAAAAGATGAAATACCCTTGGTAATCAAGAAAATCACCACAAAAAAATATGAAATACCTTTAGTAATAGATAAAATCACCCCAAAAAGTGGTTTTTGTCTTCTCACTGCAACTCAAATCCTATAATTTATGAAAAACATGTGACTCTCTGGAGGGACCTAGAGAATCTTGTTTTTTTTAATCACCAGTGAAAAGAATCAGATATCTGATATTATCAAATATATGATATCTTACTCTTTGTCACTCTCACTCTCCTCTCTCCTCTCTTTCTCTCCTCTTTCCTCTCTCTCATGAGAGAGAGAGAGAGTGATCTCACTCACCTTGCTCTCTCCTCTCTTTCTCTCCTCTCTCCTCTCTTTCTCTCTCTCACCTAGAGAGAGAGAGAGAGATCTCACTAACCTTTCTCTCTCATCTCTTTCTCTCCTCTCTCCTTGTTTCTCTCTCTCACATAGAGAGAGAGAGAGAGAGAGATGAGAAAAGAGAGAGAGACAAAGAGAGAGAGAGGAGAGAAAGAGATGAGAGAGATGAGAGAGAGAGAGAAGAGAGAGTGAGAGAGGAGAGAGGATGACCCCTTAGGACACACTTGAGCATTCAAATGTGTCCAAAGGGGTCATGAGGACTTCCTAGGGGTCCTAGTACACCTTATCACGCATCGAGACCCCTAGGAAGTCCTCATGACCCCTTTCAAAACATTTGAATGCTCAAGTGTGTCCTAAGGGGTCATAGGACCACTTATGACACACTTGAGGGTTCTAACATGTTGAAAGGGGTCATGAGGACTTCCAGGGGGTCCTAACATGTCAAAAGGAATACTAGGACCCCTAGGAAGTCCTCATGACCCCTTGTGACACATTGGAATACTCAACTATGTCATAAGGGATCGTAGGATCCCTTAGGACACACTTGAGGGTTCTAACGTGTTGAATGGGGTCATGAGGACTTCCTAGGGGTCTTAACGCATGGTAAGGCATTCTAGGACCCCTAGGAAGTCCTCATAACCCCTTTCGACAAAATCAAAAGCTCAAGTGTGTATCAAGGGGTCATATGACCCCTTAGGACACACTTGAGGGTTCTAATGTGTCGAATGACGTCATGAGGACTTCCTAGGGGTCCTAACACATGATAAGGCATACTAGGACCCCTATGAAGTCCTCATGACCCCTTGGGACACATTTGAATGCTCAAGTGTGTCCTAAGGGGTTGTAGGACCCCTTAGGACACACTTGAGGTTTATAATGTGTCGAATGGGATCACGAGGACTTCCTAGGGGTCCTAACGGGTGATAAGTCATACTAGGACTCCTAGGAAGTCATCATTACACTTTTCAACACATTTGAATGCTCAAGTGTGTCCTAAAGGGTCGTAGGACCCCTTATAACACAATTGAGGGTTCTAATGTGTTGAAAGGGACAATGAGGACTTCCTAGGGGTCTTAACACATGATAAGGCATACTAGCACCGGCAAGAAGTCCTCATGACCCCTTTCGACACATACAAATGCTCAAGTGTTTCCTAAGGAGTCTTAGGACCCTTGAGGACACACTTGAGGGTTCTAATATGTCGAAATGGGTCATGAGGACTTCCTAGGGGTCCTAATGCGTGATAAGGCATACTAGGACCCCTAGGTAGTCCTCATCACCCCTTTTGACACATATGAATGCTCAAGTGTGTCCTAAGGCATCGTAGGACCCCTTAGGAAACACTTGAGGGTTCTAATGTGTTGAATGGGGTCATGAGGACTTCCTAGGGGTCCTCATGTGTGATAAGGCATACTAGGAATACTAGGAAGTCCTCATGACCCCTTTTGACACATACGAATGCTCAAGTGTGTCCTAAGGGGTTGTAGGACCCCTTAGGACACACTTGATAGTTCTAATGTGTTGAATGGAGTCATGAGGACTTCCTAGGGGTCCTGACACATGATAAGGTATACTAGGACCACTAGGAAGTCCTCATGCCCCCTTTCGATAGATACAAATGCTTAAGTGTGTCCTAAGGGGTCGTAGGACCCCTTAGGACACACTTGAGGGTTCTAATGTGTCGAATGGGGTCATGAGGACATCCTAGGGGTCTTAATGAGTTATAAGGCATATGAAGACCCTTAGGAAGTCCTTATGACCAATTTTGAAACATTTGAATGCTCAAGTGTGTCCTAATGGCTCGTAGGACCCCTTAGGACACACTTCAGCATTCTAATGTGTGGAAAGGGGACATGGGGACTTCCTAGGGGTCCTAATGTGTGATAAGGCATGCTAGGACTCCTAGGAAGTCCTCATGACCCCATTCAACATATTAAAACCCTCAAGTGTGTCCTAAGGGGTCGCAAGACCCCTTAGGACACACTTGAGGGTTCTAATGTGTTGAATGGGGTCATGAGGACTTCCTAGGGGTCCTAATGCATGATAAGGTGTACTAGGACCCCTAGGAAGTCCTCATGAGCCCTTTTGACACATTGGAATGCTCAAGTGTTTCCTAAGGGCTCATAGGAACCCTTAGGACACACTTGAGGGTTATAATGTGGTGAATGGGGTCATGAGGACTTCCTAGGGGTCCAAATGCATGATAAGGCATACTAGGAACCCTAGGAAGTCCTCATGACCCCTTTTGACAAATTGGAATGCTCAAGTGTGTCCTAAGGGGTCGTAGGACACCTTAGGACACACTTGAGGGTTCTAATGTGTTAAATGGGGTCATGAGGACTTCCTAGCTATCCTAACACATGATAAGGCATCCTACAACCCTTAGGAAGTCCTCATAAACCCTTTTGAGACATAAAAATGCTCAAGTCTATCCTAAGAGGTTATAGGACCTCTTAGGACACACTTGAGGGTTCTAATGTGTCGAATGGGGTCATGAGGACTTCCTAGCAGTCCTAACACATGATAAGGCATACTAGGACCCCTATGAAATCCTCATGACCCCTTTCGACACAAATGAATGATCAAGTGTTCCCTAAGCGATCGTAGGACCCCTTAGGACACACTTGACCATACTAATGTGTCGAATGGGGTCATAAAGACTTCATAGGGGTCCTAATGTGTGATAAGGCATACTAGGACCCAAAGGAATTTCTCATGACCCCTGTAGACACACACGAATGCTCAAGTGTGTCCTAAGGGGTCATAGGACCCCTTAGGACACACTTCAGGGTTCTAATGTGTCGAATGGGGTCATGACGACTTCCTAGGGGTCCTAACACATGATAAGGAATACTAGGAGCCCTAGCAAGTCTTCATGACCCCTTTCAACACATTTCAATGCTCAAGTGTGTCCTAAGGGGTCGTAGGACCCCTTAGGACACACTTGAGCATTCTAATGTGTCCAAAGGGGTCATGGGGATTTCCTAGGGGTCCTAATGTGTGATAAGGCATACTAGGACCCCTATGAGGTCCTCATGATCCCTTTTCCACATTTGAGTGCTCAAGTGTGTCCTAATGGGTCATAGGACCCCTTAGGACACACTTGAGGGTTCTAATGTGTCGAATGGGGTCATGATGACTTCGTAGATGTCCTAACACTTGATAAGGCATGCTAGGACCCCTAGGAAGTCCTCATGACCCTGTTTTAGACATAAGAATGTTGAAGTGTGTCTTAAGGGTTCATAGGACCCCTTAAGACACACTTGATGGTTCTAATGTGTTGAATGGGGTCATGGGGACTTCCTAGGGGTCCTAGCACATGATAAGGTTTACTAGGACCCCTAGGAAGTCCTCATGACCCCTTTCAACACATTGGAATGCTCAAGTGTGTCCTAAGGGGTTGTAGGACCCCTTAGGACACACTTGAGGGTTCTAATGTGTCAAATGGGGTCATTAAGACTTCCTAGGGGTCCTAATGCATGATAAGGCATACTAAGACCCCTAGGAAGTCCTCATGACCCCTTTCGACACATGTGAATTCTCAAGTGTGTCTTAAGGGGTCGTAGGTCCCCTTATGACACACTTTAGGGTTCTAGTGTGTTGAATAAGGTCACGAGGACTTCCTAGGGGTCCTAACGCCTGATAAGGCATACTAGGACCCATAGGAAGTCCTCATGAGTCCTTTTGACACATTTATATGCTCAAGTGTTTCCTAAGGGGTCGAAGGACCCCTTATGACACACTTGAGGGTTCTAATGTGTCAAAAGGGGTCATAAGGACTTCTTAGGGCTCCTAACGCATGATAAGGCATACTAGGACCCCTAGCAAGTGTTCATGACTACTTTTGACAGATTTGAATGCTCAAGTGTATCCTACAGGGTCGTAGGGCCCCTTAGGACACACTTGAGGGTTCTAATGTGTCGAAAGGGGTCATGAGGACTTCCTAGGGGTCCTAACACATGATAAGGCATACTAGGAACCCTAAGAATTCCTCGTGACCCCTTTGGACACATTGGAATTCTCAAGTGTGTCCTAAAGAGTTTTAGGACCCCTTAGGACACACTTGAGTGTTCAAATGTGTCTAGAGGGGTGATGGGGACTTCCTAGGTGTCCTAGTACACCTTAATATGTGTTATGACCCCTAGGAAGTCTTCATGACCTCTCTCTCTCTCTCTCACACACACACACACACACACACACACACATCTAGAGCCTTCACCTCCACTTTTTAATGTATATTTAAAATTTTCATATACCTTTTTGTGGACAATGTCCCTTAAATGTTCTTACATCAATTTTTATGCCACTGTTAGTTTCTAGAAAAGATGATGACCCCTTTCAACACATTTGAATGCTCAAGTGTGTGCTAAGGGGTTGTAGGACCCCTTAGGACACACTTTAGGGTTCTAATGTGTCGAAAGAGGTCATGAGGACTTCCTATGGGTCCTAAACCATGATAACACATACTAGGATCCCTGCGAAGTTCTCATGACCCCTTTCGACACATACAAATGCTCAAGTGTTTCCTAAAGAGTCGCAGGACCCCTTAGGACACACTTGAGGGTTCTAATTTGTCAAATGGGGTCATGAAGACTTCCTAGGGGTCCTATCACGTGATAAGGCATACTAGGATCCCTAGGAAGACCTCATGACCCCTTTCGACACATAAAAATGCTCAAGTGTGTCTTAAAGAGTCGTAGGAACCATTAGGACACACTTGAGGGTTCTAATGTCTTGAATGGGGTGATGAGGACTTCGTAGGGGTCGTAAAGCATGATAAGCCATACTAGGAGCCCTAGGAAGTCCTCATGACCCCTGTTTGACACATTTGAATGCTCAAGTGTGTCCTAAGGGGTCGTAGGACCCCTTTGGACACACTTGAGCATCGTAACATGTCAAAAGGGGTCATGGGGACTTCCTAAGGGTTGTAACACATCATAAGGTGTACTAGGATCCCTAGGAAGTCCTCATGACCCCTTTTGACACATTTTAATGCTCAAGTGTGTCCTCAGGGGTCGTAGGACCCCTTAGGACACACTTCAGTGTTCTAATATGTGGAGAGGGGTCATGGGGACTTCCTAAGATTCCTAACATGTGATAAGCCATACTAGAACCCCTAGGAAGTCCTCATGATCACTTTCGACACATAAGAATGCTCAAGTGTGTCCTAAGGGGTCGTACAACCCCTTAGGACACACTTAAGGGTTCTAATGTGTCGAATGGGGTCATGAGGACTTATTAGGGGTCCTAACGCATGATAAGGTGTACTAGGACACCTAGGAAGTCTTCATGAACCTTTTTGACATATTGGAATGCTCAAGTGTGTTCTAAGGGGTTGTCGGACCCCTTACGACACACTTGAGGGTTGTAATGTGTTGAATGGGGTCATTATGACTTTCTAGGGGTCCTATCATGTGATAAGGCATACTAGGACCCCTAGGAAGTCCTCATGACCCCTTTAGAGACATTTGAATGCTCAAGTGTGTCCTAAGGGGTCGTGTGACCCCTTAGAAGACACTTGAGGGTTCTAATGTGTTGAATGGGGTCACAAAGACTTCCTAGGGGCCCTAACTTGTGATAAGGCATACTAGGACCCCTAGGAAGTCCTCATGACCTATTTTGACACATTTGAATTTTCAAGTGTGTCTTAAGGGGTCGTAGGATCCCTTATGACACACTTCAGGGTTCTAATGTGTCGAAAGGGGTCATGAGGACTTCCTAGGTGTCCTAATGCGTGATACAGTGTACTAGGACCCCTAGGAAATCCTCATGACCCCTTTCCACACATTTGAATTCTCAAGTGTGTTCTATGGCATCGTAGGACCCCTTAGGACACACTTGAGAGTTCTAATGTGTTGAAAGGGGTCATGAGGACTTTCTAGGTGTCCTAACATGTGATAAGGTGTACTAGAACCCCTAGTAATTCCTCATGACACCTTTCAACACATTGGAATGCTCAAGTGTTTCCTAAAGAGTCAAAGGACCTCTTAGGACACACTTGAGCATTCAAATGTGTCAAACAGGGTCATGGGGACTTCCTAGGTGTCCTAGTACCCCTTATCACATGTTAGGAGCCCTAGGAAGTCCTCATGACCTCTCTCTCTCTCTCTCTCTCTCTCTCTCTCTCTCTCTCTCTCAGACACACACATCTAGAGCCTTCACCTCCACTTTTTAATGTATATTTAAAGGTTTTATATATGTTTTTTTGTGGATAATGTACCTTAAATGTTCTTACATCAATTTTTATGCCACTGTTAGTTTCTATAACAGATGATGAGTGTGCGGTGGTTCATCAACTGTGTGAAATTTCTTTTCGAGAGTTAAAAAATTAATTGTTTGTATTCAATCTAGGGGAAGTCCATTGACATCTACTTATTTAGTATAGTCAGACCACCGAAATTACATGGAATCTATAGAAAAATCTTGTGCTGGATATTTTCAAGAGGATTTGGGTTGAAACTGTTTGTCCTCAAATCAACTATGCGGGTATTTTTTTGAAATCATTTTGTATATCAAATAATATAATACATACTAATATAAATATTTATATTATGATATTTATGCTATGCTATTATTATTTAATATTAATATTTAAAATGAAATTAATATTAACATAACAAAAATATAATTTAATATGAAACTTGAATTAATATTAATATAAAAACAATACAACTTAATTTATAACACTATTAATATTACTATTAAAAAATAACATTTATTATGAAACTTGAATTTGGGAAAAGTGGGGTATTTGAAATTTCAAAATAGGCGGGGTTTATCGGATATCTGATTAGGCTTGGTATTTGCTTTGGCATTACCCAATGTGGGTTGCCAACCCTTTAGGCATGTTTCAGGAGATAGTTCTTGATACTGAGACTTTGACCATATGGTTGACGACTATTTTTTCACTCAAAATTGATGAAACGAAAAGGATTTCTTAAAGACATTATCAGCTTTCCATCGATATAATTGCTGTCAATTTTTGAGTTCTGTAAGTAATTATTACTTATTTTTCAATTGAGTTATCTTTAAAGTCGTAACTGACATATTGATTGAAAAATAACTTTAACTTTGAAAATGTTTAACCTTTTTGAAATCTGAAACATGCATCACATTCTATGCTTCAGCTACTATAAGAAATTTTTTTTTTTGAATTTGGTAAAATTTTAAATTAGTTAAGGTGGTCAGACATGAGAGTTTCTTTATTCTGAAAAATTTGTAGAAGAAAATTGTTAATTAATTATTTATTTGACCAAAAATTACCAAAAACTATGCGTCACATTTGGGCATGAGTCTACTACTTATATCTAGAATCTTGGGAAAATATATCATCATTTGATTTTGATTAAGGTGCTCAGACATACACGTACTTTTTATCTTTTCCCTAAAATTTTTGTAGTACTGCATTGAAATCTAAAATTTTGAACAATTAGACAAAAAAAATTTCAAACAAGGGCTAGTAGTTTAGAAACTACATTCAATTTCCTACAGATTCTTTTCTTACAACTTTTTCAGATAGGGTTCATAAGATGTTCAACCTTTTACGTCAAGTTGACTAACCCTGATTTTCTAAGTTTTCATTTCCAATCAAGGCCATAGTTTGGTATACCATGATCCTGCATATACTTAGATGTCAAAGTATCTAATTTCCTAATGGAATCATAATCATGTGTATAGGGTATATTCATTGAAGGATGAAGATGTTAGGAATAATAGTCCACTAATACAACTGAGAGGGTGGTGGGGTGATTTAGTTGTATGATATATTATTAAACTTTAAACTTTGAATAGTAGCAATAACAAATCAAATGAACACAATGAATGCCAACACAATGACACAATATTGGTTGTTGAGGAAACCTTGTTAAAGGGTAAACCCCGGTGGAAAATAACACCCACTAATGATGTCCCTGAGAGTATACTATCCCTGTTAAAAGATCTAGCCCTGTTAGGAGCTGATTAAAACATTACAGTACATGGTCCTTATTAGAGGACATAGCCTATTAGGAGTCAAAGAAAAGAGTAGGCTCACTACCCAAAGAAGGTTATGTTAACCTTTAGAACTCACTGTTCACAACACAAGTGTATGTAAGGAAATACACAATCCTTGTGAACTATTTGATAGAAACTATCTTTGTTTGATCAGTTCCAATGAAGTATATGCATGATAACCTCTACTCTACATCCAGTAGATACAAGCTTGCATCTTTCACAATCCTCTTTCACATTCCATCCATGTCACACCCATCTTTTCAAAAGAATATATCTTACATATATACCTTATTACATTTTACATGATCAGGTCAACCAGTTGGGCTTTCCTAATATATAAATAATTATATAAATCCTTGCTAAGATACACATAGTATCTAGAACAAGTATACAATAATTAAGGACTGACATCCGTAATTCATTCTCATCATTCATGATACATGCTACAAATCCAAAGTCAGCTTCCAAATAGGTCTTCTCTAGAATACATGCCATAGATGATGTCATCCTAATTCTCATACCTTGTTAAGATGAGAAAACATTATTTAGTACACTATCAAGCATCTCTTAAGCTCTCATACACTGAATCCACATCGCTTGTAAGATATACTCAAAACATAGAGACTTACTTTGTCAACCTCCAATGTCACAGTCCAGTAACTAGTCTTCACTAAATCTTCTATAACTTGACCAATATGCAATATTACATCATGTGATCTTAGATATAATATAACAACACCTTCCTGTACACACAACTATCATTGCACATTCTAAAACATCCATACAGTATCTGTACACTGTAATAACCCATCTATTTTCCTCATAAAAACATATGTTGACATTAGTGAGAAAGCATGAATGACAACATCATTGATAATGTAGTGATTAAACATATTAAATACATTAGAAATATCCAACAATCTCCCCCTTTGGCATTGATGGCAACATATGGAAAAATTAATCAACCTAAAATTTGTTAACCAAGAAAACTTTCTCATAGTATCTCTCCTCATACACTCTCCCCATATAGTAGGGATTTCCTCATAGCATCTCTCCCCCTTTGACAACAATGGAAAAGGGTGCCATAAGTCACCAACTATTTTCCATTTGATCTTTATCAACCAGGTGCTAAATCACCCAAATGTATTTTGTAAGCTCCCAACGATCACTCCCCCTCAGGAGTACATTGATAAATCAAATCCAAAAAATGATAGGCTTTGAATACCTTTGGACTGATGCATCCCTACATCACTTAATTCTCACTAGGAGGGTCCTTCACCCCAAGCATACCTCTGAGATACTCAAAGGCATCTTTTGGAAATGGATTTGTAAAGATGTCTACTATTTTTTCTTTTGTGCTTATGTATTCCGACCTTATTCTTTCTCTGCAACCTTGTCTCTCAAAAAGTGATACTTCATAGAAATATGCTTAGTTTTAGAATGCATCACAAGATTATTTAACATATTTACTGTACTAGTGTTATCACAATGAATAACCACTAGTTCAACAAAAGTTATTCCAATATATTTCAGCATTTGTTTCATCCAAACAATTTGAGTGCAGTTAATAGCAATAGCAACATACTCTGATTCAACAGTAGATTGAGCTATACAATATTGGTTTTTACTTAACCATGAAACCAACCTTTTCCCAAGGAAAAATGCACCTCCACTAGTACTCTTCCTGTCATCAATGTTTCCTACCGAATCAACATTAGTATAAGCATGAAGTTCAAAGTCATAATTTTTATCATACCACAAACCATATTCCATTGTTCCTTTCAGATATTTGAATATCCTTTTTACTGCAGCCATGTGTGTATTTTTAGGATCTATTTGACATCTAGTCACAATTCCAACAACATTAGCAATATCCGGTCTAGAATGAGTTAGATATTGTAATCCTCCAATCATTGATGTATACTTGGTCTAAAAAATCTTTTGGTCTCATTAGTATTTGTCAATTTATGACCAGTCACCATAGGTGTACCAACAGGTTTACAATCTTCCATTCCAAACTTTTTCAACATCTCTTTAAGATACTTATTTTGAGAAATGAAAATGCCATTCTTATTTTGATTTATTTGTAGTCCAAGAAAGAATTTCATTTCACCTATGGGTATGTGCAGGATCATAGTATGCCAAACTAGGCCCTTAAGTGGCAATGAAAATTTAGAAAATCAAGTTTATCAATGTTGACATAAAAATTTGAACAAGTTATAAATATTATATTAAAAATATGTAAGAAGAGAATCTGTAGAAAACTAAATTTAGTTTCTAAGATACTAGGCCTATTTTGAAAAACAATTATTCTATATGGTGAAAATTTCAAATTTCAATGTAGTAGTACACAAATTTCAGGAAAAAAATAAGAAGTTGGTGTATGTGTGACCACCTTAAATTTGAACAAGTTATAAATATTATATTAAAAATATGTAAGAAGATAATCTATAGAAAATTGAATTTGGTTTCTAAGATACTAGACCTTTTTTGAAAAAAAATTATTCTATATGTTGAAAATTTCAAATTTCAATGTAATAGTACACAAATTTCAGGAAAAAAATAAGAAGTTGGTGTATGTCTGACCACCTTAAATACAATCAAATGATAATTTTTTTATTACAAGATTCAAGATATAAGTAGTAGACTCATGTCCAGATGTGACACATATTTTTTTGTAATCTTTTTCCAAGTAAATAATTAATTATGATTTTTCTTCTACAACTTTTCCAGAATACAAAAACTCGCGCGTCTAACCACGTTAACTTAGTCTAAAATTTATCAAATTGAAAACTTTTTTTGTTTTTCTTGTAGTAGGAAAAGAATAGAATGTGACACATGTTTTGGATTTTTAAAATGTTATATAGTTTGAAAGTGAAAGCTATTTTTCAATCAGTCTATCAATCAGGACTAGAAAGATAACAAGTGGGTGTATGTATGACCACATAAAACAAAATCAAATGATAATATTTTTTTATAAGATTCTAGATAAAATTAGTAGACTTGTGTCCATATGTGATGTATATGTTTTTGTATTTTTTTCTAAGTAAATAATTAATTATGATTTTTCTGCTACAAATTTTCTTGAATATAAAAACTCTCGTGTCTGACAACCTTAACTTATTCTAAACTTCATCAAATTGAAAGAATTGTTTATTATTATTGTATTAGGTGAAGCATAGAATTTGTTGTATATTTCAAACTTCAAAAATGTTATATTGTTTGAAAGTTATAGTTGTTTTTCAAAGAGTCTATCAATCAAGACTTCTTTTTCACATCTCCACTTTTTGGCATACCATGATCCTGCACACACCCCTATCATGGACGTCTCAAAATCATTCTCCATTTCTTTAGAAAACTTATTACACATCTCATCATTGCCTCCAAAAATAATATCATCAACGAAAACTTCTATTATCAAAATTCCATCTTCGCTAGTTTTTAAATACATGTTACTGTCAACATTACCTTTTCTAAATCCATGGCAAAGTAAGTACTTGTCTAACCTTGCATACCAAGCCCTTGGTGCTTGCTTTAGTCCATATAGTTCCTTCTTCAATTTTCATACCATATCTTCATCTTCTATTAGAGGAAATCCATTAGGTTTTTCTATATATACTTCTTGTTCAAGATCCCCATTCAAAAATGCAGATTTTACATCCATCTGATATACTTTGAAGTCTTTATGTGTAGCATAAGCCATTAATAGTCTCACATCTTCTATCCTAGCAACAAGAGAAAATGTCTCTTCAAAATCTATCCCTTCTTGTTGTGAATAGCCTTTGCATAGCAATCTTGCTTTGTTCCTTACGAAAAATCTTTCTTCATTCTTTTTGTTTCTGAAAACCCACTTAGTTCCTATCACATTTTTGTCTTTAGGTCTAGGAACCAACTCCCAAGTATTATTTTTCTTTATCTGATCTAATTCTTATTGCATGGCTTTGATCCATGATTCATCTCTACAAGCTTCATCAGTAGTCTTTGGTTCAACTTGAGAAATCAAACAGATTTATTCTCTTATCTTTGATCTAGTCATTATTCCTTGACTTGTATTACCAATAATTTCATTTTTAGAATGGGTTTTCTTTACACACCTTGGAGTTTTAGGAGTCTCAGTAATTTCATTTGTGTCATCATCAAAAATCTCATTTTCATAGTTAGTCTCAACATGTTCTTCCTCATCTGTAGTAGCAGCTTTCCTGACTTCTATATTTTGATTACAATAATACATTCTCTTTTGTGTTTGAAAATTTTCATCTATCCTCACATTGTTACTCTCAATCATCTTTCTCAATCTTAGATTAAAACATTTGTAAGCCTTTCTTTTAGTGGAATACCAAGAAATATTTCTTCATCACTTCTAGTATCAAATTTTCCTATTTCATCATCTCTTTTGATATAGCATTTACTACCAAATATTCTTAAATATTTCACAGTAGGAGTATGATTAAACCATAGTTCATAAGGAGTTTTATTTGTACCTTCCCTAATTTGATTTATGTTCAATGTGTATATTGTTGTCCCAATAACTTCCCTCCAATGCACATGAGATACATTTCCTTCAAGCAACATTGTTCTAGAAACAGGTTATGTGTAGGATCATGGTATGCCAAAAAGTGGCGATGTGAAAAAAAAACTTATTTTCACTCATCCAAAAGTGCACAAATAGATTTGTTGACTTTTTGGTAGGCCTAAGTGTCAATACACCTAGCCAAACCAAAAGCCAAACTTGAAGGCATTATCGGATATCTGATAATATCGGATATTCGATAATATTGGATATCCAATATTTTTCAGTGAATATAAATCACTGTACCCAGCCGCATTCAACATTTTTTCATTGCAAAAACGTGAACATAGCTAGGCTTTCAGATATCCATTGCCATATCCCCTATTCAATTTTTCCCAAATTGCCTAGGCAAGTGAAGCTTCTATTTTTTATTGTTTTAATTGTTTTTTGTTGTTTTTAAATATAACTATATAGTTTTTAATATAAAAATTAGGGTAGCAATGAGTTTTTGTATTATTTTTTAAAATTCATTGTAATTATCTATTTTTTTCATTGCTATTAGACATGGAATCAAAAAACCCTCCTAATGATCCTGCAAACAATCTAGACCCACCTCCCAACAATCCCCCACCTCTAGAAGATGTACCTATCACAAACCCTCATCGTTTAAAAGATCTAATAGGAGATAATCTAAATGAACTTAGAGGATTGGAAACCGCATATGCCAATATCCCCACATTGTGCCCCATATTTATGACATTGAACAAAATAATTGAAAACATGGAGAAACTGACACAACATAATGCTGCACTGCTTTGGCACAATTCCATGTACTCCCAGTTTGACGATGGGCTTGATTATGATCAAGTCATGAACCTAAATATAACAAAACATGACATAGCTAATCTTTTTGTGGATCCTAAAACTGGTCTAAAAGTAGACCCTAAAAAAACTAAGTTGTCAATTAAATGGTGCACAAATAGTGCAATATGTGACAACTTTTGGGACTGTTGATGGATGGTTTTTGATAGACCACCTCACAACAATTTGGATGTCCCATTTTATTTTCTTAGAAAATTGTATTCTGAATTTGTGCTCAGTCACAAGGTGGATTATTGGAGTATGAGATAGAGCCAAGGTGTAGGTTTAAGTGCTCCTTAAGATATGCCATCATCACAATGGGTGAAATCCCACACATATGTCCCCACTTGTGAGATTTCAACACCTCCCACAGTGCAACATCCAAACATTATTGTTGAGGCTGAATCATAGACTATTTGAGCCATTCGCACATTGAGTGATCTGCTAGCTATGTAGAGCACAACATTGTTTCCTCCTCATCTTGATGCTTCTGGCGCTTCCATGAGCTCACATGTTTGTGTGGCCCACACTTACATTATATGCAAGAATATTTTCCTTGGTCCCCTGACTGATAGTGATACATATAGTTTTGGGTTCGATGGGGACGACTCTACACAACACACTACAAGCACTGAAGTAGTTCATGGAGATGTGCATTAGGAGCCTATAGTGTCATGGACTCCCACTATTATGGTAAGGGTAAACCATTCACTTTTTAAATTGTTTTTAATATTATTCATATTTTTAGTAGAATTTCCTTATAATAATTTTCCACTTATGTCTTTTTATGTGTTACATTTATGTTCAATTGATGACAGAGGAGGAGATGGCATAGGTGGAGGGGTCCATGCTTTCGGCCATATCATTTGCTCTTGACTCTTCCACGGTACATATGTTTTAATGTACTCATTGGTTTCCTTTTAAATTATGATAATAGTATATGTACATTGATTTCTAATTCTTACTTGATCATCTTTTACATTGGATGCAGGTGTCACCAGTTGCCACCGGGGGGCAATGTGAGGGGGTGCAGGTCTCAACTATTGATAAAGGAAAGGTAATTAAGTAATTTAGTTTATTTATGCATACATGTATACTTGTCAATTGTGCATACTCATTTTTAATTTACATGGTTTATTTGACAGAGAGTGGCATGTGATGATGTCGTGAGACCCTATCATCATGATAGAGTCACAAGCATATCCATTCGGAGTGATAGCCCCATGGTACATACATTTCTAAAGTTATTTGTGTGTATTTTTCTATCAAGTATATATAATATGGTCAAGTTATGATAATATGAAGTATCTGTTTGACTTTTGTAGGTCACTCCTAGTTTGAGGGAGCCAGAACAACAAGGGTTTGTATTGTTGATGACTCAGCCAACAATTCCTAAAGAAAGTTCAATAGAGGTAAGTTTTAATGTTAATTCAATTATTTTGTAAACATATATTTGTTACAAAGTTTTTAACATTAAATAGTATAACTCGTAGATCAATCTCATGTTTGTAAACATATACAGGTGGGAGTCATCATTGGTGGCACTATTCATGTGCTACCTAGGACATATATTAGGTCTCCTGCCCATGGGAGGAGACAGAGAGGTGAGGTATATGAGAGTTCAATTTTAGTTTAAATTCTATTTATTATTGTTGATGATTCTGAATTTTAATCTAACTTGGGGTTTCACTTTTGTGTTTGAATGCAGGATCCATTAGAGCCAAAGAGTACTTCAAAGAGGCTCCATTTTGATGATCCAACAGTAGAATAGGATGTCCTAGAAATATTTGTAGTTGAACTTCTTATTTTGAGATGTCATATGACATATTTTGAGATGGCATATGCCACATTGTATCTAGATATGTTGACATATAAACATGAGGACAAAATTATTGTTCATTTTGATATATATATGAAACTTGATATTTGATCCAATTTGTTAATTGTGTGTTCATTTATTGATTGTTAGTATGTAAATATGCTTGTGTGTATGTACTGTTGTGTACAATTTATGCCTTAAGTATATTCATGTATATTCAAGTACAATATTCATAACCTAAATTCACATGTATGGGCTACGTGCATGACTTAAGTGAATTCATGTTGTATTCTTTATAATTATGTGCTACATGTATGCTTCATGACTTAAGAAAATGTATGTTTACGCTTTATGTGCTATGCATGTTCACATGTGTAATTCATCATTTGAGGTATATAAGGATATCTATTAAAGTGGTTTCAAGATTTGTAGACTTACCTTTTACTCCCAATGGCTAAAAGACTTCAAACTAGCCTAATTACATAATCAAACACCCTTTTGGCAATAATCAAACACCCTTTTGGCCATATCAAAACATATTGGTCTTTTGGACAAAATATCAGTACTATGTCTATACCCCTACAAATACACTAGGAATGCCTAAGATATATGGTCTTGTAGCATCTCATGGATCATCGATACCTCTCACAAGGTCCAATTTACGAGGCTTGATAGTTTGCTGACCAATCGTGCTTAGTGCAAATTTCAACTGACCCTCACTGCAAGTTTTGGCATTGAGCGAGACTGGCATGCCAAATTCAAACAAATTTGAATATCCCAAAATAGAGAGAGGTTATTGTAGGCCTCAAAAATGCCATCATCTAGAATCTCATAGATCTTCAATACCTCTCATGGGGTCTGAGTTACGAGCCTCAAAAGTTCACTGCCCAATCGTGCTTAGTGCACCTGGGGGACACTTTGGTCCGGCGTGGTCTAGAATGTACTACTGACTTACTGGTCAAAATGGGGTTTTTCCTAACCTTTAACCACCCAACCAAAGCTAATGGTGTAGTCCATACAGTGCCAGGACAAATGGTTTGGAAGTAATCCATTGTTGCAACTTTCAAATGACCCTCACTACAAGTTTTGGCATCAAGTGAGACTGGCGTACCAAATTCAAATTTTTTTTGAATCTCCTAGAATGGAGAGAGGTTATTATAGGCCTTGGAAATGTCATCCTTGTGCACCTTGAAAGGTCACTACCAAATCATGCTTAGTGCACCTTAGGGACACTTTGGTCCAGCGTGGTCTGGAACGTTCTTCTGACTCAGTGGTCAAAATGGGGTTGTGCCTTACATTTACCCATCCAATCAGAGCTAATGGTGTAGTCCATTCAGTGCCAGGATGAATGGTTTGGAAGTAATCCATTGGTGCAACTTTCAATTGACCCTCACTACAAGTTTTTGCATCGAGCAAGACTAGAGTGCCAAATTCAAAAAAATTTGAATCTCCCATAATGGAGAGAGGTTATTGTAGGCCTCAAAAAAATTTTCCTATAAAATCTCATGGATCTTTGATACCTCTCATGGGGTTTGAGTTATGAGGCTCAAAAGTTTGCTGCCCAATCGTGCTGAGTGTAGCTTGGGGACACTTTGGTCTCACATGGTCTAGAATGTTCTGCTGACTCAGTGGTCAAAATAGGGTTGTGCCTAGCATTTACCTTCCCAAACAGAGCTAATGGTGTATTCCATTCAGTGTCAAGATGAATGGTTTGGAAGTAATCCATTGGTGCAACTTTCAACGGACCCCTCACTGTAAGTTTTGGCATCGAGAGAGACTGGCATGCCCAATTCAAATGAATGTGAACCTCCCAGAATGGAGAGAGGTTATTGTAGGCCTTAGAAACATCATCCTATAGCATTTCATGGATCTTTGATACCAGTCACGGGGTCTGAGTTACGAGACTTGAAAGTTCTCTGCCTAATCGTGCTTAGTGCACCTTGGGGACACTTTGGTCTAGCATGGTCCAAAATGTTTTGCTGACTTAGTGGCCAAAAAAGGGTTGTGCCTAGCATTTACCTACCAAACCATAGCTAATGGAATATTTCATTCGGTGCTGGGATGAACAGTTTGGAAGTAATCCATTGGTGCAACTTTTAACTGACCCTCACTACAAGTTTTGGCATCAAGCGAGACTGGCATGCCAAATTCAAACAAATTTGAATCTCCCAGAATGGAGAGAGGTTATTGTAGGCCTCAAAAACAATATCTTGTAGCATTTCATTGATTTTTGATACCTCTCATAGGGCCTGAGTTACAAGGCTTGAAAGTTCACTGCCCAATCATGCTTAGTCCACCTTGGGGACACTTTGGTCCGACATGGTCTGGAATGTTTTGCTAACTTAGTGGTCAAAATGGAATTGTGATTAGTGTTTACCCACCCAATCAGAGCTAATGGTATAGTCCATTCGGTGCTAGGAAGAATGGTTTGGAAGTAATCCATTGGTGCAACTTTCAACTGACCCTCACTTCAAGTTTTGGCATCGAGCAAGACTCACATGCCAAATTCAAAAAAAATTGAATCTCCCAAAATGGAGAGAGGTTATTGTAGGCCTCAAAAATTTATTCTTGTAGCATCTCATGAATCTTTGATACCTCGCATAGGGTCCAAATTATGAGGCTTGAAAGTTCGCTGCCCAATCGTGCTTAGTGCACCTTGGGGACACTTTGGTCCGGCGTGGTCTGGAACATTCTGATGATTCAGTGGTTGAAAAAAGGTTGTTCTTAGTGTTTACCTACCCAACCAGAGCTAATTCCATAGTCCATTTGGTGCTGGGATGAACAGTTTGGAAGTAATCCATTGGTGCAACTTTCAACTGACCCTCACTGCAAGTTTTGGCATCGAGCGAGACTGGCGTACCAAATTCAAACAAATTTCAATATCCCAGAATGGAGAGAGGTTATTGTAGGCCTTGGAAAATCCATCCTATAACATCTTGTGAATCTTTGATACCTCTCATGTGGTTTGAGTTATGAGCCTCAAAATTTCTCTGCCCAATCGTGCTTACTACACCTTGGGGACACTTTGGTCTGGCGTGGTCCAAAATGTTCTGCTCACTCAGTGGTCAAAATGGGGTTCTTCCTAGTGTTTACCCACCCAACTAGAGCTAATGGAATAGTCCATTTAGTGCTAGGATGCAATCCTTGAACACTATCCCTTCACCAGGGAATCATCATTTTACTTTGGACATATTTGACCAATTTTGACTCAATGACTCCAACTATTACATCATTTGCCGATACAAATGTAATGGAATTAAGATAATAGAAATGTAAGGATACAAAATTAAGATGATACAAATTATATAAGGATACAACATTCATAGTAAGGAAACACAGTTTTTGTGCTTTACATGGCATTAAGACAATACAAATGTGAGCTTTTAATATTTGCAAATCAACCCCATGGGCTCTTTTATATTTCCAATTTTGCATCTAATTTCGCATCAAATTTTTTATATACAAAATTTGGCATCTAAATATGAACATTACATTCGATTGTTGTTTTTATATAAAAAATTTGGCATCTAAATATGCATATTACATTCGATTATTTTTTTTATATACAAAATTTGGCATCTAACTATGCACATTACATTCGATTGTTGGTTTTATATACAAAATTTGACATCTAAATATGCAAATTACACAAATATATATAAAAAATAAGTGTCCTTTTTGCTCCAATCCCTACATTTGGAAGGCAGAAGAAAAGTTAATAGAGAATATAAGAAGTGCCCTTTTGGCATCTAAATATGCAAATTACAGAACTATATTTTAACTTGAGTTGAACTTACCTATTGAAGTGTGCCTAAAGGATCATCTCTTTGCTTGAGAGTATTTAGTATTGCTTCATGATCAGTAGTACTAATAGTCCAAAGTTCCTTTGTCTTTGGTTTTCCTTGATGTTTCAACAACTTAACATTGGTTGCTATAACAAGGTGTGAATACATGAGAATGGTTTTGTGCTTCTCATAGTCTTCAAATGCAAGAATGCCATTATTTCTAATCATATATGTGTGCAACCATGTTCTCACCACAACATGTGATCCCATTGGATATGTGAACACATCATCATCTATCGTCAGTTGTGCAAGTTTCTGCTTTCCTCATACACAACATGCTAACCAGTAATTCGATCTCTCATCATTCCCTTCTGGTGCAACCAATGCAAAAACATGTCCTAGCTATAGAAGATCTGAAAGATGGTTGTAGTCAAGTGAACATTCCATGTTATCATTTATTACAGAGACTATGACAGATAAAGGAGTAAGATAATGTGGAACCCATGTATCAACCCACTCACTTGACTCACACTGATCCCAATCACACTAAAGACAACTCGGACAATAAAAATCCAACTCTCATGTCCAAATTTTCCATGTACCAACATTTGAGCTTTGAAATGAATGCATTTTTGAAGAATCTTTCATAGTTTGACAATCCAACCTATCTCCTATTGTGCCCAACTCAACCAACAAAAAAGAATCAGCGCACCACTGAATCAAGAGTCCCCCCTTGTGACAATGTTGAGGTACACCAATCAATAATAGAATGGGCATCAATGAGTTCTACACCTGAAATCCTCAATTGCTCCTTAAATAGAGCTCTTTTTACACATGCACTTGCTCCATCATGCTCTGCTTTTGCATGAACGGCCTCAAAAAAACTCCAAATATGAGGTACACCTCTCTCTACATGCATTCTACATAACCAATAAAACATACGAGCATTTTTGAATTGACCTGTGCAATTATCTAACCAAATAAGATGTCTATCCATAGTAATATTATTTTCTCACACCCACTCAAAATAATTCTCAAAGCAATGTTTAACAAACTCAAATTTGTGCGATCTATCATCGCTCATATAAAAATGGTACTCTCTGATTGTCTTCCGGTCATCTTCTGTACTATCAGGGGAATGTCTATATGTTATGTGCACAAAAATAGAAACCTGAATAGAATTGTAATATTGAGCTTACAACTTGTTTTGGGGCTGCAAGGTATAATTCTCTGCAAAGTCAACAACTGATATAACAGTGCCAATCAGGAAAGTGTCCTTACATATCCTAAATTGTTGATTCAACCACTAAGACCTGTGACTATGCCTTGCATACTTGTAAAAAAGATTCTTCCTGAAATCTAAAATAAAATTGGCTACCTTGCATTCTTTAGTAACCAACTCACATCTAGAGCCTTCACCTCCACTTTTTAATGTATATTTAATGGTTTCATATACCTTTTTTTGGACAATTGTCTTTCCAAAATCATGTTGACAGCCCTCATGAAAATATTCAACAAACTTCACTAGCCTACCACACTCTGAGCACTTATCATTTAAGCAATCTTTTCTATAAAAGAAACATCCATCATCTCTAGGACATAAAAAATGATCTAGCAAGTCTCTTGATGATTTTGGAAGAGCACTTTCACCATACTCCTCCAACATTTCACTACTATGCAAAGTAGAATGAATGGATCGTAACAATTCATGGTACATTGAAAACTCCACATGATATTTGAAACAACAAGTATTTCAAATCTTAAGAGGCACACAAGAAAAAAGGCTTCAGAGCTTCAAAAGCTCTTTGTGATATTTTCAATGTTGGATGTGGGGTTCCGTCTCGAATGTCAATTCTCAACTTCAAGACATCCTTCACATTCAGTGACACTCTTGAGTTAGATTGCCAAAATAGTTGAATTTGATCCTACATAGCATCAATAAGCTTCATATAAAATGTGAAATTCTCAGCCCATGTATAATTTTGAAGAGGATCATCAAGTATTTCTCTTCTTGTAGAGAGAGAGAGAGAGAGAGAGAGAGAAACCTAGGAAGTCCTCATGACACTTGAGTATTCTAATGTGTTGAAAGGGGTCATGAGGACTTCCTAGGGGTCCTAACGCATGATAAGGCATACTAGGACCCCTAGGAAGTCCTCATGACTACTTTCAAAACATTAGAATGCTCAAGTGTGTCTTAAGGGGTCATAGGACCCTTTAGGACACACTTGAGGGTTCTAAAGTGTCAAAAGGTCTCATCAGGACTTCCTAGGGGTCCTAATGCGTAATAGGGCATACTAGGACCCCTAGTAAGTCCTCATGACCCCTTTCAAAACTTTAGAACCCTCAAGTTTTCCCTAAGGGGTGCTACAACCCCTTAGGACACACTTGAGGGTTCTAAAGTGTCGAAAGGGGTCATGAGGACATCCTAGGGGTCGTAACATGTGATAAGGCATACTAGGACCCATAGGAAGTCCTCATGACCCCTTTCGACACATTTGAATACCCAAGTGTGTCCTAAGGGGTTGTACGACAACTTAGGACACACTTCAGGGTTCTAATATGTCAAATGGGGTCATGAGGATTTCCTAGCAGTCCTAATGTGTGATAACAAATTCTAGGACCGCTAGGAAGTCCTCATGACCCCTTTAAACACATTGGAATGATCATGTGTGTCCTAAGGTGTTTTAGGACCCCTTAGGACACATTTGAGGGTTCTAAAGTGTCAAAAGGGGTCATGAGGACTTCCTATGGGTCCTAATGTGTGATAAGGCATGCTAGGACCCCTAGGAATTCATCATGACCACTTTCAAAACATTTTGATGCTCAAGTGTGTCCTATGGGGTCGTAGGACCCCTTAGGCCACACTTGAGGGTTCTAATGTGTCGAATAGGGTTAAGAGGACTTCATAGGAGTCCTAACACGTGATAAGGCATACTAGGACCCCTAGGAAATCCTCATGACCACTTTCAACACATTTGAATGCTCAAGTGTGTCCTAAGGGGTTGTAGGACCCCTTAGGACACACTTGAGGGTTCTAATGTGTCAAATGGGGTCATGAGGACTTTCTAGGGGTCCTAACATGTGATAAGGCATACTTGGACCCCTAGGAGGTCCTCATGACACTTTTGACACATTGGAATGTGTTAGTGTGTCCTAAGGGGTCGTAGGATGCCTTAGGAGACACTTGAGGGTTCTAAAGTGTTGAAAGGGGTTATGAGGACTTTGTAGGGGTCCTAATGCATGATAAGGCATACTAGGACACCTAGGAATTCCTCATGACCCCTTTCAACAAATTTTATTGCACAAGTGTGTCTTAAGGGGTCATAGGGCCCCTTAGGACACACTTGAGTGTTCTAAAGTATTGAAAGGGGTCTTGAGGACTTCCTAAGGGTCCTAGTATGCCTTATCACATGTTAGGACCCTTAGGAGGTCCCCATGACCTCTTTCGACACATTTGAATGCTTAAGTGTGTCCTAAGGGGTCGTAGAACCCCTTAGGACACACTTGAGGGTTCTAAAGTGTTAAAAGGGGTCATGATGACTTCCTAAGGGTCCTAACATGTGATAAGGCATACTAGGACCCCCAGAAAGTCCTGATGACACCTTTTGACCCATTTCAATGCTCAAGTGTGTCCTAAAGAGTCAAAGGACCCTTTAGGACACAATTGAGGGTTGTAATGTGTTGAATGGGGTCATGAGGACTTTGTAAAGGTCCTAATGCATGATAAGGCATGCTAGGACCCGTAGGATTCCTCATGACCCTTTTGGACACATTTGAATGGTCGAGTGTGTCTTAAGGGGTCATAGGACCCCTTAGGACACACTTGAGGGTTCTAAAGTGTCAAATGCAATCATGAGGACTTCCTAGGGGTCCGAACACATGATAAGGCATACTAGGACCCCTAGGAAGTTCTCATGACCCCTTTTGACACATTGGAATGCTCAAGTGTGTCCTAAGGGGTCCTACGACTCCTTAGGACACACTTGAGCATTCAAATGTATTGAAAGGGGTCACGAGGACTTCCTAGGGTTTGTAGCGCATGATAGGGCATATTAGGACCTCTAGGAAGTCCAGATGACTCTTTTGGACAGATTTGAATGCTCAAGTGTGTCCTAAAGAGTCTTAGGACCCCTTATGACACACTTGAGGGTTCTAATATGTCGAATGGGGTCATGAGGACATCTTAGGGGTCCTAATGCATGATAAGGTTTAGTAGGACCCCTAGGAAATCCTCATGACCTTTTTCAACACATTTGATTGCTCAAGTGTGTCTTAAGGGGTCATAGGACCCCATAGGAAACACTTGAGGGTTCTAATGTGTCAAATAGGGTAATGAGGACTTCCTAGGGGTCTTAATGCATGATAAGGCATACTAGGACCCCTAGGAAGTCCTCATGACCCCTTTCAACTCATTTGAATGCTCATGTGTGTCCTACGTGGTCATAGGACCCCTTAGGACACACTTGAGCATTCAATTGTGTCGAGAGGGATCATGAGGACTTCGTAGGGGTCCTAACATGTGATAAGGCATACTAGGACCCCTGGGATGTCTTCATGACCCTTTTCAACACATTTGAATGCTCAAGTGTGTCTTAAGGGTCGTTGAATGCTCAAGTGTGTTTAAATTTTATTTATTATTATTGACTATGATTTTGAATTTTAATCTAACGTGGTGTTTCACTTTTGTGTCGAAATGTGTTGAAAGGGATCCTAAAGAGTTGTAGGACCCCTTAGGACACACTTGAGCATTCAAATGTGTTGAAAGGAGTCATGGGGACTTCCTAGGGGTCCTAGTACCCCTTATCACTTGTTAGGACCCCTAGGAAGTCCTCACGACTTCTCTCTCTCTCTCTCTCTCTCTCACACACACACACACACACACACACACACACACACACATCTAGAGCCTTCACCTCCACTTTTTAATGTATATTTAAAGGTTTCATATATCTTTTTGTGGAAGTCCTCATGACCTCTCTCTCTCTCTCTCTCTCTCACACACACACACACACACACACACACATCTAGAGCCTTCACCTCCACTTTTTAATGTATATTTAAAGGTTTCATATACCTTTTTGTGGAGAATGTACCTTAAATATTCTTACATCAATTTTTATGCCACTATTAGTTTCTAGAACAGATGATGAGCGTACGGTGGTTCTTCAACTGTGTGAAATTTCTTCTTGAGAGTTAAAAAATCAATTGATTGTATTCAATCGAGGGGAAGTCCATTGACATCTACTTATTCAATATAGTCAAACCACAGAAATTACAAGGAGTCTGTAGAAAAATTCTATGCTGGATATTTTCAAGAGGATTTGGATTGAAAATGTCTGTCCTCAAATCAGTGCAAGTATTTTTTTGAAATCATTTTGTATATCAAATAATATAATACATACTATTATAAATATTTATATTATAATATTTATGCTATGCTATTAATATTTAATATTAATATTTAAAATGAAATTGATATTAACATAACAAAAATATAATTTAATATGAAACTTCAATTAATATTAATATAAAAAGAATACAACTTAATTTATAGAAAAATTAATATTACTATTAAAAAATAACATTTATTATGAAACTTGAATTTGGGAAAAGAGGGGTATTTGAAATTTCAAAATAGGTGGGCTTTATCAGATATTTGAAAATATC
This sequence comes from Chamaecyparis obtusa, assembly GCA_027943335.1. Classification (NCBI taxonomy): domain Eukaryota; kingdom Viridiplantae; phylum Streptophyta; class Pinopsida; order Cupressales; family Cupressaceae; genus Chamaecyparis; species Chamaecyparis obtusa. The sequence goes on along the minus strand of BSBK01007124.1, from coordinate 126,871 downwards.
GGATATCCAATTAGGCTTGGTATTTGCTTCGACACTACCCAATGTGGGTGGTCAACCCTTTAGGCATGTTTCAAGAGATATTTTTTGATATCGAGACTTTGACGATGTAGCTGATGACTATTTTTTCACCCAAAATTGTTGAAACAAAAAGGGTTTCTTAAAGACATTATCAATTTTCCATCGATATAATTGCTATCAAATTTTGAGTTCTGTAAGTAATTATTACTTATTTTTCAATTGAGTTATATTTAAAGTCATAACTAAAATACTGATTGAAAAACAACTATAACTTTCAAACAGTTTAACCTTTTTGAAATCTGAAACATGCGTCACATTCTATGCTTTGGCTACTATAAGAAAAAAAAAAGTTTTGAATTTGGTAAAATTTTGAATTAGTTAAGGTTGTAAGACATGAGAGTTTTTTTATTCTGAAAAATTTCTAGCAAAAAATTCATAATTAATTATTTAGTTGACCAAACTTTACAAAAAAATATGTGTCACATCTGGGCATGAATCTACTACTTATATATAGAATCTTAAGGAAATATATCATCATTTGATTGTGATTAAGGTGGTCAAACATACATGTACTTTTTATCTTTTCCCTAAAATTTTTGTAGTACTGCATTGAAATCTAAAATTTTGAATAATTAGACAAAAACAATTTCAAACAAGGGCTAGTAGTTTAGAAACTACATTCAATTTCCTACAGATTCTATTCTTACAACTTTTTCACATAAGGTTCATAAGATGTTCAACCTTTTACGTCAAGTTGACTAACCCTAATTTTCTGATTTTTCATTGACACTTAAGGCCATAGTTTGGTATACCATGATTCTACACATACCCAACATACAATAAAGTTATGTTTCTTTGCTCTGCTATCCCATTTTGCTATGGAGTCCTAGGATCAAATGTCTTTCTATGCATTTCATGCTCTTCGCTATATGAATTGAATAGTTCTGAAGTAAACTCTCCACCTTTGTCTGATCTCAAACATTTTATCTTTAAGCCTAATTCATTATCTACTTTTGCTTTGAATATCTTGAATTTTCCAAATGCTTCTGATTTCTCTTTCAAGTAAGTGATCCACATCATTCTAGAAAATTCATCAACAAAAAGTATAAAATATATTTCACCATAGTATGATCTTGTTCTTGTAGGTCCACATAGATTTGTATGTATCAGATCCAACCTTCCTTTTTCTCTATATGATTTGATTTTACAATTGCTTCTAGTTTGCTTTCCCATAACACATTCTCTACACATAGTTTTAGATAGTTTTACAATTTTTGGTAGGTCTCTCACTATATTAGTCAAGATTTCCTTCACAATATTGTCAAAGTTAACATGAAAAAACCTTTTGTGCCATAACCAACTATCATCTATCTTTGCAAAAAAACAAGAAGCTTCAGATGTATTTAACTCAAACATATTACCTCTAGATTTAGTACCGGTTACAATCAATTTTCATGCCTTACTTCTAATAAAAAAATTTCCATCAATGAATTTCAATTGATTCTCTTTGTCCATCAGCTGTCCAACACTCAATAAATTATGCTTAAGTCCAACAAGTAGTACATTGTTAGTATTAGTCTTTCCATCTAAAGAAATAGATCCTACTCCTATGATAGGCTTAGGAACATTGTCTCTGAATCTTACAACACCACCATCATACTTATTTAGTTTAACAAAATTATTTCTATCTCTATTTATATGATGTGAGCAACCAGTATCTATAACCCATTCAGATTTCTTATCAACATGAGATAGTAAGGCTTTTTCCTCATGTACTAGTTTTTCATCTTTAATAGCAATAAAGCCAATCTTATCATAATCACAATCATCATATCAGAAATAAATTCACTAACATAATAACATTCTTTTTCTTTTGAATACTTAGGATTGAAAAACTTAGGTTTGTGCTTAGGAACTCTTGTAGGACATCTAGATGCAAAGTGACCTATCTTATTGCATGAAAAATATTTCAAATGTAAATTTCCTTCAAATTTACCCTTACCTCTCTTTTCTCTTATAGCGATCAAGAAAACAAGTTCATCTAGGTTTCTTTCTTCTTCTTGTATTTGTTCCCATTCATCAACATACTCACCAAGCTCTTCTTTTATATTATCACTACTGGTGCTCTAAATTGTAGATATTATCTTTCTGTGTGTAGATGCCTTAAATGTTGTCTCAACTTTAGGTAAACAATATCCCAATTCTTCATCTTCAAAGGTAGTTAGCTTTGCAATCAACATTTATCTTCTAAAGTCTGGAGTCAAAGGTATAATTTCTTCTATAGCCTGAACTTTGGTCTTGTAAACAGGTGTCAATGATCTAAAGTCTTTGCAATGACTTCTTACTCTTCATAAGTGCCTCCTAAATTTCTAATTCCAATCACAACCTTAGTGAATCTTTGTACATAAGCCCTAATGTTTTCATCACCCTTCATTTGCAAATTTTCCATCCTTATTTTCTAGTTTTGTAACTTCTCTTGTTTGGTAAACTTGTCTCCTTCATACAGTGCTTCTAATGTTGTCCGAATCTCGTTTTCTTAATCATAAGCCTTATCTAGTTCATCATCGGCCTTCATGGTTACATTAGTTTTTGTAATAATCCAGTAGTCAATACCCAAACATAACAAATGAGTTCTCATCTTGTTCTTGTTGGAAAGTGATGTTTTGGGAGAACTAGGGATCACTTAAGGGTTTTCATTATGGAAACACTTATGATGGAGTGATCTCATGCAAAGAGTTTTGGTATTGGAGACTCAGTCATGAAAATGACTAAGTATAGAATCAAGATAACAATATACTGTGGTACTATTTTGGTCAGAAAAGATAATATATGATGTATTATGGCTTATGAAATTAGAATAATATATTCTTGGATATGTGTCACATTCAACTAAGGTCTCACTTTTTTTGGTGATGAGATCAATAAGATATAGTGTTATGAAGGTATGCAAAGATAGAGAATTAGTGAAATAGGGCATATGAACATTCGCGATGATTGAGGTAAGGTTAGTTGGTATGGTAACATGCTAAGTTTGATGAAAGTTGTATATTTTCAACATTCTAGTAATATAAAATTTCTAACTCAATGTTTATCATTTACATAAGTAATTATTATGTTTTTTAATGTATTTGAGAGCTGACTAGATGACATAATTTATTTAAATATAGAGGGTTTTGTAGAAGAGATAAGTATGATTGTGATGATGATGTGATGGATGCAAATTTGGGATATTAGTGAGAGCAAATAGTAGATGCGAGATCAGTGATTGATAGAGCTATAGCTGGAACTATCAAAGCATAGAAGATGTTTGTTTTGTTCACTATTTGAACAACACTTTTGTGACAATATTTTGTTTGTAAGAGCTGTAAGCTCCCCACACCTTTAACAGGGTTTTTGTATACCCCTAAGAGGTTTTTTTATTCCTCTAACAAGGAAATGTACTATGTAATACTCAGCTCATAACAGTGCTAGATCTCCTAATAGGGATTCAATATTTTAGTGCATAGTTGTGGGTACCATCCCCACTGGGGTTTTCCCTTGGCCAGGGTTTCCTCGAAAACAAATTATGGTGTTATGAGTTATATTTTGTGTGTTTATGTTCTTTTTATTTCAGAATTCATATGGTTTATTTTCAATTGGTTGAAGTTTAATTTAAAGTGTTATAATATTGATTCAACCCCCTCTCTCAGTATTACTTAATCCTAACAATTAGTATCAGAACTATAGGCCCTTGGAGAGAAAGCCTAATAGCTTAAGGGAGATCATAATGGATTCAAAAAGTTTGCAAGAGAACTTTGAAGAAGCACTTGATGACTTGGACAAAGAAAAGGCTGATAATGATGAATTGAAATTTAAATTGAGAAGAGCAGAAGGTTTCATTAGGAAACTGAAGGAACAACTTGAAATTTCAAAAGGTTAAAGACAAGACCTTATGGATAAGATCAAAGCGGATCTAGATAATGATACATTAGACCAAGTAAAGAATCTAGAGCAAGAAAAATAATAAATCAATCTTTTGATGACTAAAGAGATACAACATGAAAAGGATGCAAGAAACAAAGTTGAAGAGAATCTAAAAGAAGAAAATGTATAGAAAGGACAATTGAAGACTAAAATTGATCATTACAAGGATAAATGTCAGGAATTGTAGAATTACAATCAAATCATTAAAGGTAGATTTCTTTATGTTGAGGAACCTAAAACTCTACCTAAGAAACAGTTTGGCATTACTGAGCAATAACGTAATGCTACTACGCAACAATCTTTGTAGATCGAGAATCAACAAGAAATTATTGATAAAAATGTTGATCATACAGTGAGTGGAGAAAAAATTTAAGAACACAGATCTAAAATTGTACTTGCAAGATATGTGAGGAGACACCATCCACAAAATCAGATAATTAGAGATAAAAGAGCAAGAATGATGCTACAAAGTAAGATGAGAAACAACACATGTTTAGTTTGTGAATTTGATCCTAAAACTTTTAGAGATGCATTGGAAAATGATGAATGGATTAAGGAAATGAAAGAATAAATTTAGCAAATATAGAAAAATAAGACACGAAGATTGGTACCAAGACCGAAAGATAAAAATGTGATTGGAACCAAATGGATATTCATAAACAAATTGATTGAGAATGGAGATGTTACATGAAAAAAAACAAGACCAGTATGCAAAGGTTATGCATAAGAAGAAGAGATTGACTATGGATAAAATTTTGCACCTAGAATATGTTTCTTACTGACATGGGAAAAGGATGGTGGATCCAATTAAGGATAGTCCAAACTTTGCAACTTCAGAACAACACAGTGGAACAACACAACACTAATTGTTTCAAATAATATTTTCATTAACATGCCTGACTGTAAGGCCTTCTGGGTTAGGGAAAATTACAATAAAAAACAATTCTTCAAGATCATCAAGATCCAATACAACTCTAGCTAGTTTAGTTTTGAAAGCTATCAACAACTGATGGAAACCCTAAGGCAGATCTAAACTTGAGCTCGCAAGCCTCCAAGCAATCTCCTTGTCTCCAAGTATGCAAACTACTAGCTCTGTTATTACAAACTATCAGATAACAATTTGATCTATAAGATCTCATAGGATCTTTTCCACAACTTCTCTTATCTACATACCCTTAGATTTTCTCTCCAAGAACCTCTGATCTAAATACCTAAAACAACTACCCAAACATCCTATAAATACTAATCATCAACCACAAGTGGGCTGGATGAAACCATTAAGTCCTCTAAAAAATATTAAATGCAATACAAATCAGCTCTCAAATAGCCTTACAATAATTAAATTCAACATGTCAGCCTGTAACAATAGCTACCAACAATAAATGCACCAAGTCGGCCAAGAAAATCTTTAATAACTCAAGTTGGTAAACTAGAACTACCAAGTGCTAGAGAAACAACCGAGCACCAGTGAAAGAATTGACCAAGCCAAGCAACACTAAGCAACATAGGTATTACCAAGCACCAGTTCCACTAAGCACAAGAATTTTCACCAAGTTCCTTTAGCAACTAAGCTTCCTTCAATAACCAAAACCATCGGTTAAGGCTACAACTGAGTAGCACTAGCCAAGTAACACACCACCATATAGATTCACCGAGGACCCAAGAATGCCCCTGCATCAGACACCCCATGTTCGAAAAGATGTTGATATGTGAGAAGAACATCTTCCAGGATTTAGCACATAAACCCCAAACTGGTTCTTCACATACAAGTCCTCCACCTTTTCACTCTTCATACTCTTCCACTTAAGCTTCCTCTATCTCTTCAAGTCCTTCTTTGATAACACATAGGTATATTCTCTAAACTGATCATTCATTCTTTTAGGATCTACCAACTCAACTTGGCTACCAATACTCATAATTTTCCTACCGAGTGTTGTATCTTGAAAAGGCATCAGGAAAAACTTCCTATCATCCTTATCAATAGTAAACACATTCTTCCCATAATCATACATAGCTCTACAATCATATTGCCAAGGTCTACCAAGAAATATATGACAACTATTTATCTCCACAATATCACATATCACAAGATCCTTATACTAGCCAATCTGAACATCAATAAAGCATTTTTCTCTTACTTCTAGAGAATGATCATCTTGCAGCTAGCCAATCCTATAAGGATGTGGATGTCTCATTCTATCCAAACCAAGTTTCTGAACCATGTCCTCAGTAACAAGGTTATCAATACTACCACTATCAACAATAACATCACAAATTTTACCTCTCAAACTACACCAAGTCCTTAACAAGATACTCCTCTGACAAGGTTCCTCCTTTGTACTGAGAAATGTTCACCAAAGTAGAAAGTTCTCAGATTCAGGTTCATTCTTAACATTTTCATTCACCATAGTAGTTCATTGGTCACTAAGCTTCTCCTATGTGCACTCAAAAGAATGGTGTCCTTCTTCACCACAATTATAGCAAGTTTCCTTAAAGATAACTCTACCTATCTTCTTCTTCAGTTCTACAAGTTTCTATTAATCTTCTGCAGTCATCGGTTTATCCTTCACCGAGTGATCAATCTTTTCCTTCCCTCAGGGATTACTATGTTGTTTCCTCTTCAACTTATCTTCTACCTTCAGAACATACTGATAAGCATCTTCAATAGAATCAATCTTCATCATACCAAGCTCATCCTGAATATTGAATCTCAAACCATTTACATACCGAGCTACCTTTTCCTTACCAAGTTCTCAGTGTTTAGACCAAATAGTAAGTTTGTAGAACTCCTTGGTATAATCTTCAACAGTCAGATCCTTTTGTTTCAGATTCTGAAACTTCTTAAACAAGTCAAGCTCATAGTCAGCATGTATGAACTTAGCTTTCAACTTAGTCACCATCAACCTCCATTGATTGATCTTCATTTCACCTTCATCTTCTCTATCTCTTTGTAATTCTTTCCACCAAAGAGAAGCATGTCTTTTCAGCTTTGTCTGTGCTAGCACCACCCAAAGGGGATCTTCAATTTCTTATAGCTCAAAGAAATCTTCAAGTTCACTAATCCACCTAGTCAAATTCTAGGGTTTCAAAGTACCAGAGAAAGTAGAAACTTCCATTCGATAACTATTACTTAATCGAGCTCTAGATCTATGGAACCGAGCAGTTTTGTCTGCACCAAATATATCCCTCTAACCATCACCACTAGATCTAGCATCTTCAAAATCTTCAACAACTTCTTCATAAGTTTCTTTAGTACCAACTTTTCAAGGTACACCCGCAATAATTCTAATGATCTCAGTGACCATGTCATTCTTCATCAACTCCATCTTGGTGCCCCACTTTTGTTCTTCACACTTTAAAAAAAAAGTGAATACCTTGTGTTAGATTGAGTCATGAGTTTTGAGATAATAATTGGAGTCTAAGTCTAGAATACCCCTAGGATAGGTGGTCTTTATCAAATAATCCCTTCATGCCTCTTACTACTTTTTAAGCTTGGTTGGTTTTTAATTTCATCCTAGAAATGGGTAAGTTATAGTTCCTAATTCGATAAAGACTCTATTTCTTTCAGTTCTAATCGATGGTATTCATATGAATGTGCAGCTCTAAAATGACATTTTTCCCCTTTGTTAGAAAATTGAAAACCCCCTTCTCCTCGGTGGGTTTTGACCCATGAAGGTAATTTTCCATAGGAAGACACAGACAAGGCCTAGAGATTGAAATTCTCGGGTTAAGAACAAGTTGGGTCCAGAAAAGTAGCTTGGTGGAGAAGCTGTAATGAACTTCTCCACTTGCGGAGATTTTCCCATAGAAGTTGTTTTTTGAAGGACAGTAGAAAGTGTATTAGAGATTCCCAAAAAGCAAAACATCTAGATTTTAAAGAAATAAGATTGAGTCTCTGCAGTGGATAAAATGGTCTCAAAATATGAGAAAGTGAGTAAGAGACCTTTTTTGGATAATCGGTTTTCAACTTCTCCCTTCTTGGAAAATCACCTGAGAAGGTCAGTCTCTGAGAAGTGACAACTTGTGAAGAAATAAATACAAGAAATCATAGGAATTGAATGATCAACCTAAAAAAGAACAATTAGTTTTGGCAGTAAGTTTACAAGACCCATGGTTTGAACACATTGTATATTTCTTAACTTATGGTGAATGCCCTGAAAGATTGACAGCTAAACAAAGGAGAGAATTTAGGTTGAAAGATGCTAAATACATCATCTGGGAAGGGACATTATACAAAAGATCTGTAGATGGAACTTTTCTTAGATGTATGGACAAGCAACAATAGGAGAGATTGCTAAAAACATTCCATGACGAAGCTTGCGGCGGGCATTTCTTATCTTTTGTAACTGCAGTTAAAATTTTGAGGCAATTCTATTATTGGCCAGGGATGTTCAAGGATGCATATCATTGGGTGGCCAAGTGTGAAAAATGTAAGATGTTTAAAGGTTGATCTCAACTGGCATCTCTTCCTCTCAGACCAGTAGTAATAGAGGGTCCCTTCCAGTAATGGGGCCTCAATTTTATCAGGCCTATCAATCTTGTATCATGTGCTGGTCACACTTATATAATCACTGCAACTAACTATTTTATGAAATGGGTGGAGGCAAAGGCCACAAAGAGAACTACTTCTGAAGTAGTGTGCAAATTCATCAAGGAGAATATCATGGTAAGATTTGGTGTGCCTATTAAACTAGTCATGGATAATGCAGCTTACTTTTCCTCAGCTGAAATTACTAAATTCTATTTTGAGTATGGTGTAACTGCTAGCCATTTTTCTAAATATTTCCCACAAGGGAATGGTAAAGCTGAATCAAGTAATAAGAACTTGGTAAATATAGTAAGAAAGCTTGTATCAAATAACCAAAGGACTTGGCATAAGAAAATTCACAAAGCACTTTGGGCTAACAAAGTAACTCCAAAGAGGTCAATCGGTATTTTACCTCTTGAGATGGTATACGGAGTTGAGGCAAGCCTTCCCCTACCTCTACAATTGGCTACTAACAAGTTGAGAACATTGGTAGAAGATGGAATCTATAAGGATGGGTTGGAAAAATGAATTATGTATCTAAATAAACTTGAGGAAGAACGAGAGAAGATTGTTGATCATATCACAGAACATCAGATGCAGGTAAAGAATCTCTTTGACAAGAAAAATAGTCCAAGGAAGTTCATGGTTGGACATTTAGTTCTACTATGGGATAAATGAAGGGAACCTAAAAGAATGCATCAAAAATTTGAGACACTCTGGAAAGGACCATTCATCATCCATCAGGCCTTTGACAAAAATTCTTTCAAATTGGTGTATCCAAATGGTGAAGTGTTACCTTTGACCTATAATGGTCAAGATTTAAAATCATATCAAGTTGCAAATTAATAGTAGGTAACCCCTGTATTGTATGATACTTACGTTTAGTTCTTGTTTCTATTTTCCTTACTTTAGGATCCCTTGTTTTATTTTTCCTTTCCTATTTTCTTCCTTTGCTTTAGTTTTGTTGTGAGCCACCTTTTCATTTAACTTTGTGAAACCAAAGATTTGTATTCCTTGCTTAGATATGATCATATCCAAGTCCCCAGATAGAGCCAACTATTTCGACACTTTTGTTCTTCACACTTTACAACAAAAGTGAATACATTATGTTAGATTGAGTCATGAGTTTTGAGATAATAAATTGGAGTCTAAGTCTAGAATTCCCCTAGGATAGGTGGTCTTTATCAAATAATCCCTTCATGCCTCTTACTAATTTTTAAGTTGGGTTGGTTTTTAATTTCATCCTAGGAATAGGTAAGTTATAGTTTCCACTTCAATAAAGACTCTATTTCTTTTAGTTCTGATTGATGGTATTCATATGAATGTGAAGCTCTAAAATGACATTTTCCCCCTTTGTCAGAAAATTGAAAACTGCCTTCTCCTCAGTGGGTTTCGACCCATGAAGGTAATTTTCCATGGGAAGAGAACACAAGAATCATCAAGCACATAGACAAGCCCTGGAGATCGAGATTCTCGAGTTACGAGCGAGTTGGGTCCAGAAAAGTAGCTTGGTGGAGAAGCTGTAATGAACTTGTCTACTTGCGGATATTTTCCCATAGAAGTTGTTTTCAAAAGGATAGTAGAAAGTGTATCAAAGATTCCCAAAAAGCCAAATGTCTAGATTTTAAGGAAATAGGATTGAGTCCCTGCAGTGGATAAAATGGTCTCAGAATAAGAGAAAGTGAGTAAGAGACCTTTTTCAAAGGATCAGTTTTCAGCTTCTCCCTTATCGGAAAATCACTTGAGAAGGTCAGTTTCCAAGAAGCAACAACTTGTGAAGAAATATGTACAAGAAATCATGGGAATTGAATGATCTATAATGATGAAGACATTCCACTTTGATATTTAGAGAGAATTTCTAAAGAAACTAGTCAGTTACAGAGTTTTGAAAAATCACTTCCCAACTTCTCCATAGTCGGGTTTCTACCTTCGAAGTGAGTTTTCCAACAAAGACACCAATTAAAGGAAGCGAAAAAGTAAAATTTTGTTGCCTCAATAAAGTTACCATTACAGCTACTCCAAATGGGTAAAGTGATTTCCTAAGGCCATTAATAAGATGCATTTAATTCAAATCTTAATGTTAGAACTTTAATCGATATTTTTGAAAATTTCTCACTCATGTGGCACAAGATATGGAAAGTAATGGTAAGGAAGTAGGATATTTATAAAAGACTCAAATGATCAAGTGAAAATTACAATTTGCTCACATCTTTTTTATATGCCTTTGATTTCCCACAATTTCACAAATCATCTTACGACATTCTCCAAAGTTTCTTAGCGGTAAATCAAAAGCATAATTAGAAGCTATGGCCACTAGATTCATGGGTTTTGATGAGTTGAATGGGATTACATCTGAATAGCATAATTTGATAGATACATCCCTTAGATTCTATGATTTGGGTGATCTACATAGAAGATTGAATGAAGAAAATCTCCACCCCATGACACAGAAGCTCAAAGGTAGTGGTTTGGTCAAAGTTGCTGGACTTCCTATTGCAGTGCAAGCTACCGAACTAATTTGGGAATGTATAACTAGATTCAACTCGGATAAACAATAGATTTTTTTGCTAGATGACACAGTACTCATCTCCATTGATAGAGAGTCTGTGCAAAATAGTCTTCGTATCCCAGAGCGAGTGGAATTTTCAAATATGAACTTCTTGATTGTAATTTAAGAATATAATGAGAAGAAGATGAGGTGGAGGAAAGAGATCATGAACTCATGGTTTCAGAAGTCTAGAAGCATAAAGGGAAAGGTGTCAAAGATAGTTTTCATGAAAGATCTGAAGGTCGAGATCATCGACATCTTGGTGCTCCTTCACAGGATAAAAGGTGAAAGTGACACATTGAATTTAATAGAACACTAATTCTTCTTGGTCCAGGTAATATGTTTTGAGCATCATTATATAGACTGGGCTCAAGTGGTAAGTGAAAATCTATCCAATGCCTTGAGTCTCACCAAGTACTAGGACAAATTTGATATGTCTTCCTATTTGATATATGTTTTAGCTAAATTGCAAGTATGGCCGAGACTCCCTAGACTAGAAGAATATGAAGATGATGTGAAAATTTATGATTTCTTCCCTCATTTGAAGTTACAAAATAGCTATGCCAAGTTCATTAAAGTTAATGAATCATTTAAAATGAGGTTGTGCACAAAATTACAAGGATGCCCAGAGCGGAGGTTCTCACCAGAGGCCATGGAATTCATCACCCAATTTGGGGGCTTCTTCATTCAATTGTCTAGTTTCTCATACCTTCATCTTGTAGGTTTTGATGATTTTCCCATGAAGTTGCCAAGGTACCCCGATGACATGATCATGCTCGTAGAGGTGATCTGATAGATGTTGCAAGTGAACCTGATCAGTGTGGGAATTAAGAAGAAAGGCTATGAATTCAAATGGAGCTTATAGCTACGTGTCAAGATCAAATGCTAAGAATGTGATGAAGGCATTTGAGAATAGATATAAGCCAAAAATGTATGAAGTATTGAGGCCTCAATTTGATCTAGTAAGTTACACCAAAAATCATCTCAGATTGGCACTATGGTCAGGCACCTCCCCAAACTCAAAGATTATTGGGAAAATTGAAAGGATGAGTTAGAGAGGCAAGAAAGAATTTACTCTAGTTTGACCATTGAAAAAATCAAGTTGTTCAATGTCAACATTAATGTTGAAGTCATTGTTGATGATGGAGAACATATGTATACCAACACATACTGGGATCAGATCAAGCCCTATCCTATGAGCTCTGAACCAGTTCAAGATCAAGCTATAGAAGATTTGGAGAGCTTAATGGCTAAAGTCATTAAGAGAACTGATAAGTGGGTTCAATGGATGATGGGAAGGAGAAAGAGATCTAGGAAGCCTACTCCTGAACATGCTCTTGCAGTCAAGCCAGCGAGAGCTCCTCCATCCTCCTCTTTGCCAACATTGTCTGTAGCCGAAGGACTAGCTTAACTAGCAAGTGGATATGAAGAACCACCTGAAAAAGAGATCCCATTTTAGAAGACTTGCGGAGTAGGCTCATCTCTAGTCATTGGTTCAAATGAAGAAGCCAAAGTTGAGAAATCTAACAAGCCAACAAAAGAACCTGTTGGGGCCGTGAAATAAGAGCAGCAAGCACAAGGGGGAACTGGTGAGATACAAGGTGACACTTCTACTCAAGAGTCTCCTACCATTGTTGAGGTTGGTGAGGATAGTAGTAGTTTAGAAACTAATGAGAGAGATGAACATTTGGGGTCTCCTCAAAAGGAAAAGAGTATTTCTTCTCCATAGGCTAATTCTTTCGCTTCCAAGCCTAAATCTTCCCCTCCTATTATCAGGAAATTATTTGTTGAAGATTTGATTTCTGCAACAAAAGTTACAAGTGTAGAATCATGGCTCGAGAATACTCTGGAGAGGAAAATAAAAAGGGTTGAGAACGGTGCTCCTAGTGGTGAGATGTTCTCACAAGAAATGCAGGCAGGTTCAATTGTAAGCAAGGCTAAGAAGACTAGGACTCTGACCACTCTTTGTCGAGATCTAGACACAAGGCACCTGATGATGCAAATAGCCAAGCCTCTGAAGGATGGTAGAATTGAAGACCTTACTACCTCATAATTTTCACTCTACTCCTTAGACATGGGGCTCACCCACCATGATACCAAGATAGACTTGTGGAAGTCTAGTAACATCTTGATCAAAGAAGAGCTTGAAGAACTCAAAGTCACCAAGACTCGACTCAAGGTGGAGATTAAAGAAATGACTAACTTCATTAAGTAGTTGGTCACTCCTATGGCAAGCCTACCCAGTCCTCTAACAACGTTTGATCTTGCTATAGTTGAGAACCAAGCAATACTTGCCAAATTGCAAGAAGATAAAAATTTTGGACACATTGGCAGGAGGTGGATTGAATGACTTAAGTTTGAAGGTCTGGTAGAAATTGAGAAGCTCAAAAATGTCTTTTTACAATTAGAGGTAGAGAAAGACTCTCTCAAAGGACATATGCAGACAATCATAGCAAAGAGGTTGAGATGTGAAGAGTGCATGGTGCTACTATATTGGCTAGTCACAATGAAGACTAAAGACGCAATCAAGGCCACCATATTACTGAAAGGGGATGAACCTCTGATCGAATGGCTCTAAGGGGTAGAGTTCAAAAAGGAGATGATAATCAAAGTAGAGGCAGGAATGAAGATGACCGATGAGGAAGTCACCAAAGAACAAAATAAAATATTTGTATATTTAACAGGTCTTCACTCCAAGTGTCAAGCTAGCAGAGATGGAAAGAGCCCAATTGGTATAACCAATATGTAGAAGTCATTCTCTGACTACTTGGACCAGCTTGTAGATTTATCTGGGTCTCACCTTGATAGAATACCTAATCTTCAGCAACTCAGTGGATGTATACACAAGGCCATGGAGAAGAAACAACCCTGAAATGATGCTGCAAAATGCATAGAGAAAGATCATGCTCTCTGGCTCATAAGATTGAAAAATGAGTACATTCCTGATTTTGAAAGGATGATTCTGATTCTTGTGGCTGCCAAAGCTCATAAGGCTAAGTTGGAGAAGGCAAAGAAGCCAGTGAAGAGAAAATAGCTTTGTCCTCTTCTTTTTGATATACATTTTATAATTTGTAAATGGACACTTGTCATTTACCGACTTTGTAGAATATGAATCGATTCGGTTGATTTTGTAATGGATTTATTCTTGAAGCCTATATGTAACACTTTGAAAATCAATGAAAAGGTTGGCTAATTTTTGGTGTGAAATACATCTTGTTGCAGAGTCAATCTAGAATTTATTTTGTTCCATTTATTTACTTTTCCATGCTTTTATAAGTGTAAATGTTTTTTTCCTTAAGTTGGATTGAAATTGGAAAATAGATGGAGTTTTGTTTCCACTCTTTAGTGCAACTAATCGACAATAATCAAAGCATTACTTGGAGGTTGGGAAAATGCTCATATGTCCTATTTTAGATTGGTTTCTTCTATGTTGTTTCACTGCATTCTCTTTCATTCAAGTAGAATTCATTGATGCATCACCACTGGTGTGAATTCATAAGCACTATGAAATCATGAAGTTGGTTAGAATTTAGAATCAAATTCAGTGCCTGGATTAGTTTCTCATAGAGGTCTAATTTGGTTACCTCTACTATTCTTTGGTCAAGAACATACCCCATTAGGATTTAGAATAGACAAAATTCATTGCATATCTTTACATAAGGGAGTTGTACCTGTTAAAATTTAGAGGAAAGTTAGTTGAACAATTAACAATTTTCCAATTGTTCACATTCACATTGTTTCTTAAGAAGATTTTGGGAAAATAAAGAGTTAAATCCAGAAAGAACAATCTATTTACCAATAGATTTTTGGTGACTCTAGTAGGGAGAGAAAAAATCACTAGACCAAAATATTTTTCATGAGGAAAAATTGTGTTACCTCATGAGAACATGTTCCCTATGCTTCAATCGAACCTCAATTTTCAGGATGATCAAGAAGACATAGTCTTGTCTATGAATACTTTTTCTTGGAGAAATAGAAGAAACACATAGCATTATAGGAAAATGAGTCAAGTGCTTGAACAAGAAGAAGTGAGAGGAGAAGCACTTGAAAGATAAATTCAGAGAAGAAATCAATGTAGAGCTGAGCATGAAGCTAGGCTGCAAAACTAATTCGAAGCTCTGGATCAAAGAAGATTTCTCAGAAGTGCCAAGGGGCAAGGTGGAAAAGACCCTACATTCAAAAGGCTCACTGAGCTCATTTTTCCCATAATAGACTTACCTCGTCAGAGAGGTGACAAAAAAAGTAGGAGTAGATCACCTTCATCTCCCAAGACACAAACTTCATTTCCTACAGCTTTCCAAGTATTAAATTTACATGGAGTAGTTGCTCCCCCTGTTATTAACTTTCTGCAACATCTTGCATATACAGTCATGGTAGCTCCATGGGCCACTACAACTGGTCCATTACAGTTGACAACATATCATCCACTTCCTTTAGGATCTAGAAAGAACTTTCCTAAGTTCTCGAGAGATGGGAAAGTTACCATAGATGAATGCATTAAATCCTTCTTTGAAGCAACTCATATATTAGGAGTTGGTTATGAGGATGTTGTTGTTAGGCTATTTGTTGAAACTCTACTTGAAGTAGAGGCTGACTAGTTTTATCACTTGGATGATGCTTCAATCATAAGTTGGGATACTATGAGGATGACTTTTGAAGCCAGATTCAAAATAGCTAAGGATGAACATGCGCTGTTGACATAATTGACCTCTATCAAGAAACCAACCTCTATAAGTATGAGGGAGTTCATTGCTAAATTCAATAAGATTGCTAATAGAATTCCCATGGCTGATAGACCCACTCCTACAAATTTGAAGATATTCTTTATGAGTGTCATGCCACCAGATATAAATTATGATCTAAGAAGAGAACAACCTACAGATTTAGATGCTGCTCAAAAGATAGCAATTGACTTAGAAGATGACATGATTTCTATTGGCAGATGGAAAAGAGAAATGTAGAAAGGTGGTAGTTCAAGTGGCACTACATCGACCAATGAGATGATGCCAAAAATGTTCAATGAAATCATCGCTTTAAAAAGGAAACTCCCTAATTTCAACAATCCGTACCAGAAACCATTTCAAGATCAGAATAGTAGAAATACTAAAAGTAGGACACTGCAATTACCTACTCTGCAATAGAGACTTTCAATTGAGGCTCCCCCTAAGAAAGGAAATATGTGTGTATTTCATCTAACAATAGACCATAATGGTGAGAGCGTGATGTAGTTATTATCTACTAATGAGTTAGACACTACAACACCAAACAATGAACTAGATTCATGCTCGCATGGAAACTCTATAAATTTATTTTTTGAGTATGAATCTAATTTTGAGAAGCAAGGAGAGTGTTACGCTACCATAGATGGCACCATCTGTGTAGTCCTAACTTGGAGCTAAAAAGACAAAACTCCTATTGTCATTCCTTCAATGGGAACCAATGATGCATCTACTTCAGGTACGAAAGAAAGCAATTAGGGAATGAAAATCTCACAGCCAAGTAAGGAAAATGATTCTTTTGATTTTATCTAGTTCTGTAAAAATTCTAAGATCCAAATTTCTCCCATAGATTATTTAA
Organism: Chamaecyparis obtusa; assembly: GCA_027943335.1. NCBI lineage: Eukaryota > Viridiplantae > Streptophyta > Pinopsida > Cupressales > Cupressaceae > Chamaecyparis > Chamaecyparis obtusa. The sequence continues at coordinate 110,237 of BSBK01007124.1, read as the reverse complement.
GGTCAAATCTTGCCAAATTAAAAGATTCATAGATTACTTAAAAGGAGATAATATTAAACTAAATCATAATGTCACCTCTTCCAACGAAGATGATTCCTCACTAGAGAAACTATTTCAACAAGGGGAAACCACTATACTAGCTACCTTCCTGGGCCAAAAACTTGAACCATTTTATGTCTCCTTGTATATCAATGGTTGTAAGCTTAGCAACTATATCATAGATTCGGGTGTCTCTGATAATGTGATGCCTTCCCCTGTGGCCAAAGCCTTAGGCCTTACCATGACAAAGGTCCATGGTAGATGCTATTCTATGGATGCTAATAAAGTCCCTCTGCTTGGTCAAATCAAAGATTCCCAAGTAGGTCTAGCTACCTATCCTAAAAAGAAGATACTACTAACGATCCTTGTTGCAGATATACTAGCAAGTTATGGGTTATTTCTCAGAAATTTTTTTTGCAGAGATTTAGTGGGAAGATTAAATTGGATTGGTCTCAGGCAGTAATTCCCATGGGAACTAAGAAGGTCAGAATAGAACTCGAGGAGAAGTCAAAGTTCACGGTTCTAAAATCTGATGATCTATAAGCTCAAATCCTATACCAAGATTTAGATTTTGGTAACTATATGATGTTTATCTAGGGCATTGTTGATGAACCTGAAAGTGAACAAGAAGAAGTTGAGGCCTGTGAGAAGGATAAGACTCTAGAAGCCTGGACACTAGAATTCAATGGTAGTTGTTCCTCCTCTAGGTTTGGTGTCAGAGTTGTATTAATTCCACCCACAGGTGAACCTGAGCTAATGGCTTTCAAAATGGAGTTTGCAAATACCAATAATACAGCTGAGTATGAGACATTGTTACTCAGGATAATTGCTGCAAAGGAAAAGGGTGTGAAAGTTCTAAAAGCTCAAGGCGATGCTGAGTTAATTGTGCGCCAGATCAAAGGTCAATAGTCTATCAAAAATCAGAAGTTGAAGAGTTATAGAAATAGAGTATGGGATGAGATTGAAGGATTGGATGCCTTTGCAATTGAATATGTCCCTAGAGAATTAAATTCCAAGGTAGATTCACTAGCAGTCTTCGCTTCGTTACTACTACCTCATCTAGAATTTAAAGAGAAGAAGTACTAGGTAGAGGTGATGTACAGGCCATCAATACCTAATAACATAGATGATTGGCAAGTATTTGATGATGAAAAATGCCTGCAACTCTTCCTTGAAGGTAATGACAGTCCTCCTAAAGAAAAGCCAAATGATCTCTCACAAGATCATCTCAAGAAACGGAAGAAGGATGAACTAGGTGTGACTCAATGACAAGGTAATGTCATTCCCCATATTTTATATCATTAGAGAAATTGTTCAATTGTCTTGATACTTATGTTAAGAGGAAAAGGATAGAGAAAGGTCTCATGATTGGAGAATATGAAGAGATGAACATTGGGAATGAATCAAATCCCAGAATGATAAACATAGGGAAGTGTTGCACACCCGAAGAGAAAGTGGAAGCTAGAAGGATTTTTCTATTATACCAAGATGTCTTTTCCTGGAGCTATGAGGATTTAAAAAGGTTTATGGGAGGAAATTTCAAACATCAAATTCTCCTAAAACCTGATGCTACCCCATTCAGATACAAACAAAGAAATTACAATTGAAAAGTGGCAGACGCCATCTTTAGAGAAGTTGATGATGTTAGGAATAGTCCCAAGAGATAACTGAGAGGGAGGGGGGGGGGGGTGAATCAGTTATCTACTTGTTTCAATTCTTTATCCAATTAAGTATACTTAAACTTAAAGTATAAACACAATGAAAAAATGCTTGAACACAACACCAATATTTTGGTTACGGGGAAACCCAAATAGGTAAAAACCCGGTGGGAATTGACACCCACTAATATTCTGCACTAGTGTATTATGATCCTTGTTAGAAGATCCTTAACCTTGTTAGGAGTTTCTTTACAATATATTTAGTATAGTAGACCTGGTCAAGGGTTAGACCCTATTAGGATTCTTTTACAATAGTCCTTGTTAGGGGAGAGGACGCACTATCCAAGAGCACACTGCACAAAGGGGCGAAGGCTACAACCTTCTGAATAACAAATACACACTATATCTAAATCTTGGTGAACTATGCTTAGATCTGCTATCTAGATCAGTTCCAATGTATAGCACAAACACTTTACTTGCTCACATAGACCTTCTTTTGATGGCTCAACACTTCGCACACTCTACTCTACTCTTGACAATCAACTATAAACCTCTCTCAAGCCATCACAAATGACTGCCTATAAATATCTTTCCTCTAAATGATATAATCAATTTGGCCTATTCGAACCACCTTGAAATAATATTAGAGAATCCATAAAAAACTCCAATAATAATTTAGTCGGCTCTACTAAGCATGCAACACATTCTAGGACTTGTCCAATAAGATAATTGTAGATGCATGTTGCACACTGTCGGCTCTACCAAAATAACTATATCTTTCTCCTCAAACTAAATTACTTCATGCACTCTTAAATAAACATCACTAACTCTTCTCCAAGCTTAAATCCAAGGGTGCATACCAAAAGGATAGGTGTAACTCGAGAACCAATATAATCTTTGTCAGCTCTTCTAAACAAACATTAGAAACTACTATTGGTGAATAGCAACTACATAACTTCACTTCTACTAATCATCAGACTCTGCGTCTATGAAGGTAACATCACTAAAATATCTTCATCATATATCCAAGCATGCAAGGCTCCATGATAACTGTATGGACAACCATACATAGAACACTGCTTGTTACTCTATCAGGAACATTGCTGACACAAGCTACTATATAACTGTCTGTACTAACAGTTAACCTCTGTGCCCATGATATCATGTTGATAATGTGTCCATGCAACATATACTGAAAGCTTACTTCATAATTTTTCCACGTATTCTATTTACCATATGTTATCATCAATGACAAAGATACAGTCAGTACTGGCCTATTGGCAAATCCCCAACAATCTCCCCCTTTGTCATTGATGACAACATATGGAATGAAAAACTCCACCAATCCAAATGAATAATTCTTTTATAACATTCTCCATTTCCTCTTCAAAACTCCCCCTAAGATGAGTCCTCCATCTACTACAATATACTTCAACCTTCTCCATTTCCTCAACTGAATTGCTGTCATAACTGAATACTACTTCCCCTTAGCATATTACTCCTCTTTTTATTTCTATTTTTTATGACTATATATTACTCCCCCTTTGATATCAATGGAAAAGGGCACCAATTAGTTTAAGCACTGGTACTACTCTAGAAGTAGAGTAGTCAACCATCCATCAGTCCCTAAGGACTGATGCTTTTCCTTCTTTTCTCTAAGCAGGATCAGTGAAGGGAATTACTCCCAACTTCTCCTTGAGATACTGAAAAGTATCCTTTGGCAAGGGCTTTGTGAATATGTTTTCCAACTGATCTTTAGTACTCACTGAATAGGGATTATAATGGAGCCTTAACAATGCACCTAACATTCAACACTACTCATTTGTAATATGTTTTGTTTTGAATTGAAATAGCATAAGTAAATATGGAAATACTTGAAAATTAATTAGGTCAAGATACATACCTGATCATGAAATTGATTTAGAAATACCTATTTTCTGAAGCCTGTGCAGAGTTTTGGAAGATTCTGCAACTAGATCTGGGATCAGGAAGTCGAGACAAAGAAAACCCAGAAAATTTTGTCTTTTCGGCAGCAGGTAGTCTTTAACCCTCATAAAAGGTCAAAGGCTACATTTTTATTCTAAATGTCGATTTTGACTTTGTTTGTAGATCTTTGAAGTTTAGCAAAAAGGGTACTTAGATCTATCCTCTAATTCATGAAACAACAACTGTAGATATCTTAAAAAGGGATTTTTTGGGGGTGGCTATATAGGGTTTTGCCTTAGTCAAGCCCCCATTGATGAAGGGTGCTCCCCTTAATACCACAAACACATAGCAGAAATAGAGAAACAACAACAATATGCAAGAGTAGAAAATGTGATTCTTATTATCTCCACAAATGTGGAATTACAATATGCAAAGCCACATGGGCATCTTCCTTATAATATTCTAAGGGACAAAGCCTCAAATGATTACCCAGAACTACTCTGAAATGCTCCGAACTACCTAAGAAAACACTACAGACCTTTCTTATATAGGCAATTTCCACCATCCGAGAAGGTTCCAGAAATTTATCTCTTTAGGCCAACTAAACATAGAATTATTTATTTTTTCACAATTTTTACAAAAGGGTCGGCTCAAAAGAAATAAAAAATATGATTTTAGGTAACCCAACTTCCAGAGGCCATAACTTTTTAATTGTAGCTCTATTTTTCTATTGTAACCACTTTTCAAAAATGTCATGATGAGATATACGGTGCCTAACATGCGCTAGCACCAGTTAGCCGAAGGTCGATTGCGATTCAGAGCCTCTAAGGCCTTCAAAATTTCTCTGAAAGATTTTGTACCCAAAAACCTCAATAACTTCACCAATACTGATGATGTGGCAATGAAACTCAACTGGAAGACTGAAATGACTAGGGTGAACCTTCAACTATGAAATCAGAACATTTCAAGATTGTATGACCAACTTATTAAAAATATTAAGTTTCCATAAATAGCAGCTCTACACAAGATAACCCTTATTGACAAACAAACAAAAATATTTTTGGGTGATGCAAGATTGCTCTTACACCCAGGATGCTCCTGCATCAAACACTTAGGGTAATTTGAGAATTGACCTTGTCATGACTCACGTGTGAAGAGGAAAACCAAGATGGTTAACCTCCTCCCTTGTCATCCATGATGAATCGTCAATAGGTCATCATTTCCACTTGACCAGATATTCTTCATATGTCCTATTCCTTGTGCTTCTGCCAACACGAATGTCTAGCATATCCTTAATCTTCTTGGTATCTAAATTGGTTACTGGAATACTCCATTGTGCTACCATGATCTCATCTTCAACACCTCCCTTGTGGTACTCTGTCAAATCTAAAATGTTAAACACTAGTGAAATATTCAGCTCAGTAGGAAATTCTACCTCATATGCATTTCCTGAATCATGCTTCTTCACTATCTTACATTGCCCAAACTTCTTCATTTTCAACTTTTTATATGTACCAACTGGAAATTGCTTCTTCCGCAAATGAGCCATGACTTCATCTCCAACTTGAAATTCATTATGCCTCATTTTCTCATCTGACTTAGCCTTATACTGTACATTTATCTTGGTAATATGCTTCCCCACTTCCTCATGAATGTTCTTCAAATGTTCTACAAAATCCTCAGCTTCAGCACTACTTATTTCTCCTTTATCTATCTTCCTCAACTCAGATGCATTTTTGGGACTACTTCCATATACAATCTGTGTATGATGTGATGAACTAAACTTCAAATCTATCTTCAACTCTTCACTTTCTACTAATTTCATTCTGTGTACTGGCTTATTTGACAAATTGGCTCCTGGAATCAAGTCCATCTGATAACTGATCTTTCTTACTAGTGGTAATCCATCAGGCACATTATTGGATACAATACCCTGAAACTCATTCAATAATTCTACATCTTCTACAGGAACATCTTCTACTTCCTCTTTCCCAACTTTTGGAATTAAGGTAAAACACATATGCTCATGCCACATACCATCTAAGAAATTTCCTCTATCAACAAAATTTATTCTTGCATTACCACATGCTTTTTCTTCGGTCTCCTTCAATGGCTTTAGCTTATGTCACACTCCATCCTTTGTCATGGAATAGGTATTTGCACGACCATCATGTAGAGAACATCTGTCAAACTACCAAGGTCTACCTAACAACATATGACATGCATCCATAGATATGATATCACATAGTACCTCATCATGGTGCTTGCCAATCTTGAAATTCACTAGGCACTGTTCACTGACCATGACCTTGTGGTCATCCTGCACCCAGGCAACCTGATATGGATGTGGATGTTTTTTCCTCTTGAGCTTCAACTTTGCCACCATCTCTTCTAAGACCAAATTTTCAGTACTACCACTATCAATAATCACATCACAACACTTACTCTCACACTTGCATCTAGCGTGAAACAAGCTCCTCCTTTTTTTAGGTTCATTCTCACCACTCAACAGGACTCTTTTGTTAATCAACATTTCTCCTCTTTTAGCATCTTCAGAATGTGATGATCTGGTATCCTAATCAACATGTGTAACTCTAGCCTGACCTTCATTTCTCCTATCTATCCTTCCTTGGCATTGAGGACATTCAAATCCCCTATGAACTTCTTCTCCACAGTGAAAACATGTTCCACGTAAGCCTCCTCTTCTAGATCCTTTTCCTCTTCCTCTTCCTCTCTAATCTCTATTATTCTGATCATGGAAATGATTGAAATTATCTCCTCTCTGATTCTGACTGTTACTAGCCTCATCCTACTTTTTTAAATCTTCATTTCGATCTCCATATGATCATCCACCAGATCTTCCATCACGACCTCTTCCGCTTTCTCCACTCTCAAATTTCTTGTTCAGCTTTTCCTCTACTTTTAGAGAAAACTAGTATGACTCTTCAATACTGTTCATTAGAACTAGATTCAACTCTTCCTGAATGCTTGGCCTTAACCCATTAAGGTGATGGGAAACTTTCTCCTTGTTTTCTTCTGCATGGCCTATTCTGATGAGGATTCGATAGAACTCCTTTGTATACTCCTAAACAGGTCTTCCCGCTTGCTTCAAACTTTGCATTTTCTTCAGTAGATCAAACTCATAATCAATAGGGATGAACTGTCACTTCAATTTATCCACCATCTGATCCCATCTTGTGATTTTATCCTTTCCTCTTCTATTTCTCTCCAATTGAATCTCTTGCCACTAGAACTTCGCATGACCCTTCAGTTTGGCCTTCGCAAACTTGACCCCATCAGGATCCTCAATATCTTCATACTTGAAATATTCTTCACATTCATTGATCCAGTCGATCAATTCCTCTGGGTTAAGATTTCCAAAAAATGTCAGAACCTCAATCTTGGGTCTCTTCCTGATCTTTGAAATGGCTTGGAAAAGTCTTTCTTCTTGATTCAAAACTTTGACTTCTCCTTCCTAATCAAAATTTCCTTCTCCCTCGCCTCATCCTCACTTTCATCTCTGACATTAAGATTCATTCCTCTGTGAATCTTCTCTTGCAATGCTCGCACTTGTCTCTGTAGCTCCCTAACCTTAGGTGTTACAACACCAACTCTTCCGCCACATTCCCTTCGTGGAGGCATTTTCATGCTGCACGCTGAAACCCTAACCACGGTCCTAGTGCAAATTTCCTCACAGTAAGTGATCTGTTTACACAGAAACCCTAACCCATGGTCCTAGTGCAAACTACCTCACAATCGGTGATCTATTTACACACTCAAGAACTCTTGCTTTGATACCATTTGATGAAGGGTGCTCCCCTTAATACCACAAACATAGCTAAAACAAAGAAACAACAACAATATGCAAGAACAAAAAATGGGATTCTTATTATCTCCACAAATGTGGAATTACAAACTTTCAGAATTACAACATGCAAAGCCACATGGGAATCTTCCTTACAATATTCTGAGGGACAAAGCCTTGAATTATTACACAGAACTACTCTGAACTGCTCTGAACTGCCTAAGACAACACTATAGACCTTTCTTATATAGGTAATTTCCATCACCCAAGAAGGTTTCAAAAAGTTATCCCTTTAGGCCGACTAAACATAGAATTATTTATTTTTTTCATAATTATTAAAAAAGGGTCGGCTCAAAAGAAATACAAAATATGATTTTAGGTAACCCAACTTTCGGAGGCCATAACTTTTTAACTGTAGCTTCATTTTTCTATTGTAACCACTTTTTGGAAACACCATGACAAGATCTACAGTGCATAACATGTGCTAACACCAGTCAGTCAGAGGTCGATCACGATCTGGAGCCTCTAAGGTCTTCAAAATTGACCCGAAAGATTTCATACCCAAAAACCTCAATAACTTCACCAATACTGATGATGTGGCAATGAAACTCAACTAGAAGGTTGAAATGACTGGGGTGAACCTCCAACTATGAAATCAAAACATTCTGAGATCATATGACCAACTTACTAAAAATAGTAAGTTTCCATAAATAGCAACTCTGCACAAGATAACCCTTATTGAAAAACAAATAAAAATATTTTTGGGTGATGCAAGATTGCTCTTACACCCAGGATGCTCCTGCATCACCCATTTTGGTGATCTCCACCTCCATGAATAGCCGATTGAAATAGAGTGTGTGTGTGTGTATATGTATTGAAAGTGTAATGCCAAGATCTAATCCTCTAGATCAAAACCCTACCATGAATATGTATGAGACAACAATGCATAGATTTGAATGAGATAGAAAAGCATACCAAGTCCCCAAGGCTAAAGTACTTCTACAAAACTCACAATCCATAATTTTTACCCCATGATTGTATCTTTTAATGCTTGAAAGTTGATAATGGTGGATAAAGGAAGAAATGATCTCTCTTGCTCCAAGTATGTCTTCACAAAGATGCTTGATGTCAACAATGGCTTGATCTTCTCTATCATCCTCTTGCAATCTTGCATCTTTACCATTCCTTGCTTGCTTGAAATCTTTGTGTTCATGAAATTGTCTCCTTGAGAGCACTTGATCATGAAATTGCTTGGTGAAAATGAATGCGAAAGAGAGTCTTTATATAGAGGTTTCAAGGTGATGCTCCTAGAGCAATGTGAGGACCCATAATTCAAATTTCACCTTGAATTAAGGACCAATCACAATAACCAACTAAGGAGTAAAAACAATTAAATGAATTTTGAATTAAAACCTTTTCGCACTCGGATCCGAGGGCCCGATATTGATTTCGGGGCTCATCGAGACCAAATTTGAAATAGGGGCACAGACTCCAAAAGTGGTCAAAGATTACCTCATTTCTGACCTAGGTAAGGGATGAGCTCAACTCTAACCTAGGTCAGGGCTGACCTCAACTCTTACCTAGGTCATGTTCAACCTCAACCTTGACCCAGTGGGCCTAGATCCAGCTAGAATCAAGACAGGAGGTCCCGAGGATGCCTCGAGACCTACAAATGATGCCAGAATGGGACAAAATGCTGGGGAGTGGCATAAAATCCTATGATGATTGTGATGAAGATCAGGAGGACCTATTTTGAAGTCCTACCTAGAAAACAGAGCCCTGGAAGAGGGAAATTAAGGAGAATCCTCAGGATCCTAACCCTAATTTCACCTAGAATGAAGAGATCAAGTGCAAAATGCATCCTAAATGTAAGTCTATCATGATAAATGTACTAAAAGAGGGTGCTAAACCTATCAAGATGGAAGTGCTTCCATTTTAAGACAATACATGTAGCCCCCACTTTAGCTCAGATATGACACTACGTGAATATGCAAGCTAAAGTAAGAAAATATCATATTAAATAAAAAGGATATAGCCAAGTCCTCGATGTAAAGATTGTTAGGAATAAGGTGTCTCAACCTTGGATAATTCCTATTCTTATTATTTGTTTTGTAAATGTATTTTTTGCAAATAATGTAATTAAGTGTGAGTGTACATGTCTAGTTGGCATGTTGATGTGTCACTCCACTTGATGTGTTGGCATCTTGTGCATAAGGAGATCATGACTGAAATAGTCATGACGGATTCTTATGATGTGTAAGAACTATTTAAGGAATGTGTTATGATAGGTGTAAGAGCATCTTATGACTTGGGCCTATTTGGGCACCCAAGAAGAAGTGGTTGGTGTGTGTAAGAGAATATGCCAAAAATAGGTTGGTATGATAGATTCTCTTACACTTCTCTTGTAACCATTATTTTTGGTGGATTCTATGACAAGCTGTCATAGTCTATTTTAGGGATGGACACCTATTCTTGGGATTGCATGTAACAACTGTGTACATGTGGCTTTGTGCATGGGTCTTCGTGGTTGTGCCTATTTTTGGGTCCTGAGGAGTCTATATATATGATGCTGCTCCTATGGGAGAGATATAACAAAAGTTAAGTCTTGTTGGCTTTGTCTCTCATTTCCTGAAAGAACTTGCATTGCAAGTGTATTGTAATCTTTGTGTTGAAGATAATACATTGTGCAAGTTTTGGAGTGCTGGGGTTTTTTACCGAAAGGTTTTCCCCAGGGTATATCATTGTGTCATTCTCTATTTTTCTATATGTATGGTATGTGGTTGCAATATCTTTGTTAAAGTAGTTAATGAATCTGAAATTGTAAGGATTTATAAGAATTTATACATTACTCTCCTATAGAGATTAGCGTAGGAAGTTGTTTTCGCACCTGAGTTTCCTTACAAGTGTTATCAGAGCTTGATCAAATTTTGATCCTAGTTGTTGGGTAGGGTTTTTTGAGCTGATCTCAAGTTTGAGTGGGATTTTTTTGTAGAGGATTCTGAATCTTATTTGCAGATTGAGATGGCAAGTTCATCATATGGAAGAATGGAGGTGGAGAAATTTAATGGCACTAATTTCGAGTTGTGGAAACTCAAGATGGAAGACATGTTGGAAGATCATGACCTATGGGAAGTGACTTCAAGTGATACAAGACTAGAAACTATAGCTCAAGCAGATTGGGATATCAAAGACCGTAAAGCTAAGGGTCTCATAAGACTCTGTTTAACCGATGTAGTCCTTCTGAATGTTCTAGATGAGAAAATCGCAAATAGTTTGTGGGAAAGACTTGCGACCATGTATCAGGCCAAATCTCTAGTGAACAAGTTGTTCCTAAGGAAGAATTTGTACTCTCTGTGAATGGAGGAAGGTGGATCCTTAACGAATCATTTAAATGCATTTAATCTACTAGTTGCATAGTTGACATCAGCTGGTGTCAAGTTAGAGGAGGATCGTTGCTACACACTTTTGTGTTCTTTACCGGATTCATGGGACCATCTTGTGATGGCTCTCGGAAGCACTTTAGTCACCTTCAAAATGGATGATGTGGTGTCTTTGCTGCTATCAAAGGAGATGTGGAGAAAGGCTTCCGTTTCAGAAAAAGAAGCCCTTGCTGTTCATGGGAGATCCACTAAAAGAGGGAAGAAAAATGATAATAAGTCTGACAATAAGGGTAGATCCAAATCTTGTGGGAAGTCAAAGACTTCCAATAAGTCCAAGGAAAAATGTTGGAACTGTGATAAATCTGGACACTTCCGTAAAGACTGCAAAGAGCTGAAGAAGAAGAAAAAAGGTTTAGATTCAGCTTCAGAAAGATCTCAAGAAGATGGCGATGCATTCATCGTAGATTTGGCAGCCCATGCATCTGATGATGTGTGGTTGGTTGACTCGGGTGCATCTTTTCACATGACCTCTCATCGAAATTGGTTCTCAAAATATGAAGAGTTTGATGGTGGAAAGGTGTACTTGGGTGATGATTCCCACCTAAAGATAGTTGGACGCGGAAGGGTCACTATCAAATTTCTTGATGGACGAGTAAAGGAAATCAACAAAGTTATGCACATTTCGGGTTTGGCATGAAACCTATTATCTGTAAGTATGCTGAATGATGTAGGTGTGCAAGTTGTTTTTTCGAAAGAAGGTTGCAAGATGATGAGAGGATCGATAGTGCTTGCAAGGGGTACTAGGAGAGGTACCTTATTTTAGCTAGATGCATGTATTCCTCTATGTAATAGTTCTTCATCCTCACCATCTGAACAAGTATTGAAGAAGTCTGTGGCTATTGATTATGATGGTAGTGCAAATACTTTGGAAGGTAAGCTTCCTACAGAAAAGACAATGTTGTGGTATATGAGATTTGGCCACATTGGTGAAAAAGGTCTCAGAACCCTGAAAAATAAAAATCTCATTGAGGGGTTAAATGATTGCAATCTTGAGTTTGACTTTTGCGAACACTATGTCTATGGTAAACAAAATCGTGTTCAGTTTTACTCTAGTTCTCACAAATCTTCTAATGTTTTGGATCTTATTCATTCTGATGTATTTGGTCCTGTAAAAGTTCCTTCAATCTCCAAGTCTGTATTTTTTGTATCTTTCATAGATGATTACAGTAGAAGGACGTCAATTTATTTCCTTAAAAGTAAGACACAAGTCTTTAGTCAGTTCAAAGAATTTAAAGCTCTTGTAGAGAATCAGACTAGTAAGAAGATTAAGTGTGTGAGAACTGACAATGGTGGTGAGTTTTGCTCAGCGCAGTTTGAATAGTTCTGTAAAGAACAAGGTATCAAGAGGCATAAGACAACTCCTTATACCCCACAACAAAATGGAGTTGCAGAGAGAATGAACAAGACACTGATGGAGAAGGCTAGGAGTATGCTTAGTGGAGCTGGTTTAGAACAAAGGTTTTGGGCCGAAGCTGTGGCCACTGCTTTCTATCTGGTTAATAGATCTCGTACATCAGCCCTTGTTCGTAAGACACCCATGGAGGTGTGGTCTGGTAAGAAGCCTTCAATTAGATATCTTCATGTTTTTGGTTGTGAAGCTTATGCACATGTTCCAAAGGAGAAAAGATCTAAGTTGGAAAACAAAGCTGTTAAATGTATTTTCATCGGATATAGTGCTGGTGTGAAAGGATAAAAGCTTTGGGATCCCGTCACTAGTAAGGTGTTGTATAGTAGAAATGTTATTTTCAGAGAGCTAACATCTTCTCCTATTGTGCTACAACCAGATGAAAAAGAAAAGGAAAAAGATTTTGTTCAGTTGCCTCCTACCCCTGAGAAGACTAAACAGAGAGACCATGTTGGGCCTAATGATGAGGAGAGCTCTAGCAGCTCTGATAGTTCAGAAGAAGAGGAAGAACAACCTCAACCACAGCCCTTGAGGAGATCCACGAGAGAAAGAAAGCAACCAGAAAGGTTTGGTTATTCTATGTTAGATTCTAGTTGTGCCTTTTCTTTGATTACTAACATTGATGAGCCTAGATCTGTGAAAGAGGCTTTGGGCATGGAAGATGTAGGTTCTTGGATTGAGGCTACGGATGATGAGATGGCTTCATTGGAGAAAAACAAAATTTGGGACCTCGTACCTTTTCCTAAAGGGAGAAAATTTGTTGGCTGTAAATGGGTGTTCAAGAAGAAATTATGTGCAGATGGTAGTGTTGAAAGGTATAAAGCTAGATTGGTTGCAAAGGGGTATTCACAGGTAGAGGGAATAGATTATGGTGAAATATTCTCTCCTGTTGCAAATTTGACATCCATTAGATTTCTATTATCTCTTGCTACATCATATGATTTAGAGATAGAATAGATGGATGTGAAGATAACTTTCCTTTATTGTGATTTGGAGGAAGAGATTTATATGTCACAGCCTGAGCACTACATTGTTAAATGTAAAGAATCCTTAGTTTGTAGATTAAAGAAATCTCTATATGGTTTGAAGCAATCTCCTAGGATGTGGTACCTTAAGTTTGATGCCTTTGTGTTGTCAATTGGATTTGTAAGATCAAAATTAGATCATTGTGTTTATTTTAGAGTTGAAAATGATCACCTTCTTATTGTTGCATTATATGTTGATGATATGTTGCTGTTTGGGAAGGGTAAGGGTATGATTTCTGATTTTAAATCTCAATTTTCAGCACAGTTTGAGATGAAAGATCTTGGGGTAGCTAGGTACATCTTGGATATGGAAATCAGTAGAGACAGGTCTAATAGAAAACTTTGGTTGAGTCAGAGTAAGTATGTGAAGTCTGTGTTGGACAGGTTCAGCATTGCAGATTGTAGACCACTATGTGTTCCTATTTCTATGGGAACAAAGTTATCTGTAGATGATTGTCCAAAATCTCCTAGTGAGGTGGAGGACATGAGTAGAGTACCTTATGCTAGTGCAGTTGGTAGTCTTATGTATGCTATGGTCTATACTAGACCAGACATTGCCCAAGCAGTGGGAGTCCTGAGTCAGTTTATGGCTAATCCTGGATGGGTACATTGGGATGCAGTTAAGTGAGTATTCAGATATTTGAGGGGTACATCAGATTACTCCATATGTTATCATGGTAACTCTTTTAGATCTCCGCATTCAGTTTGTATTCATGGGTTTGTGGATTCAAATTGGGTAGGTGATATTGATAGCAGGAGATCCACCAGTGCTTATGTGTTCACTATGTTTGGTGGTGCCATTAGTTGGATGAGTAAGCGACAACCTGTGGTTGCTTTGTCCACTACAAAAGCTGAGTACATGGCTGCTACTCATGCTTGTAAAAAAGCCATTTGGCTTAGAAGATTGTGTTTTGATGTTGGTGTTGATGCAAAACAAATTACTATTTGGTGTGACAGTTAGAGAAGCTGTTTGCCTTGCAAACAATCCAACTTTCCATGCCAGAACGAAGCACATTGATGTGCAGTTTCACTTTGTGAGAGATATGGTGGAAGATGGAAAGTAAATTTGGAGAAGGTAGATACTGTGAAGAATGTTGCAGATGCATTAACGAAACTAGTGGGCACTGAGAAGTTTAGATGGTGTTCGGAGTCTATGGGCCTTTTGGCCTATAGCGGTTAAAGTTCCTATTATGTTCCTGTTGTTCTTACAAGGTGTTTGACAAGTGGGAGAATGTTAGGAATAAGGTGTCTCAACCTTGGATAATTCCTATTCTTATTATTTGTTTTGTAAATGTATTTTTTGCAAATAATGTAATTAAGTGTGAGTGTACATGTCTATTTGGCATGTTGATGTGTCACTCCACTTGATGTGTCGACATCTTGTGCGTAAGGAGATCATGACTGAAACGGTCATGATGGATTCCTATGACGCATAAGAACTATTTAAGGAATGTGCTATGACAGGTGTAAGAGCATCTTATGACTTGGGCCTATTTGGGCACCCAAGAAGAAGTGGTTGGTGTGTGTAAGAGAATATGCCAAAAATAGGTTGGTATGACAGATTCTCTTACACTTCTCTTGTGACCGTTATTTTTGGCGCATTCTATGACAAGTTATCATAGTCTATTTTAGGGATGGATGCCTATTCTTGGGATTGCATGTAACAACTATGTACATGTGGCTTTGTTAATGGGTCTTGGTGGTTGTGCCTATTTTTGGGTCCTAAGGAGTCTATATATATGATGCTACTCCTATGGGAGAGATATAACAAAAGTTAAGTCTTGTTGGCTTTGTCTCTCATTTCCTGAAAGAACTTGCATTGCAAGTGTATTGTAATCTTTGTGTTGAAGATAATACATTGTGCAGGTTTTGGAGTGCTGGGGTTTTTTATCGAAAGGTTTTCCCCAGGGTATATCATTGTGTCATTCTCTATTTTTCTATATGTATGGTATGTGGTTGCAATATCTTTGTTAAAGTAGTTAATGAATCTGAAATTGTAAGGATTTATAAGAATTTTCACAATACTCTCCTATAGAGATTAGCGTAGGAAGCTATTTTCGCACCTGAGTTTCCTTACAAAGATCCTACAGAAAACTGTTAGAACCTGAAACACACAAGGTTAATGAAAATCCATAAATCACCTCAGGCTTACTATATGACAATTTGAGAAGTATATAGAGCCCCTTATGCCCCCCTTATTTTGACTTTCTACTTCGGAAGGGTGAAATAGGGTGATAAGAAAAATTCTATATACTGGATATGCAGAGTGTTGAAAAGTCCTTTCCTAAACTAATTATAAGGATTCATAACCTTCATAAACTAGTTCAAGGAGTTAGGCATCTAAATCATGATTCCAACAGCACTAACGACAGTGAAAATGGAGTTACCGAACTCAAATTATGATGAAAAGAGTGGATGTCTGTCTAAAGGCATAAGAAGGGAAATTTGAGTTTACCCTAAGGAAACCCTAAAAGAAACCCTAATTCAAACTTATAAATAAGGAAAAGGGAGAAATACTTACTCATTCTTACCATTTGTAAATTCAAAATGAGGAAGCAATATGCCAAGAAGAGAGGAAACTTCAAGCAACATGCTTGGAGAGTTTGAGACATAGTCTGGCTACCAAACGGTCACTACCTGAGGTGAGTTTGTTGTCGTGGTTAGAGAGAGACTACCCAAGCTTAATGATGAGGAGATGTAGTTACTGAAGGATGTCAGACTATACTGGGTATCAGTCCTTCCACATAGCAGACTACACTGAGCCATGCTATCAGCACTGATAGAGAGGTGGGATGAGGATACATGCTCCTTCCATCTTCCCTCTTGTGAGATTATAGTGACATTAGAGGATGTCTATAGGATCATGCGGCTTCTAGTCTGAGGTGAGACCATCAGACCTAGAGCACAATGTGCTTGTGAGGAGATCCATGCAGACACAGAGTATTGTATAGGATAGGTTCCACAGATGTGGACCTAATTAGATCATGTCCTATTATCATCCATATTGTCAAGCCCTACACCTTTAGTACGGAAGGTGATGCTTTGCATAGTAGCCTTGGTTTTGTTACCCAACTCAAAGGGTACTATATTTTTTTCACCTCTTACACATCTCATACAAAGGATGGAGAGAGATAGGACCATGTTCTCATGGGGTCGCAGCATGCTAGTTTAGCTATACCATGATCTAGGTCAGCTAGTGAGGTATCAGTGGGAGAGTCTGTCGATATGCATGCTCTTGAAGATTTGGATGTTTGAGCATTTCACATGTACACATCCACAGGGAGTTCCTTTGAGATATTTTTGGTAGTTTGGAGATATGCTCTACTGGAGAGTACATCTACACCGCATTGCGAGCACTGATGTGATATGGAGACCCTACAGTCAGATGATAGAGTGGCCTAATACATGATTCTAGATGAGACATTCACAATAGTGTAAGCTACTAGAGTGTCATCAGAGTCATATAGTGATGGCCTACTATTATGATCAGGTGATGAGGCAGTTTAGCCTATTATGGGGAGTTCCTGAAGTAGTACCTCGCTATGTACATCCGATGAGATACTATCAAAGACCTGATGCCATACGCAAACCATCAATAGTATACATAGAGGATAGTGATGCAGAGGAGATAGAGGACATAGAGGTACCATCAGATGTGACCTATTCAGGCATGAGCTAGGATTATGTTAGGTACTGGAGTTTGCAGCGGATCCATCCTATCTTTCCTAAGGATTATCCCACATGTGATCTAGGCTTTACAGAGGGGATACATCAGGATAGTAGAGCCATAGAGGAGGATGAGGATATCAGAGATGAGGAGGAGAACATCTTCAAGGGAGATCCCATGGAGGAGGAGAGAGTAGATAGAGTAGATGAGAGAGTGGAGGACATGCCCCCAGCTAGTGATACTAGTGCAGATATACCTATCACTCGTGCATCACCATTGAGATCATGATAGCCCCCATGGCCCCACATAGAGACACCACCTTCAAGACCTAGATAGAGTGAGTGTGGAGAGATTTTTCACTCCATGCCCCCACCATCTAGACACTTTAGTGATGTCTAGGAGGGAGACTCAGGTATGAAATATGAAATTTGATTGAATATGTGATTTGATTTGAGATAAATAGGACACTAAACTGATAAAAATTTTCTTTCTATAGCTAGCATAGAAGAGTGGAGGAGATTTGTATCCAATGTTCTCAAGGATACAATTATATCCTACCGACTACCAGCCGATGAGCGAGAGTCCTCCATTGGTCATAGAGATCCCGACAGGCATGCTGACATCTTTGCATGCATCCAAGGAGAGTTGATATTGTGTAGAGAAAGAGAGGAGAAGTTGATGGCAGAGGTATAGAGTCTCCAAGGATGTTCACATGGTATGAGCATATCCAAGAGCCATACATGGACACACAAATCTTCATCTTCCCAGCACAGAGTAGAGAGATCCAGGAGTGATCAGCCATCAGCCACATACGTATCAAAACTTGAAAAAATCTTTTTGATGAATGAAAATATTTCTCTACTAATTAGTTATATGTTTGGTTACTTATGCTTTCATCAATATAAAACTTAATAGAAATAAAGAAAGAAAGTAAGTGCATAAAGATATTCAATATGTAATTTTGCTAAAACTACATAACCTATAAAATAAATCTTTATAAGGAATACATAAATGCACTAGAAAACAAATGAAATTAAGGATAATAACATTTAAGATGCATAATTTTAATGGGTTCCTTAAAAGAAACACCATCGATATCAGCAAGTTTATAAGCACCTGAACCAAAGTCTTCAATAATAACAAAAGGTCCAAGCCAATTAGGGCTAAATTTTCCTTTTTCGCTCGGTAAAGAATTCCCATTTCATTGGTTCTCATAAAGGACTAAATCACCAACTGCAAATGTTCATTCAATTACCTTATGATTTTATTGTTTCTGAAGAGATTTATGATAGGCTTTTATATGTTCTAACACATGTATTCATTGTTCATCCAACATTTCTAGCTCTTGTAAGCATTGTTCACGAAAATTATCTTTATCAATTATCCCATGAAATGAAACACATAGAGAAGGTATTTCTAGTTCCAAATGCATAATAGAATCAATACCATAGACAAGGTTATAAGGAGAAGTATGCATGGTAGTACGAACACTAGTCCTATAGGCCCATAAAGCATAAGTTAGTTGAGTATGCCAATCTTTCGCATGCTTACTAACTATTTTTCTCAAGATTTATTCAATAATTTTATTTGATGCTTCAACTTGTCCATTAGATTGAGGATAGTAAGGAGTTGAAAATCTATGTTGAATCCTATATTTCTCCAAGAATTTTGTGACTTCTTTGTTTTTAAAAGAGGTTCCATTATCTGAAATTATCATTGAAGGAATACCAAATCTTGTTATGATATTATTAAGGATGAAATCAAAAATAACATCCTCTGTTGTTGAACGAAGAGGAACAACTTCAACCCACTTTGTGAAATAATCTGTAGCAATGAGAATGTAAGTATGTCCTTGAGAAGAAGCCGGTGAGATTTTTCCAATAAGATCAAAACCCCAAACACTAAAAGGCCATGGAGAAAATTGATTACGAAGCTCACGAGCAGGAGCATGAATCAAATTACTATGATGTTGACATTGAGGACATTTCTTAACAAACATGAAAGAATCTTGTTCCATTGTTTGCCAATAATATCCCATTCAAAGTAACTTATTAACCAGAGATTTTCCTCCAAAATGTTCCCTACAAGAACCAGAATGAGCCTCTGCTAAAGCTACATGAATTTCAGTTCTATTGAGACATCATAATAATAATCCTTCATAAGAACATTTGTAAAGAGTATCTCCTAAAATGATGTAATGTGCTGCAAGTTTCCTAATATGATTACGCATGTTCCTTGTTGCTAATTCAGGAAAAGTACCATCCTTCAAAAAATGAAAAATATGTGAATACCATTCATCCGAATGCAAATGGAAATAGTAAGAGGTAATCTTGTCAGAAATTGTAGGGTGTTTAAGAGTTTGTATAGTAAATTGAAAGTTTTCAGCATTATTCTCGAGACAAACCAAGGAAGTTGCGCTTTCCATGGAATCTTCATGTTGATTATCCTTCCTAGGTAAAGTCTGAATCATATAAGAGGAGAATTGTGAAAGCACATCAAGAGATAAATTTCTATATTGTGTCATTTTAGCATTTTTAGTCTGATATCCTCCTTTAATATGTTCAACAATCAGTTGTGAATCTCCATATATTTGTAAATGTTTGATATTAAGGGATGAAGCTGCTCGTAGTCCAGCTATAAGAACTTCATACTCTGCAATGTTATTAGTCCAAGGAAAGGTTAATTTATATGATAAAGGGATGGGTTTTTTCATTGGTGGAATCAAGATGACACCCACACCGGAACCTATCTTACACTTAGACCCATCAAAATGTAATTCCCAAATATCATCCTGTTGAATAGCTAGGATATTATCATCAAGAAATTCTATTGAAGTAGAACATTTATCAAAATGAGGACAAGGAGCTTTAGCTAGATAATCTGTCAATGCCTGTCCCTTAATAGCCTTCTGAGATATAAACTTAAGATCAAACTTTGTAAGAAACATTACCCATTTTGCCAACTGGCTAGAGAGATCAGTTTGTGAGAAAAGATGTTTCAAAGGATCAAATTTGACAATCACATTAACTTCAACATTTATAAGATAATGCCTGAGTTTCTAACATGCATAAACTACAGCTAGACATTGTCTTTCTAAATCTTTATATCTTGTTTCGTAATCAAGTAAAGTCTGACTAATGTAATACATAGGTCTTTCTTTACCATCATCATTAATTTGTGCTAACAATGCACTCACGGCCCATGGAGTTGTTGAAGTGTATAATTGGAATGGTTTATCAAATTTAGTAGGCTGTAAGATAGGAGGATTTGCAAGATACTCCTTAAATTGCTCAAAAGTTTGTTTACACTCATCGTTCCAAGAAAAAGTGGTATCCTTTCTAAGTAAGGAAGTAAAAGGGATAGTTCAGTCTGCTAAATTAGAAATAAAGCAATGAATAGCTTGTATTTTTCCTTGTAAACTTTGTAACTGAGAAATATTCTTAGGAGGAGGCATATTAACAATAGCTTCAATATTTTCAGTATCTACTTCGATGCCTCGCTTAGAGATTATAAATCCTAATAATTTACCACAATCAACTCCAAAGACACATTTATTAGGATTCAATCTCATATTATAGCTTTGAATCCTTTCAAATATCTGTCATAAAATAGTAACGTGATCTTCTTTGTATAGGATTTTCCAAGATATCATCCACATAATCTTCAAGAATCTTATGAATGTAATCATGAAAAATCAGAGTCATAGCCCGCTGATAAGTTGCTCCCACATTTTTTAATCCAAAAGGCATCATGACCCAACAAAAGGTTCCCCAAGGTGTTATAAATGCAGTCTTAAATTGATTTTTAGGAGGGATAAAGATTTGGTTATATCCTGAAAAACCATCCATAAAAGATAACAAGGCATGGCTCGCTATTGAATCCACAATCATATTGATATTAGGTAATAGGAAATCATCTTTCAAGGATGCCTTATTTAAGTCTCTAGAATCAGTACACATCCTTATCTTATTTTCTCCTTTTGACAGAGGCACAATGTTTGAAATCCAATATGAGTAGTCAATAGAATGGATAAATCTATAATCCAATAATTTCTCAATTTCACCTTTGACTAATAAAGCAATTTGTGGATTCATCTTTCAAATTTTCTATTTCACGGGTTTCATATTTGGTTTTAAAACAATGCTATGAGTAACAATCTTAGAATCCATACCTAGCATATCTGAATATGTCCAAGAAAAGATATCCTTAAAGTCAAGCAAAAGGGAAACCATCTAATCACGTTCATCTTGATTCAAACATTTTCTGATTTTTATCATCCTTTTAGATTTTTTTTCATCTACTTGAATATCAATAGTTTCAGTGATTAACAAATCACTTCTTATCAGAGAATCCATTGGTAAAGGAAGAGTATCTTGTTCTTCATGTTCTCCAAAATAAGCATCGGTTTTTAGACAATAAGGCTTTCCTTGTTTGTGATGAAACTTAGGTAAATCCTCATAAACCCCTAAAAATTCCATTAAGGCTTCATCTTTAGGAAAAATATCCAAAGAGGATTTTTGATTAAGATCAATAAGCAATGGGTTAACCAACTTCAATTGTCCACTTCAAATATGATTAACATTAAGAGGAAAAGCTGATTGTTGTCTATAAGGATTGAATCCTAATCCATATGTATGATCATAAACTTCATTATCCAAAGGTACTTGTATACTTGGTTCATATTTACCACATCCTTTCCCATTAAATCCTGATTTCTTAAGAAAATGATAACTAGGACCATAACAATCAGTCATGTCAGAAGGAGTCCAAGGAGTGGCGTATGTCACAATGTCATAAAAATCAAGCTTTATAGTTTCAATCATTTCATTAATCGAAGTGGCAACAAAATTACTTTTAAATTATTTAGAAAGAGGAGAAGAAATAAATTTTTTTTTCTCAAATTCATTTTGTTGCTTCATAAATTCCAAATCAGAGACCTTGTATTCTCCAATAAACATAGGATTAAAATCCAATGTCCCCCAGTTATCCTCAGTCAAAGAAGAAGAAGATGGAGCTTCTTGTTGTTGAATCTCAAGTTGTTTTATCTTAGATTGTTGTATCTCTGATTGTTTTTCAATCTCTTTACTAGGTTGAAGAGGTTCAAAGATTTTGGCATATTTTGCATTTAAGCAAGGATTCGGGGCATCATCCACATGTAATGTATACATTAAATTATTATAGATGAACCTAACCTTGTGATGAAGAGTAGAAGGAACTGCATGCATAGTATGTAACCATGGTCTTCCTAAAAGAAGGTTATAATTGAGAGGTCCAGGCATAACATGAATAGGAGTATTTAGAATAACTAGACCGACTTTAACAAGTAAGGTAATAATGCCCAAAGTTCTCTTCAAAATATTGGCAAATCCATGTATAGGAACATTATCAGGTTGAATAGTAGTAAGATTAGCCTTAATTTCCTTGAGCATGTCCATGCTTATACAAACATTAAGTCCAAATCTATTATCAATTAAGGTTCTTTGAATGATACTCTAATTAATATAGATAGCCACCATAAGAGCATCATATTGATTCTACACCTCTAAGGAAGGTAAATCATTATCAGAAAACATAATAGGAGGTACAGAAGACATAGTATGCATACAATCCAAAATAGAATGAATGTCCTCTTGATTAGGAGGTGAAGCAGGAAGAGTAGATAAAGCTTTTTACAATGCCTCATGATATGTCAGGGAGGTTTGAAGTAATTCCCATAAAGATATCTTAGCAAGAGTAGCACGTAATTGGTCAACTAAGTTATACTCCTTAAAGGTAGATGGATACCTAGGTGCTTGAGGAAGCATAGGTTGAGAAGGAGGTAAAGAAACTGGAACAGTAGGCGGAGGGTTATTCCATGTGTGATAAGCATGTGAAATGAAATTGGTGTTATCAAAGAAATCTGAAGGATGTCTAGGTTAACCCTTAATTGTTATATGAGGAGATCCTTTTACCATCATCAAAGGTGTAGTATATATCATTTTAGGTTTATTAATGTTATAAATAGTGGGACATGAAGGTAACCATGCACACACCCTACGGTAAAGATCAATTGGAGAGGTTGTGGAGGAGAGTGAAATAGGAATAGGATCCATGGAGATCATATTCGAACCATTTTCATCCTCAATACCATGTACCTCATTAGGTAATCTATCCTTTTGTACAATAAAAGGCTCATAAAAGTACTCAAAACAAGAATCATACATATTGAATACAAAGAAAGAACTAAAAACATGAAAATGTAAATATTTTTGTATTTTTTAAGGAATTTTACAATTTTTTTTAATTTTGAAAATATAAAAGAAAGAAATAAATGCAAGAAATCTAATCTTATAAGCATTGAAGATTTAAATCTAACACCATAAAATAAAGAGTTGTCGTAAATAGGTTCACCAAAATGAATAGGTTAAAAATGGAGCCTTAACAATGCACCTAACATTCAACACTATTCATTTGTAATATGTTTTGTTTTGAATTGAAATAGCATAAGTAAATCTAGAAATACTTGAAAATTAATTAGGTCAAGATACATACCTCATCATGAAATTGATTTAGAAATACCTATTTTCTGAAGCCTGTGCAGAGTTTCACAAGATTATGCAACCAGATCTGGGATCAAGAAATCCAGACAGAGAAAACCCAAAAAAAATTCATCTTTCTAGCAGTAGGTAGTCTTTGACCCTCATAAAAGGTCAAAGGATACATTTTTATTCTAAAGGTCAATTTTGACTTTGTTCCCAGATCTTGGAATTTTGGCAAAAAGGGTACTCAAATCTATCCTCTAATTCCTGAAACAATGATTGTAGATATCTGAAAAAGGGAGTTTTGGGGGGTGACTATATAGGGTTTTGCCTTAATCAAACCCCCGTTTTGGTGATCTCCACCTCCATGAATAGCCGATTAAAATGGAATGTGTGTGTATATGTATTGAAAGTGTAATGCCAAGATCTAATCCTCTAGATCAAAACCCTAGCATGAATATGTATGAAGCAACAATGCATAGATTTGAATGAGATAGAAGAGCATACCAATCCCCCAAGGCTAAAGTACTTCTACAAAACTCACAATCTGTTAATGTTACCCCATGATTATATATTTGAATGCTTGAAAGCTGATAATGTTGGATAAAGGAAGAAAGGATCTCTCTTGCTCCAAGTATGTGTTCACAAAAATGCTTAATGTCAACAATGGCTTAACCTTCTATATCATCCTCTTGCAATCTTACATCTTTACCATTCCTTTCTTGCTTGAAATTTTCTTGTTCATGAAATTGTCTCCTTGAGAGCACTTGATCATGAAATTGTTTGGTGAAAATGAATGCAAATGAGAGTCTTTATATAGAGGTTTCAAGGTGAGGCTCCTAGAGTAATGTGAGGAGACATAATTCAAATTTCACTTCAAATTAAGGTCCAATCACAATAACCAACTAAGGAGGGAAAAAAATTAAATGAATTTAGAATTAAAACCTTTTCGCACTCGGATCTGAGGGCCCGACATTGATTTTGGGGACCGTTGGGACCAAATTTGAAACAAAGGCACATATTCTAGAGGAGGTCAAAGATGACCTCATTTCTGACCTAGGTTAGGGATGAGCTTGACTCTGACCTAGGTTAGGGTTGACCTTGACCTTGACCCAGTGGGCCCAGATCTAGCCAAAATCAAGACAGGAGGTCCCAGGGATGCCCAGAGACCTAGAAATGATGGCAGAATGGGATAGAATACCAGGGAGTGGCATAAAATCCTATGATGATTGTGATGAAGGCTAGGAGGACCTATTTCTAAGTCCTACTTATAAAATAGAGCTATGGAAGAGGGAAATTAAGGATAATCCTTGGGATCCTAACCCTAATTTTACCTAGAGTGAAGAGATCAAGTGCAGAATGCATCCTAAATGCAAGTCTATCATGACAAATGTACTAAAAGAGGGTGCTAAACCTATCAATATGGAATTTCTTCCATTTTAAGATGATACACTCACATAGTCTAGTTTAACTTGTTTCTCTACCACTTTCTCTCTTAGGAAGTGATACTTGATCTCAATGTTCTTTGTCTTTGAATGCATCACAAGGTTCTTCGATATATTGATATTTCTAGTGTTATAACATTGAATAAAAATAGGATAATCAATCTGAATTCCAAAATCCTTTATCATCTACTTGATCCAAACAATTGTAGAAAAATTCAAGGTTGCTACAACATACTCCACTTCTGTTGTTGACTGAGAAATACAATTCTATTTCTTTCTTGTCCAAGTGACAAGTCTATCACCAAGAAACATTGCACCACCTGATGTACTCTTTCTGTCATCAACACATCTTTCCCAATCTACATCAATGTACACTTGAAGCTCAACATTTTTTGGATTAGGATACCATAGACCATAGTCTATAGTGCCTTACAAATATTTGAATATCCTTTTTAGTGCCATGAGGTGACTTGTTTAGGTTCTACTGCAAATCTTCCAACTATGCCAACTACATTGGAGATATTTGGTCTGGTTTGAGTAAGATAAATAATTTTTCCAATCATAGACTTGTACAATGTTATATCTACTATTTGTGAGTCATCTTCTTTTGTAATCTTGCATCCAATTATCATAGGTATCCCTACTAGCTTACAATCATCCATATTAAATTTCTTCAATATCTCTTTCACATACTTTGACTGATTAATGAAAATTCCTTTCTTTGTGTGTTGTACATTCAATCCCAAAAAGTATTTGATAGGTACAATCATGCTCATCTCAAATTCACTATGCATCTCTTTAGAAAATTCAGCACTGAGTTTGTCATTACCTCCAAAGATAATGTCATCAACAAATATAGCTACAAGTAGTAGTCCTTTAGATGTCTCTCTTATGAATAGGTTACAATTTACTACTCCTTTCGTGATCCAATCTTTGTTAGATATCCATCAAGTCTCTCATACCATGCTCTAGGGGCTTGCTTAAGTCCATATAGGGCCTTCTTCAATCTACATACCATATCAGGTCTATCTGATAAGGTGAATCCTTCTGGCTACTCAATGTATACTTCTTTCAAATCTCTATTCAAGAATGCTGACTTGACATTCATCTGATAAACTTTTAAGTTTTTTACTATAGCATAAGCTAGAAACAACTTAATAGCTTCTAATCTGCTCAATGGTGCAAATGTGTCTAAATAATCAATGCCTTCTCTTTGCGCATATCCCTTACATACTAACCTTTCTTTATTTATTACTAATGTAACATCTTCATTCATCTTGTTTCTGAATATCCACTTTGTTCCAATCACATTCTTATCACTAGGTCTTGGGACCAGTTCCCAAGTATCATTCTTAATAATATGATCAAGTTCATCTTTCATAGTATCATGCCAATCTGAATCATTACATGCATCTTCAACACTTAAAGGTTCAATCTGAGATAGTAAACATACAACTTCATTGCTAGCTGAGTTCTTTTCTTGTGATCTTGTTAAGACTTTGTCACTCTAATCTCCAATGATGTCTTTCTTGGAATAGTTTCTAGATGTAAACTTTGGAACTTTAGGTAATGCTGACTCATCAGCCTTAGGATTTTATTCTTCACTTGTCATAGGGTCATTGAACAACACATCAATACTATCAAACATTTCTTCAATAACTATCTCACTAGTGTAGGGAATGGGTTCTTCTTCAATCATGGGTGAGTAATGATGATATCTTTCTTGAACCATAAACTTTTCATCAATCTTAACATGAGCACTTTCAATGATCTTTTTCAATCTTAAATTGAAACATCTATAAGCTTTACTTTTAGTAGAGTAACCAAGGAAAATACCTTCATCACTTCTTCATTCAAACTTGCCTACTGCTTCATCCCTCTTGATGTAGCACTTGCTTCCAAAGATTCTGAAGTATTTTACTATGGGAACATTACCAAACCATAGCTCATATGGAATTTTGTCAGTGCCAGGCCTCAATTGAATTCTATTGATGGTGTAGACTATTGTATTGACCACATCTCTCCAATAGGTGTGAGAAAATTTTCCTTCAATCATGATAGTGTGTGTTGTATCAAGCATGATCCTATTCCTTCTCTCTATAATTCCATTCTGCTAAGGGGTTCTAGGTGCACTTAACTGCTTCTTTATGCCATGTTCTTCATAGTACTCATAGAATCTTTCAGAGGTGAATTCTCCTCCTTTATCTGATCTCAGACATTTTATCTTTAGTCCAGATTCATTCTCAACCTTAGCTTTGAATATCTTGAAATTTTCAAATGCTTCTAACCTATCTTTCAAGAATGCAACCCATATCATTCTAGTGTAATCATCAACAAAAAAAATGAAATACCTTTCAACATAGTATGATCTTGTTTGAGTTGGACCACATAGGTCTGTATGAATCAGATCCAACTTGTTCTCTGCTAAATTCTGCTTGCTCCTAAATGAGTTTCTCACATGCTTTCCTATCCCATATTCCCTACATATAGTATCAACTCACTTTGCTATGATAGGTAGATCTCTTACTCAATTTACATTTCTTATTTTTACTATGTTATCAAAATTGATATGACATAGTCTTTTATGCGACAACCAACTATCATCTACTTTAGCAAGAAAACAACTTGCAACTGGATTAAGCTGAAAAACATTACCTTTAGTCTTTGATCCTGATGCGATTATTTCTCCTTCTTTGTTGTTAATGATGCACTTGTTTCCATTGAATTCTAATTTGTAACCTTTGTCAAGTAACTGCCCAACACTTAGTAGGTTACGTTTCTGAATAGTGTTAAAATGGAATCACACCTATTCAATGTAATGTATGGAGAAATATGAGATCCACTCCTAAATCCAACTTCCCAAAGGAGAGATCCAATTTGATCAACCAAAAGGTTAATGCATAATCGAATCAATCTATGGAGAATATGAAAGAGAGAGAAAAATCCTATATTTCCCTATGGATAATTATGCTTGAAATCTGAAATAATTGAAATAAACGTACTAACCTCAAAATTGGGAAAATTTAGAAAAAGCCAATTTTTTATGTCTGTGTGTACTTTCAGGCAATTCTGCAACTTGTTTCAGACTGAAAATGCCTAGATGAAGAAAACCCAGAAATCTTTTTTCTTTCTGACGATAGGTAGTCTTTGACCCTCATAAAAGGTCAAAGGCTACATTCTTTATTTGAGGTCGATTCTAACTTTGTTTGCAGATCTTGAAAGTTCGTCGAAAGGGTATCCAAATCTGGTCTCAGATCTGAAATTCTATACCTGTACCTGAAAGAAAAAGGGATTTTTTGTTTGTATGGGGGGTTTGCCTTGGTTAAACCCAAATTTAGGAATTAACCTTGAAATTGAATTGAAATGTAGTATGCATAAACAAAGTAAATGAAACAATTCACCTCCCTTATGTTGAAGTCCTTGTAGAGGATTCAAATCCTCAAATCCACATGTAGGAATGCTTGAATGGATGTAGAATGAATGTAGGATGTCTCAAATCAATGACATTTGATCTTCAACACCAATCTTTAATAGATCTTTGCATATGATGAGGCTTGGATGAATGTAGAAGAATGGATCTTCAAGGGGGCTCCAAAGAGATTGAATCCTTCAATAGCTAACAATGGATCTCCTTGATGGATGAATGCTTGAACACTTGAATTCTTGAAGGATTTCTTGAATGCTCAAATTCACTTTCTTTCACTTGAGAGCTCACTCATGAAATTGTTTGACAATGGGATATGAAAAATAGATTTGAAAATTAGAGAGGAAGGCCTCCTTTTATAGTGAACTAGGGAACAATCTTTTAGAGGGGCCACCTTGGAGAATTAAATCTCAATTAGGTCCTAACCTTTAGACATATACCTATATTAAATGCAATTTAAGGATTTACCATTTCAAAACTTTAAATGGCCGACCCAGAGGTGGGAAACAAAATATCCCCAAAACTTGACACTCGAAAATCATGGGAATTTGAAATCTGGACTATGGTTCAGGGATGAGGTCAACTCTACCCTAGGTCAAGGTTGAGGTCAACCCTAAACTAAGTCAAGGTCAAGGTTGAATTTGATCCTCAAGGTCAACTTTGACCTTGATGTCAAAAGCCTCAAGACCCTAGCCCGGATTGCCAGGAAATGCAGATATGAAGTGGAAAATGAATGCAGAGGGAAGCAAAACATGGGGAAAAGATAGATACATGCAAAGACCCAATCAAGGTGCTTAACATGACCCCAGACCACTTACTCAGAGGGATAAATGTTCTTTTAATGGAAGTTCTTCCATTTTAAGATGATACATTAAGCCCCCACTTTAGCAAGAGTATGGACTCGATGCAAACTCTTAGTAAAGGAGATCAAAATGAAAAGAATAATCTTATCATAATCAAAGGGACAAAGAGAAACCTTAAGCCTTGAGGGACTTAAGTCTTTGTCAAATCCCATATTAAAATAAGAGAGACATCTCTAGAGATAGAAAAAAAAGGGTGTGATTACCTTGCCCAATGATAACTTATGTCCCATTATTAACCACACAAGGAAACAGAACAACTAGAAAGATGGAATTGAACTGCCTAGTGAATGTGGCTACTCACTAGTCAACCCATCAAGGATTTATCCTTAGAAATATTCTATTCCATAAGAACAAAATAAAAAAAAAGAGAGATCCAATCGTAAGGACACCTCCGGCCTTAAGGGATCAAAATATATGTATACTTGAAATTGGAGGGATCAAGAGATCGTAAAATATAAATCCATGCTTTAAGGATTAGTTATTAATCTGAAAAGGGAGAAAAGGTATTTTGAAAAATATGTGCATATCAAAAAGTGTGTGTGTGCAATAGGTGAGTAGAGTGTATGCCCCAACATTAAAGTCATTACTGACACTTTAATAGGAGCAATGGCTTTAACAAAAATATAACCAAATCCACTAATTACATTTCCACGTTGAGATGCCCCTTGATGAAGATAAATCAAGGGAAATATCACAAAAACATACATAGAACACACGAGGGATCTACCTACCATGGGGTCAGTATGATCATAAGATAATATATATATGATATTATTACAAATGAATTGACATCATTCCCCAAAGAAAGTAGAACTATGATCGCAAAGGAGGAAAGATCACATAAGATATACGAAGGAGAATCTTTTCAGACAATGACATGGAGACCAAAAATAGTTAGTGCTACCATATCTCTAATCCAAGCTGATTACACAAGGAAACATTTACAAACAATAGCACAATTACAACATAACATGGAACAACACATAGAAGAATAGATATACATATAGAGGAATTTGAACAATAGTTTTGATTCCTTTATCACCTTGTACCACTTGAGTAACAAGGATCGTATAAAAGAATCTAACAACATTTAGCAAACACATTACGGGAGAAGCACAGTACAACAGGAAAACACACAAAAAAGCTACCATGAAGGACAAGCTAATCAAGCATGTGGCCTACTCTCCCCATCTCATTGTATATCATTTAGGGAAGGTGGGTAACTCACAAGAGGGACTATATCCAACATAGTAGGAATGATAGCCAGTTCCAAAAAAGGATCCTCTTGAGAATCACAATGTTCGATACTAGGTGTAAGAGTTAATTGTGATGAAAGAATATTAGGTAAATCAATGTCAATGTCAATAGTCTCATATGCATCATTAACATCATGAGTATCATCAAGACTATCTCCTTCATCCAAATTAATCAAAATAGTATCTAAGATATGAATAGAATTATCATAATCATGCATCTTAACATCATTATTAGTAACAACTTCTTCTAACACATCATGCATAGATTTATCCAAAGAAGATAGAGATCTTTGAAGAACAAAATTATGAGCTTTAGGATGAGCATGATGCTTCTTACGACATTCATTAGCAGAGTGATTACATTTTGATTTATTTGAAATAGCTTGAGAACTAGGAGGAGCAATCACAGGATCCTTCACAAGTTCTTTAGGATTATCAACAATAGGAGGAACAATCACAAGATCTTTGATAGGTTCTTTAGGAAGAGTGATAAAGGAACTTGATTAACAAAACTAGAAGTCATATTTAAAGGAGGTATAGAAGCTGTAGGCAAAAGCCCATGATTAAGATCCATAGGAGGGATGCTTAATTCAAGAATCTTATGATGTTTATAGGCTTGATATGAATGAAAATGATTATCAGGTCAAGGAGGACATGAATTAGGTAATGAAGGCCAAAAGAAATCTAGACCAACACAATCTATAGGCTTGGAAGGTTGATATAAACTATGATTAACCATCTTCACTTCTTCATCATGAATGAACTTAAGACACTTATGGATAGGTGAAGAAATAACATGCATGGTATTGAACCAAGGAAAACCTAGCTTAACTTGAAATTGATTAGAAGTAGTAACCAAAACAAAGGTAGTGCTCACAAATTTTCCATAGAGTTCAACAGATAAAGTAATAGAACCAAATGATGGATAAAGAAAACCATTACAAGTTTCAATGCATACTTCCAATGTATCATAAGAATCATGTTGTAAGCTTTTCATAAAAAGTTTTTCTTCAGTAATAACATTGATTATGGATGTTGGATCAACAAGACAACCATGAGTAGGTTTCTAAGAAATCCTAGCATAAATGTAAAGGGGACCATCAGGAACCTTAATAGTCTCATAGTCAGAAAAGGTAATCAAAAGCTCTTGAGGTCTTTTATTCTTAGGTTGTTGTCAAGGTTTAGGTTTAGGTTTTGGTCAAGGCTGAGATTGAACTTGAGGTTGAATCTGAGGTTGATTTGGAGGTTGAGGTGGAGATATAGATTGAACAACATGATCCACTTGATTAACAACATGATTGAGATCATCCATCTTTGAATCATACACAATTTCCATAGTAGATGGTTGAGAAATAGTATTAGTAGATCATGCGTAGGTAAAGGATTCGTATAGATTTGAAGCTTTTGATTAGAAGGAGAGACATATTTGTTCCCACTACCACCAAGATTATCAATAGATATGGCATTAGAGTCAATTAAGTCTTGAACATTATGATTTAAAGAATAACACTTCTTAGTATCATGACCATTTTGACGATGATATTTACAAAAAGCATTTTGATCAAAAGATTTAGATGCAATCATAGCAGGTAAAAGAGGTGGAATAGGCAGTAAATTAATCATATTAGTAGTTAACAACCTATTCATAATAGTATGTAAAGATTCAAAAATAGGAGTAAACATACCATTTAATCAAAAAGCAGTGGATGCAAAAGTGGCATTATGAGATGCAATAGCAACTTGATCAGCAACTACATTTGCTTGTTTGTTTATCTTGACATAGTTGTTGAATTTTTTAAATTTGTTTGGATTAGGAGCAACATCACTATTATCAACTAGAACATGAGCCATTGGAGTGTTTCTCTCAAATTCACACTTGTAATTAATAATGATGAAGCACTGAACAAAGTTGTTGAAAAGAGGTAAATTCAGCAAGTAGCATCTTATCTCTAATATCCTTTTGCAAATTTGAAATAAACATATGTTGAATATCAATATCAGGAACATGATAGGAAATATGAGCATACAATTGCTTAAATCTACCAATCAATTTAGTTAATTTTTATTTAGCACTTTGTTTACAATGCATTAAATTAGTCAAAAACACTTGTGGGCCAAAGTTGTTTTGAAATTGTTGAATAAAGGCATTAGCAAGTTTCGAAAAGGAATGAATAGAATAAGGAGGGAAGGAACAATACCATTGTAAGGCCTTGTCACGAAAGGCTCTAGAAAATAGTTTGGCTAAAATCCTATGGTCATGAGCATAATCACTACAAAGGATTTGGAATGTTTTAACATGATGAATAGGATCTCTTTTTACATTATTGTTATACATTGAGTTTTGTGCATCTGTCTCAAGCTCTCTTGGTCTTGATAACTCAATATAACATGGGAATCATCTCAAGGTTGTGGGACCTTTTGATAACTTAGATGAGACCTCTAGGTTCTAGGCTATTTCCACTTGGATTATCACCTTAGCTTGCTCTTAGATAGGAAAGTAAAAATTTTGAGGGAAAGGGATAGAAGGAATGCATGAAAGAAAATCTACCTACTATGTGATGCATCAAAAAAAGGGTTTGGATCTCAATATAGAGGAATGAGATCAATGGAGGAATCAGGTCTAATAAGTCACCACTCACTAGATAGGCTTGCATAAGTGTTTCATAGGAAGGATTGAAAAGAAAGCTCAACCTATGACCTGCAAACAAACATCCTCCTCTGCAACTAGGTGTAGGAATGAGACAAGACTACTAAGGGCTATAGTATACCCACAAAACATCTCAATCAGATCAGACATAGTAACACACAAAATCATAGAAAATGAGAGGGACTAGGAACCCCAATTTCCATTGAAAACATGCATAAACTTCAATCCAATAAGAGATAAAAAAAGACAAGGAAGCATGGGGACATGAAGAACTGTCACAAAATACCTCTACAATGTTTTTATCTATCAATGGGAATTAAAAAATTTGGGAAACCAAGGGGCAAGAAGAAATGCCACGAATAGCTTCCCAAGAAAGAGTCTTTCTTTTTTACAAAATGTTAATTCTGAGCACTAAAGGCCCCAAAAAATAATATATAAATTCCTCACTGCACGCAGGCAAGAGTCAAAAAACTTAACCAGGGTTATAGATTTACAATTTAATAACCAACCCTAGAAGTCAAATCTATTCACCCAAATCTAATCATGAATACATCTCTGTAATTATCACAACCGATTAGATATTCATCTATCCCTGTACTGCAAACAACCTGCAAACAAGCAACCTTGACCTGAAAACCTCCTCCAAGCCCACTAAACCCTTAAGGCTCCAGATTTGATCTTCGCAAGAATGAATTTGAAAGTACAGATGGTGCCAACTCTTTAATGTTTCATCAGTGTAAGAACATCACACTGTACCCTGCAAAATCCATGGCACCATTAACCAGATCATCCATCATCATGCTCGCAACTAGAAAATGTCCTGACGACATCAATTTTGAGCTACCCCACCACCTGTGGTCTACAAATCAGATTTTGGCAAATACCTCTTAGACACATTTGAATCTTTGAAAACCAATGGCTAACTGGTCATTTTAAAACATGTTTGTCAATGTCTAACATTTCCCGGCAAATGAACGGTCTAGATGCATTGAAAAAATCACTAAAAAGCCCTGCCTAACAAGTCAAACACCACTTTTGCAGTCAACAGCCAATGAAACATGAGCAAAACAGCATCTCTGACAAGTCACTAGACCCACGTTCCTAAGAACACCATCGAATGGCTGTCGCTATACCGCTGCGATAACGATCGAGCACTTTGGGTCCTCAGTATAATGATAGCCATGAAATCTAACCATGCTTTACTTACTTTAGAAACTCCTAACCCCACAAGACCATTGACATCGGCTACGTTGCACATCAAACAACCAATCAAATTGTGCCATTGCGGATACACATTGCATCTGTTTGACATTAGACCCACTACTTGAGATACCAATCTAACAACGGGCATAAGATCGTATGGCCGAAGAATATACCTTACACTTTTACGCCAACCAAAGATCTCCTTTCAACTATAACCCCATTGACACATCGGCCCACCTGCAAAAGAGCATCAAACAGTTGTCATTATATCGCTAGCTTAAAAAGGCATCAACTTTCCTTAGCGGTGTAGCGATAGCCACAAGATCTTGCCGAGTGTTAACCTTTGAAGGCAAAGAACGAGCCCACTGAGAGGTGTCATCCTGTCGCATGATTGCAAGGGCAAGGAATATTCCTTGTGAACATGTGACAATCGAAAGATTTTGAGGAAAGCCAGCCACGAGGCCCCATAGAGGGTTTTCAAAACCGAGGTCGAAAACACACAGGGTTTTTGAGACTGAACATTTTTTGGAACCCTACAACATATTTGCTACAAGCTTTTAAAATTGAATAACTCTGAGGGTTTTGTGAATTAAGTGATGCGATCTAGATTGGGGCATGCTAAAATATTAAAGAACATGGGGTTAAGGGTGCAAAGCATGAAACCTTGTGGATCTATTTTGCACGTGAAAATAGGATTGTGGCCAAAAATTGCATGACAGGAAATTTTTGGGTAACATTTTGGCGACCTTTGCAGGATGTCAGCCTGCTAGACATGGATCAGTGGCCTTGACATATCCATTGGGCATAAGAGTCCCTTGAGGAACACAAAACTTTGACAGAGACAAAATTGAACCAGACTGTGCTCAAGCACTTCTTGAAAAATAGGAAACTACTCTAGAAAATAGGGAAAGAAAATAGGGAAACCTAACCTAAGCTAAACTAACTAGTGCAGAAACTTGGTTAAACAAAACCATTCACTGGTTGTGAAAATTAGCTACCCTTTCTCCTTAGGGTATTATGTATTGGAAGCATAAGGATAGCTACAAGGATATGAGGCACATAAAAATTTGGCAAATGAGGATGCACTGCCTCTAAAAAAACAAGATCAAGTTCACTCACCTCAAATGGATCACATGGAGGTGTCTCAATGAACTCTTTCTAGGCCAAGTATCAAATGGAGCAGCCTCTTGAAAGTCTAAAGGTAGGACTTTCCTTGATGCTTTCTTCTTTATCTTCCTGGTTTCTCCCCATCATGGATAGCCATGTCAACTCATCATCTGTGGATAGGGGATTGTCATCTCCCTCTGGTAAATAGGCCAAGAGCCTATCAAGGATTCAAAATCTTGAAGATTTGAAATTGATTCCAAATCTTGCTCATGCAGTAGCTCCTTGTGAAAAGGGCAATCCAAGACCAGGCCCTCTTCAATAGGCATATGACCTTGAACCTCCACTCCAAGGAATAGAGATTCATCATTCAATTTATTACAAAAGACCTCTATGATATTGGAAAAATCATACTCTTCTTCAAGGCTTTTGCATGTGTCCTTTTCTTGGAAAGACTCTCCCATGGCTTTATCATCCTACTCCATAAAACAAGGCATCTTATCAAATAAAAAAATAGCATCCCCCTCTGAATGAACCTCCTGTTGATGGTGGCCCTACTATTCTGATTGTCCTTCAGCTATAGGTAATGGCATGATATCTTCTTCATCATCAACAAAGAGGGGAAGCTCATCAAGCAAACCAACCAAGAACTTAGGCTGAGCATCAACCTCCACCTCCTCAACTTGCTACTCCATTTCACCATGGTCATCACTCTACACTAATACCTCAGACTTCTCCTCCTCTTCAAATGAAATCTCATTTACCAAAGGTCCTTGCTCAGACACTAGACTAGTATCCTTGAAAAGACTTGGCATCTAACAGCCAGGAGGTAGAGTCCATTGGGGCATCCACATTATTTCATCATCCTAAGAAACTAGAGGGGCCTCTTGGGATGAAATTTTTTCTTGAGCAGGCTTCTCTTACAGAGTGGTGGACTGCATCTCAAGCACAGGCTCTTGAAAAGAATTTTTTGCCTTAAAACTTGGGATGTGAAACTAAGGGGGCTTAGAGGGAGACACAGAAGGCATAGCTACTTTAAAGCTTGGAAATAAATGCTTTGTAGGCTCCTCATGTGTAGTTTCTTGAGACAGATGGGCCCTCCAGCTTGGAAATTTAGTCCTAGATGCCTCTTGTTGAGCAATTAGTGATCTCAACCTTGTTGTCTCAATTTCAGCTTGGCGTCTGATCTCTTCCTGGAAATTTTTTACTTGTTTCTCATCAACAAGAGCCTCTTCTACTTGGTAAGGAATGAACCCTTGCTCATAACTTTGAGCTTCCATCTCTTGGTAGGGAGCTAAATCCTCTTCATAATAACTTTGAGCCTCCTGCTCTCTCTGCTCCCTAATCTAAGACACTTGCTTAATCAAATCAAGAAACACACTCTTTGTCTTCTCTTGAAACTACCTTACATGTTGGTCATCAAGCTAAGATGGGGAGGGTGGGTGGTAAATAGGATGGGGCAACTGGCTTTGCATTTTCTATTGTGCCTCTTGCACCCATGATCCATCTTGCCTGAGAGCCTACTCATAACTTTGCACAATGGAAAACTCATTTGGGGCATACTAGATATATTGATACCCTTGAGAAGTATAATAGCTTGGGGTAAAAGGAGGCCTTGGGTGGCTTTGATAAGGTTGGGAACCAGCCCATTAAGCATCATTCTCATGATAGAATGGTGAGTAACCTGACTATCCATAGAAACATGACATGTCTACTCATGTAACCAGCTATAATTTGAATATGAAGATTGAAAACATACCAACACTTGATCTTTGAAAATAGTAGACCTTCTAGAGTCACCAGATATGTAGAAAAATGACCTCTTCTAGGTCTGTAGCATGCTATCAGCATATCAAAGATAGCATACCTTGAACATAAATCTGAACTTCAGTCCCACCGGGCATGCTAGAATTTTTATACACTGAGTTTTGCACCTCTATCTCAAGCTCTCTTGGTCTTGATAACTCAGTATAACATGGGAATCATCTCAAGGTTGTGGGACCTTTTGCTAACTGAGATGAGACCACTAGGTTCTAGGCTGGTTCCTCTTGGATTATCACCTTAGCTTGCTCTTAGACAGAAAAGTAAAACTTTTGAGGGAAAGGGATAGAAGGAATGCATGAAAGGGAAATGACTGAAAGAAAATCTACCTACTAGGTGATGCACGAAAAATAGGGTTTGGACCTTAGTATAGAGGAATGAGATCAATGGAGGAATTAGGTCTAATAAGTCACCACTCACTATATAGGCTTGCATAAGTGTTTCATAGGAAGGCCTAAAAAGACAGCTCAACCTATGACCTACAAACAAACATCCTCCTCTGCAACTAGGTGTAGGAATGAGACAAGACTGCTAAGGGTTGTAGTATACCCACAAAACATCTCAATCAGATCAGACATAGTAACACCCAAAATCATAGAAAATGAGAGGGACTAGGAACCCCAATTTCCATTGAAAACATGCATAAACTTCAAGCCAATAAGAGATAAATAAAGACAAGGAAGCATGGAGACATGAAGAACTGTCACAAAATACCTCTGCAATGTTTTTATCTATCAATGGGAATTACAAAATGTGGGAAACCAAGGGGCAAGAAGAAATGCCATGGATAGCTTTCCAAGAAAGTGTCTTTCTTTTTTACAAAATGTAAATTTTGAGCACCAAAGGCCCCCAAAAAACAATATATGCATTCCTCACTGAATGCAAGT
The DNA here is from genome assembly GCA_027943335.1 of Chamaecyparis obtusa. NCBI lineage: Eukaryota > Viridiplantae > Streptophyta > Pinopsida > Cupressales > Cupressaceae > Chamaecyparis > Chamaecyparis obtusa. Next base: position 72,104 of record BSBK01007124.1, on the reverse strand, counting down.
AGGAGTCAAAAAACTTAACCAGGGTTACAGATTTACAATTTAATAACCAACCCTAGCAGTCAAATTTGATCATGAATACATCTCTAAAAATATCACAACCGATCAAATATTCATCTATCCCTATACTGTAAACAACCTACAGACAAGCAACCTTGACCTGACAACCTTCTGCAAGCCCACTAAGCCATTAAGGCTCCAGATTTGATCTTCGCAAGAATGAATTTGAAAGTATAGATGGCGCCAACTCTTTAATGTTTCATCAGTGTAAGAACATCACACTCTAACCTACAAAATCCATGGCACCATTGACCAAATTATCCATCATCATGCTTGCAACCAGAAAATGTCCTGACAACATCGATTTCAAGCTACCCCGCCACTCATGGTCTGCAAATTAGATTTTGGCAAAAACCTCTCAAACACATTTGAATCTTTGAAAACCAATGGCTAACTAGTCATTTTAAAATGTGTCTATCGATGTCTAATGTTTCTCAATAGATGAACGATCTAGATGCATTGAAAAAATAACTTAAAATCCCCACCTGACAAGTCAAATGCACTTCGGTAGTCAATAGCCAGTGAAACATGAGCAAATCAGCATCTCTGACAAGTCACTGGACCCACGTCCCTAAGAACACCATCAGATGGCTATTACTATACCATTGCAATAATGATTGAGCACTTTGGGTCCCCAGTATAACAACAGCTATGAGATCTAACCGTGCTTTACTTACTTTAGAAACTCCTGACCCCATGGGCCCACTAACATCGGCCATGTTGCACATCAAACAACCAATCCAACTATGCCATTGCAAATACACATTGCATCTGTCTAACATTAGACCCACTGCTTGAGATACTGATCTAACGGCAGGCGTAAGATCGCATGGCTGAAGAATATACCTTACGCTTTTACGCCAACCACAAATGTCCTTTCAACTAGGACCGCACTGACACATCGGGTCACCTACAAAAGAGCATCAGACAATTGTCATTATACCACTAGCTTAAAAAGGCATCAACTTTCCTGAACGGTGTAGTGACATCCACAAGATCCTATCGAGCGTTAACCTTTGAAGATGAAGAACGGGCCCACTGAGAGGTGTCATCCTATCGCATGATCGCAAGGGCAAGGAATATTCATTGCAAACACATGAAAACCACAAGATTTTGAGGAAAGCTAGCCACCGGGCCCCACTAGGTTGGAGTTTCACACTTAGGGTTAAAAACATAGAGGGTTTTCAAAATTGAGGTTGAAAACACACAGGGTATTCAACACTGAACATTTTTTGGAGCCCTACAATAGTATTTCCTGCAAGTTTTTAAAATTTAATAACTCTGAGGGTTTTGCAAATTAAGTGATGTGATCTAGACTGGGGCATGGTGAAATATTGAAAAACATGGGGTTAAGGGTGAAAAGCATGAAACCTTGTGGATCTTTTCGCACGTGAAAACAAGATTGTGGCCAAAAATTGCATGACAGGGAATTTTTGGGTAGCAGTTATAATTATCAAGACAAGGCAGAACACCTTGCTGAGGAATAGGAGTATGAATAATTTCCAAGGAAAAAGGACTTCCCATGTCACATGTAGGGATACTAAATTTGCTTTGAGTTAAGGAAGTGAGTTGTTGTTGTAAGGATGCCACAGTTTGAGCCAAACTCATGATTGTTGAATCATTAGAGGAAATAGGAGGAGTAGCAACATTACACACATTGGGTAAAGTGTAAGAAGTTGTAGGAATAAAAGACACAACTGGAGGAACACTAGGAACTTTAGTTGGAAGTTGATTGGAATAAGTAAAATGAACATTATGATATGAAGGTTGTGATGTAGGAAGGGACAAAGGAGGAACACTTATAGGAACAGAGGGAACCGTCATAGTCACCAAAGAAGGAGCATAGGTAGGAATACTAGGTAAAGGATTAGAAGGAGGTTCAACACTAGTGATAGGAGGAATCAACCCTAAATCTTGAGCTTCTTGAGCTAAAGGTTTAACATTTGAATGCATGAGGTGAGTAATACCACGCAAGAGGTTAACACCTAGATCACTATCATGAAGAATTTTATTAAGAGCCTCTATAGATTGAAAAGAATCTTGATTATGGTTCTGTTGAATAAGCCAATTACCCATTTTATCAAGTTCAGTTGAATGTTTTTGGACTTGCTTAGGAGGAACTCTTAAAGTGTCATCCTCATCATGAGATGAGTGAGAAGAGTTTTTCTCCATTGTAGGATTGGAATCATGAAGAATCAAATTATCATCTGGGACCCTAAGGAAAGGAGAGGAAGATTCAGGATCAAAGGCATGCATGAGTCTATGACTGCTTCTAACCAGAATGTTATAAGTAGGACTAGTAGTAGTAAAGCTCATAAATGAATGAATGCAAATGAACTAAACTAAGAACACATAAAGCATGAATATTTTTGTATTTTTGAAATCTAATTAGCATGCAAGATCTAACACAAAAGAAAAATATAATACTAACAAGATAAAAGGAAATATAACACTGCAAAATGCAATAGGGCATCCAATTCCTCAAAAGAGAGCAGAGTAAGTATGTCAGGTTCACCAAAATGAATAGTGTTAAAATGGAATCACACCTATTCAATGTAATGTATGGGGGAAATATGAGATCCACTCCTAAATCCAACTTCCCAAAGGAGAGATCCAATTTGATCAACCAAAAGGTTAATGCATAATCAAATCAATATATGGAGAATATGAAAGAGAGAGAAAAATCCTATATTTCCATATGGAAAATATGCTTGAAATCTGAAATAATTGAAATACAAATACTAAGCTCAAGATAGGGAAAATCTAGAAAATGCCAATTTCTGATGTCTATGTGTTCTTTTGGGAAATTTTGCAACCTATTTTGGACTGGAAATGCCGAGACAAAGAAAACCTATAAATCTTTTATCTTTTTGACGGCAGGTAGTCTTTGACCCTCATAAAAGGTCAAAGGCTACATTCTTTATTCGAAGGTCGATTCTGACTTTGTTCGCAGATCTCAGAAGTTCACCGAAAGAGTATCCAAATTTGATCTTAGATCCAAAATTCTATACCTGTACCTACAAGAAAAAGGGGGTTTTTGTTTGTATGGGTGGTTTGCCTTGGTCAAACCCCAATTTAGGAATTAACCTTGAAATTGAATTGAAATGTAGTATGCATAAACAAAGTAAATGAAACAATTCACCTCCCTTAATTATGTTGAAGTCCTTGTAGAGGATTCAAATCCTCAAATCCACATGTAGGAATGCTTGAATGGATGTAGAATGAATGTAGGGTGTCTCAAATCAATGATATTTGATCCTCAACACCAATCTTGAATAGATATTTGCATATGAGGAGGCTTGGATGAATGTAGAAGAATGGATCTTCAAGGGGGCTCCAAAAAGATTGAATCCTTCAATGGCTAATAATGGACCTCCTTGATAGATGAATGCTTGAACACTTGAATAGTTTAAGGCTTGCTTGAATTCTTGGATTCCCTTGCTTTCACTAGAGATCTCACTCATAAAATTTCTTGAAGATGATATATGAAAAAAGGATGTGAAAATGAGAGAGGAAGGCCTCCTTTTATACTAAACTAGGGCACAATCTTCTAGAGGGGCCACCTTGGAGAATTAAATACCAATTAGGTCCTAACCTTTAGAAATATACTTAGATTAAATGAAATTTAAGGATTTACCATTTCAAAACCCGAAATGGCCGACACGGAGGTGGGAAAACAAATATCCCCGAAACCTGACACCCGAAAATCATGGGAATTTGAAATCTAGACTAGGAGTCAGGGATGAGGTCGGGGTCAAGGTTGACCCTCACCTAGGTCAGGGTCAAGGTTGAATTTGACCTTAAGGTCAAAAACCTCAAGACCCTAGCCCAGATTGCCAAGAAATGCTGATATCAAGTAGAAAATGAGTACAGAGGGAAGCAGAATAGGTAGAAAAGACAAATACATGCAAAGACCCGATCAAGGCACTTAACATGACCCTAGACCACTTACTCAAAGGGATAGACACTCTTATCATTGAAGTGCTTCTATTTTATGATGATACATTAAACCCCCACTTTAGCAAGAGTATGGACTCGATGCAAACACTTGGTAAAGGAGATTAGAATGAAAAGAATAATCTTATTGTAATCCAAGGGATAAAGAGAAACCTTAAGCCCACAAGGACTCAAGTATTCATCAACTCCTAGATCACAATAAGAGAAAAATCTCTAGAGAGTGTAAAAAAAGGGTGTGATTACCTCGCCCAATGAGAACTTATGTCCCATTGTGAACCACACAAGGAAACAACACAACTGAAAAGATGGAATTGAACTGTCTAGTGAATGTGGCTACTCACTAGTCAACCCATCAAGGATTTAACCTTAGAAATATTCTATTCCACAAGAATAAAACCAAAAAAAAAAGACATCTAGTCTTAAGGACACCTTCGACTTTAAGGGATAAAAATATATGTATACTTGAAACTAGAGGGATCAAGAGATCCTAATATATAAATCCATGCTTTAAGGATTAGTTACTAATCCAAAAAGGGAGAAAAGGTATTTTGAAAAATATGTGTGTATCAAAAAGTGTGTGTGTGCAATAGCTGAGTAGAGCATATGGCCCCACGTTAAAGTCATTGCTGACACTTTAACAAGAGCAATGGCTTTAACAAAAACATAAACAACTCCACTAATTAGGTTTTTAGGTCGAGATGCCCTCAAACAAAGACAAATCAACAAAAATATCATAGAAACATTCAGAGAACATAGAAGGGATCTACCTATCATTGGGTCAGTCTAATCATAAGATAATATATATATGATATTATTGCAAATGAATTGACATCATTCCCCAAAGAAAGTAGAACTATGATCACAAAGGAGGAAAGATCACATAAGATATATGAAGGAGAATATTTTCAGACCATGACATGGATACCAAAAAGAATTAGTGCTACCATATCTCGAATCCAAGCAGATTACACAAGGAAACATTTATGAACAATAGAACAATTACAACATAACATGGAACAACGCATAGAAGAATAGATATACATATAGAGGAATTTGAACAACAGTTTTGATTCCTTTATCACCTTGTACCAATTGAGTAACAAGGATCATATAAAAGAATCTAAAAACATTTAGCAAACACAATACGAGAAAAGCACAATACAATAGGAAAACACACAACAAAGCTACAATGAAGGACAAGCTAATCAAGCATGCTGCCTGATCTCCCCATCTCATTGTATATCATTTAGGAAAGGTGGGTAACTCGCAAGAGGGACTATATCCAACATAGTAGGAATGATAGCCAGTTCCAAAAAAGGATCCTCTTGAGAATCACAATGTTTGACACTAGGTGTAAGAGTTAATTATGATGAAAGCATATTCGGTAAATCAATGTCAATGTCAATAATCTCATATGCATCATTAACATCATGAGTATCATCAAGAGTATCTTCTTCATCCAAATTAATCAAAATAGAATGTAAGATATGAATAGAATCATCATAATCATGCATCTTAACATCATTATTAGTAACAACTTCTTCTAACACATCATGCATAGATTTATTGGAAGAAGGTAGAGATCTTTGAAGAACATAATTACTAGCTTTAGGATCAGCATGACGCTTCTTATGACATTCATTAGTAGATCAATTACATTTTAATTTATTTGAAATAGGTTGAGAACTAGGAGCAATCACATGATCCTTCATAGGTTCTTTAGGATTATCAACAATAGGTGGAACAATCACAAGATCTTTGATAGGTTGTTTAGGAAGAGTGATGGAAGGAACATGATTAACAGAACTAGAAGTCATAGTTAAAGGAGGTATAGAAGGTGTAGGTAAAAGATGACAATTAAGATCCATAGGAGGGATGCTTAATTCAAGATTCTTATGATGTTTATAGGCTTGATATTAATGAGAAAGATTATCAGGTTGAGGAGGACATGAATTAGGTAATGAAGGCCAAAAGAAATCTCAAGTTGCACAATCTCTAGGCCTGGAAGGTTGATATAAACTATGATTAACCATCTTCACTTCTTCATCATAGATGAACTTGAGACACTTATGGATAGGTTAAGAAACAACATAAATGGTATTTAACCAAGGAAAACCTAGCTTAAATTGAAATTGATTAGAAGTAGGAACCACAACAAAGGTAGTGTTCACAATTTTTCCATAGAGTTCAACTAGTGAAGTAATAGAACCAAATGATGGATAAAGAAAACATTACAAGTTTGAATCCATACATCTGATGTATCATAAGAATTGCATTGTAAGCTTTTCATAAAAAAAATTTCTTCAGTAATAACATTGTCCAAGGATGTAGGATCAACAAGACAACCACGAGTAGGTTTTTGAGAAATCCTAGTATAAATGTAAAGGGGACCATTAGGAGACTTAATAGTCTCAGAGTCATCAAAGGTAATCAAAAGTTCCTGAGGTCTTTTATTCTTAGGTTGTTGTCAAGGTTTAGGTTGAGTTTTCAGTTTAGGTTTAGGTTTTGGTCAAGGTTGAGATTGAACTTGAGGTTGAATCTAAGGTGGAGGTGGAGGTTGAGGTGGAGATATAGATTGACCAACATTCTCCACTTGATTAACAACATGATTGAGATCATTCATCTTTGAATCATACACAATTTCCATAGCAGATGGTTGAGCAATGGTATTAGTTTCATGTGTAGGTAAAGGATTCATATAGATTTGAAGGTTTTGATTAGGAGGACAGACATATTTGTTCCCAGTACCACCAAGATTATCAATAGATAATTCATTAGAGTCAATTAAGTCTTGAACCTTATGTTTTAAAGAATAAAACTTCTTAGTATCATGACCATTATGACGATGGTATTGACAAAAAGTATTTTGATCAAAAGATTTAGATGCAATCGTAGTAGGTAAAAGAGGTTGAATAGGAGGTAAATTAATCATATTAGTAGTTAACAACCTATTCATAATAGTATGTAAAGATTCAGAAAGAGTAGTAAATATATGATTTAATCAAAAAGTAGTGGATGCAGAAGTGGTATTATGAGATGCAACAACAACTTTCTTAGCAACTACATTCGCTCATTTGTTTATCTTGATATAGTTGTTGAATTTTTTAAATTTGTTTGCATTAGGAGCAACATCACTCTTATCAACTAGAACAGGAGCCATTGGAGTGTTGCTCTCAAATTGACTCACTTGTAATTGATAATGATGAAGCACTACAAAAAGTTGTTGAAAAGAGGTAAATTCAGTAAGCAAAATCTTATCTCTAATATCCTTTTGTAAATTTGAAATAAACATATGTTGAATATCAATATCAGGAACATGATAGGGAATCTGAGCATACAAATGCTTAAATCTACCAATAAATTCAGATAATTTTTATTTAGCACTTTGTGTACAATGCATTAAATAATTTGAAGACACTTGCGGGCCAAAGTTGTTTTGAAATTGTTGAATAAAGGCATTAGCAAGTTTTGAAAAGGAGTCAATAGAATAAGGAGGCAAGGAACAATACCATTGTAAGGCCTTGTCACAGAAGGTTCTAGAAAATAGTTTGGCTTAAATTCTATGGTCCTGAGCGTAATCACTACAAAGGATTTGGAATGTTTTAACATGATGAACGAGATCTCCTTTTCGGTTATAATTCTCAAGATGAGGTATATCACCTTGTTGAGGAATAGGAGTATGAATAATATCCAAGAAAAAAGGACTTCCCATGTCACATGTAGGGATACTAAACTTGTTTTGAGTTAAGGAAGTGAGTTGTTGTTGTAAGGATGACATAGTTTGAGCCAAACTGATGATTGTTGAATCATTAGAGGAAATAGGAGTAGCACCATTAGACACACAAGGTAAAGTGTAAGAAGCCACAAGAATAGAAGACACAACTACAGGAACACTAGGAACTATAGTTGGAAGAAGATTGGAATAAGTAAAATGAACATTATGATATGAAGGTTGTGATGTAGGAAGGGACATAGGAGGAAAACTCATAGGAACAGAGGGAACCATCACAGTCACCGAAGGAGTATATGTAGGAATACTATTTAAAGGATTAGAAGGAGGTTCAAAACTAGTGATAGGAGGAATCAACCCTAAATCTTGAGCTTCTTGAGCTAAAGGTTTAACATTTGAATGCATGAGGTGAGTGATACCACGCAAGAGGTTAACACCTTGATCACTATCATGAAGAATTTTATGAAGAGCCTCTATAGCTTGAATACAATCTTGATTATGGTTCTCTTGAATAAGTGAATTACCCATTTTATCAAGTTCAGCTGAATGTTTTTTGACTTGTTCAGGAGGAACTCTTAAAGCGTCATCCTCATCATGAGATGAGTGAGAAGAGTTTTTCTCGATTGTAGGATTGGAATAATGAAGAATCAAATTATCATCCATGAGCCTAAGGAAAGGAGAGGAAGATTTGGGATCAAAGGTACCCATGAGTCTACGACTTCTTCTAACCGGAATGTAATAAGTAGGATTAGTAGTAGTAAAGATCATAAACCAATGCAATGCAAATGAAGTAAAATAAGAACACATAAATCATCAATATTTTTTTATTTTGAAATCTAATTAGCATGCAAGATCTAACACAAAAGAAAACTCTAATACTAACAAGCTAAAAGGAAATCTAACACCACAAAACACAATAGGTCATCCAATTCCACAAAAGAGAGGAGAGTAAGTATGTTGGGTTTCCCAAAATGAAGTGTTAAAATGGAATCATACCTATTCAATGTAATGTATGGGAGAAATATGAGATCCACTCCTAAATCCAACTTCCCAAAGGAGAGATCTAATTTGATCAACCAAAAGGTTAATGCACAATCAAATCAATCTATGGAGAATATGAAATAGAGAGAAAAATTCTATATTTCCCTATGGAGAATATGATTGAAATTTGAAATTATTGAAATACAAGTAGTAACCTCAAAATAGGGAAAATCTAGAAAATGCCAATTTCTAATGTCTGTGTGTACTTTCAGGCAATTCTATTGTTTCAGATTGGAAATGTCAGGATGAAGAAAACCCAAAAATATTTTCTCTTTCCAATGGTAGGTAGTCTTTGAACCTCATAAAAGGTCAAAGGCTACATTCTTTATTTGAAGGTCGATTCTGACTTTGTTTTCAAATCTTAGAAGTTCACCAAAAAGGGTATCCAAATCGGATCTCAGATCTGAAATTCTGCACATGTATCTACAAGAAAAGGGGGGTTTTTGTTTGTATGGGCAGTTTTCCTTGGTCAAACCCCAATTTAGGATCTAACCTTGAAATTGAATTGAAATGTAGTATGCATCAACAAAGTAAATGAAACAATTCACCTCACTTATGTTGAATTCATTGTAGAGGATTTGAATCCTCAAATCCACATGTAGGAATGCTTCAATGGATGTAGAATGAATGTAGGATGTCTCAAATCAATGACATTTGATCTTCAACACCAATCTTGAATAGATCTTTGCATATGAGGAGGCTTGGATCAACGTAGAAGAATGGATGTTCAAGGGGGCTCCAAAGAGATTGAATCCTTCAATGGCTAACAATGGATCTCCTTGATGGATGAATGCTTGAACACTTGAATGCTTGAAGGCTTTCTTGAATGCTTGAAATCAATTGCTTGCTCTTGAGAGCTCACTCATGAAATTTATTGAAGATGAGATATGAAAAATGGATGTGAAAATGAGAGAGGAAGGCCTCCTTTTATACTGAACTAGGGCACAATCTTCTAGAGGGGCCACCTTGGAGAATTAAATCCCAATTAGGTCCTAACCTTTAGAAATATACCTAGATTAAATAAAATTTAAGGATTTAACATTCTAAAACCTAAAATGGTCGACCCGAAGGTTGGAAAACAAATATCCCCAGAACCCGACACTCAAAAATTATGGGAAATTAAAATCTAGACTGGGGGTTAGGGATGAGGTTGACTCTGCCCTAGGTTAGGGTCAAGGTCGACCCTCACCTAGGTCAAGGTCAAGGTCAACTTTGAACCTCAATGTCAACTTTTACCTTAAGGTTAGAAACCTAGAGACCCTAGCCCATATTGCCAGGAAATGCAGATATGAAGTGGAAAATGAGTGCAGAGGGAAGAAAAATAGGGGAAAAATATAGATACATGCAAAGACCCAATAAAGCCACTTAACATGACCCCAGACCACTTACTCGGAGGGCTAAATGCTCTTATCATGGAAGTACTTCCATTTTAAGATGATACATTAAGCCCCCACTTTAGCAAGAGTATGGACTCGATGCAAACTCTTGGTAAAGGAGATCATAATGCAAAGAATAATCTTATTGTAATCCAAGGGAAAAAGAGAAACTTTAAGCCCCCAAGGACTCAAGTCTTCATCAACTCTAGATCACAATAAGAGAGACATCTCTAGAGAGAGAAAAAAGGGTGTGATTACCTCACCCAATGAGAACTTATGTCCCATTGTGAACCACACAAGGAAATGGCGCAATTGGAAAGATGGAATTGAACCGCCTAGTGAATGTGGCTACTCACTAATCAACCCATCAAGGATTTACCCTTAGAAATATTCTATTGCATAAGAATAAAACCAAAAAAAAAGAGATCTAGTCTTAAGGACACCTCTGACCTTAAGGTATAAAAATATATGTATACTTGAAATTGGAGGGATCAAGAGATCCTAAAATATAAATCCATGCTTTAAGGATTAGTTACTAATCCAAAAAGGGAGAAAAGGTATTTTGAAAAAGATGTGTGTATCAAAAAATGCATGTTTGCAATATGTCAGTAGAGTGTATGCCCCCACATTAAAGTCATTCCTCACACTTTAACAGAAGTAATGTATTTAACAGAAAGATAAACAACTCCACTGATTATGTTTCCACATCGAGATGCCCCCAAACAAAGACAAATCAAGGGAAATATCACAGAAACATATAGAGAATAGAGAAAGGATCTACCTACCCTTGGGTCAGTATGATCATAAGATAATATATATATGATATCATTGCAAATGAACTGACATAATTCCCCAAAGAAAGTATAACTATGATCACAAAGGAGGAAAGATCACATAAGATATATGAAGGAGAATCTTTTCAGACCATGACATTGAGACCAAAAATAACTAATGCTACCATATCTCAAATCCAAGTAGATTACAGAAGGAAACATTTACGAATAGTAGCACAATTATAACATAACATGGAACAACACATAAAAGAATAGATATAAATATAGAGGAATTTGAACAATAGTTTTGATTGCTTTATCACCTTGTACCAACTGAGTAACAAGGATTGTATAAAAGAATCTAACAACATTTAGCAAACACATTATGAGAGAAGCATAGTACAGAAAGAAAACACACAACAAAGCTACCACGAAGGACAAGCCAATCAAGCATGCCACCTACTCTCCCCATCTCATTTTATATCATTTAAGGAAGGTGGGTAACTTGCAAGGGGGACTATATCCAACATAGTAGGAATGATAGCCAGTTCCAAAAAAGGATCCTCTTGAGAATCACAATGTTCGATACTAGGTGTAAGAGTTAATTGTGATGAAAGCATATTAGGTAAATCAATGTCAATGTCAATAGTCTCATATGCATCATTAACATCTTGAGTATCATCAAGAGTATCTTCTTCATCCAAATTAATCAAAATAGAATCTAAGATATGAATAGAATCATCATAATCATGCATCTTAACATCATTATTAGTAACAACTTCTTCTAACACATCATGCATAGATTTATCGGAAGAAGGTAGAGATCTTTGAAGAATAGAATTATGAGCTTTAGGATGAGCATGATGCTTCTTATGATGTTCATTAGCAGATCAATTACATTTTGATTTATTTGAAATAGGTTTAGAACTAGGAGGAGAAATCATAGGATCCTTCATAGGTTCTTTAGGATTATCAACAATAGGAGGAACAATCACAAGATCTTTGATAGGTTCTTTAGGAAGAGTGATAGAAGGAACTTGATTAATAGAACTAGAAGTCATAGTTAAAGGAGATATAGAAGGTGTAGGGAAAAGACCACGATTAAGATCCATAGGAGGGATTCTTAATTCAAGAATCTTATGATGTTTATAGGCTTGATATGAATGAAAAATATTATCAGGTGGAGGAGGACATGAATTAGGTAATGAAGGCCAAAAGAAATCTAGACCAGCACAATCTGTAGGTCTGGAAGGTTGATATAAACTATGATTAACCATCTTCAATTCTTCATCATGAATGAACTTAAGACACTTATGGATAGGTGAAGAAATAAAATGCATTGTATTTAACCAAGGAAAACCTAGCTTAACTTGAAATTGATCAGAAGTAGGAACCACAACAAAGGTAGTGTTCACAATTTTCCCATAGACTTCAACTGGTAAAGTAATAGAACCAAATTATGGATAAAGAAAACTATTGTAAGTTAGTATCCATACATTTGATGTATCATAAGAATCACATTGTAAGATTTTCATAAATTTTTTTTCTTTAGTAATAACATTGACTAAGTATGTAGGATCAACAAGACAACCACGAGTAGGTTTCTAAGAAATCCTAGCATAAATGTAAAGGGTACCATCAAGACCTTTAATAGTCTCAGAGTCATCAAAGGTAATCAAAAGTTCCCAAGGTCTTTTATTCTTAGGTTGTTGTCGAGGTTTAGGTTGAGTTTTTAGTTTAGGTTTGGGTTTTGGTTGAGGTTGAGATTGAACTTGAGGTTGAATCTAAGGTTGAGGTGGAGGTTGAGGTGGAGGTTGAGGTGGAGATATAGATTGACCAACATCCTCCACTTGATTAACAACATGATTGAGATCATCCATCTTTGAATCATACACAATTTCCATAGCAGATGGTTGAGCAATGGTATTAGTTTCATGTGTAGGTAAAGGATTCATATAGATTTGAAGGTTTTGATTAGGAGGATAGATAGATTTGTTCCCACTACAACCAAGATTATCAATGGATAAGGCATTAGAGTCAATTAAGTCTTGAACCTTATGTTTTAAAGAATAACACTTCTCAGTATCATGACCATTCTGACGATGATATTGACAAAAAGCATTTCGATCAAAAGACTTAGATGTAATTATAGCAGGTAAAAGAGGTCAAATAGGAGGTAAATTAATCATATTAGTAGTTAACAACCTATTCATAATAGTATGTAAAGATTCAGAAAGAGGAGTAAATGTATGATTTAATCGAAAAGCAATGGATGTAGAAGTGGCACTATGAGATGCAACAACAACTTGATCAGCAACTGCATTCGCTTATTTGTTTATCTTGACATATTTGTTGAATTTTTTTAATTTGTTTGGATTGGGAGTAGCATCACTCTTATCAACTAGAACAGGAGCCATTCGAGTGTTGCTCTCCAATTGACTCACTTGTAATTGATAATGATGAAGCACTGCACAAAGTTGTTGAAAAGAGGTAACTTAAATATGTAGAATCTTATCTCTAATATCCTTTTGCAAATTTGAAATAAAAATATGTTGAATATCAATATCAGGACTAGGATAGGAAATCTAAGCATACAAATGCTTAAATCTACCAATAAATTCAGCTAATGTTTCTTTAACACTTTGGTTACAATGCATTAATTCAGTCAAAGACACTTGTGGGCCAAAGTTGTTTTGAAATTGTTGAATAAAGGAATTAGAAAGTTTTGAAAAGGAATCAATAGAATAAGGAGGCAAGGAACAATACCATTGTAAGGCCTTGTCATGGAAGGTTATAGAAAATAGTTTGGCTGAAATCCTTTGGTCATGAGCATAATCACTACAAAGGATTTGGAATGTTTTAACACGATGGACGAGATCTCCTTTTCCATTATAATTCTGAAGATGAGGCATATCACCTTGCTAAGGAATAGGAGTATGAATAATATCTAAGGAAAAAGGACTTCCCATGTCACATGTAGGGATACTAAACTTGTTTTGAGTTAAGGAAGTGAGTTGTTGTTATAAGGATGACACAGTTTGAGCCAAAGTCATGATTGTTGAATCATTAGAGGAAATAGGAGGAGTAGCAACATTACACACACTAGGTAAATTGTAAGAAGCTACATGAATAGAAGACACAACTGAAGGAACACTAGGAACTACTGTTGGAAGTAGATTGGAATAATTAAAAGGAACATTATGATATGAAGGTTGTGATGTAGGAAGGGACACAAGAGGAACACTCATAGGAATAGAGGGAACCATCACAGTCACCAAAGAAGGAGTATAGGTAGGAATACTAGGTAAAGGATTAGAAGGAGCTTCAACACTATTGATAGGAGGAATCAACCCTAAATCTTGAGCTTCTTGAGCTAAAGGTTTAACATTTGAATGCATGAGTTGAGTAATACCACGGAAGAGGTTAACACCTTGATCACTATCATGAAGAAGTTTATTAAGAGCCTTTATAGCTTGAATAGAATCTTGATTATGGTTCTCTTCAATAAGCCAATTACCCATTTTATCAAGTTCAGTTGAATGTTTTTGGACTTTTTTAGGAGGAACTCTTAAAGCATCATCCTCATCATGAGATGAGTGAGAAGATTTTTTCTCCATTGTAGGATTGGAATCATGAAGAATCAAATTATCATCCAGGACCCTAAGGAAAGGAGAGGAAGATTTAGGATCAAAGGCACCCATGAGTCTATGACTTCTTCTAACTAGAATGTTATAAGTAGGACTTGTAGTAGTATTGCTCATAAACCAATGCAATGCAAATGAACTAAACTAATAACACATAAAGCATGAATATTTTTGTATTTTTGAAATCTAATTAGCATGCAAGATCTAACAAAAAAGAAAAATCTAATACTAACAAGATAAAAGGAAATCTAACACCACAAAACACAATAGAGCATCCAATTCCACAAAAGAGAGGAGAGTAAGTATGTCGAGTTCACCAAAATGAATTGTGTTAAAATGGAATCACACCTATTCAATGTAATTTATGGGGGAAATATGAGATCCACTCCTAAATCCACAAAGGAGAGATCTAATTTGATCAACCAAAAGTTTAATGCACATTCGAATCAATCTATGGAGAATATGAAAGAGAGAGAAAAATCCTATATTTCCCTATGGATAATTATGCTTCAAATCTGAAATAATTGAAATACAAGTACTAACCTCAAAATAGGGGAAATCTAGAAAATGCTAATTTGTGGTGTTTGTGTGTACTTTCGAGCAATTCTACAACCTGTTTTGAACTGAAAATGCCGAGATGAAGAAAACCCAGAAATATTTTTTCTTTCCGACGACAGGTAGTCTTTGACCCTCATAAAAGGTCAAAGGCTACATTCTTTATTTGAAGGTCGATTCTGACTTTTTTCGCAGATCTCGAATGTTCAGCAAAAAGGGTATCCAAATCTGATCTCAAATCTAAAATTCCACATCTGTACCTACAAGAAAAAGGGGTTTTTGTTTGTATGGGGGGTTTGCCTTGGTTAAACCCAAATTTAGGAATTAACCTTGAAATTGAATTGAAATGTAGTATGCATAAACAAAGTAAATGAAATAATTCACCTCACTTATGTTGAAGTCCTTGTAGAGGATTTGAATCCTCAAATCTGCAAGTAGGAATGCTTCAATGGATGTAGATTGAATGTAGGATGTCTCAAATCAATGACATTTGATCTTCAACACCAATCTTGAATAGATCTTTTCATATGAGGAGGCTTGGATGAATGTAGAAGAATGGATCTTCAAGGGGGCTCCAAAGAGATGTATTCCTTCAATGGCTAACAATGGATCTCCTTGATGGATGAATGCTTGAAAACTTGAAAGCTTGAAGGCTTGCTTGAATGCTTCAATGCTTGAATGCTTCAATTCAATTTCTTTCCCTTGAGAGCTCACTCACAAAATTGCTTGAAGATGAGATATGAAAAGTGGATGTGAAAATGAGAGAGGAAGGCCTCCTTTTATAGTGAACTAGGGAAAAATCTTCTAGATGGGCCACCTTGGAGAATTATATCCTAATTAGGTCCTAACCTTTAGAAATATACCTAAATTAAATGAAATTTAAGGATTTACTATTCTAAAACCCGAAATGGTCGACCTGGAGGCGGGAAAACAAATATCCCTGAAACTTGACACCCAGAAATCATGGGAATTTGAAATCTGGACTGGGGGTCAGGGATGAGGTCAAATCTGTGCTAGGTCAGGGTCAAGGTTGACCTTGACCTAGGTTAGGGTCAAGGTCAACTTTGATCCTCAAGGTCGACTTTGATCTTGAGGTCAAAAACTTCAAGACCCTAGCTCAGATTGCCAAGAAATGGAGATATGAAGTGGAAAATGAGTACAGAGGGAAGCAGAATAGGGGGAAAAGCTAGATAAATGCAAAGACCCAATCAAGGTGCTTAACATGAACCCAGACCACTTACTCGAAGGGCTAAACACTCTTATAATGGAAGTGCTTCCATTTTAAGATGATATAGTTTCAAACCATCAACATAAAGAACATCATAAGTACTATTCTTTCCATCCAGGGTGATGAATACTCTTCCAATGATGGGTTTAGGAGTGTTATCTCCAAATATAACCATGCCACCATTTTATTTTTCCAAATGAAAAGATTTGTCTTTATCACCTGTCATGTGATGTGAACAACCACTATCTATAATCCAATCTCTCCTTATATTAGCTTGTGAAATCAATGCTAGCTCTACTATCTCTTTCTCATCTTCATGATCTGTCTTATTGTTCATTTTTTCTATGATAGTAATAAATCCAATTTCTTCTTCAACTGAAACATCATCTAAAACTCCATCTCCAGTATAGTAACATTCCTTAGAGTATTTAGGCTTGTAGTCATTTTTGAACTTTCTAGCTCTTAAGGGACATTTAGATGTAAAGTGACCAATCTTATTACATGAAAAGCATTTAAATGGAAATTGATCTTCATATTTTCCTTTTCCTATCTTTTCTCTTTTGACAATCATAGAAATGAAATCATCTAGTGTTTTCTCTTCATCAACATCATCAAAATTACTAGAAGTGTTTGCAGATTTCTTACCATGAACTGTTGCTTTGAAGGCTGTCTCACTTTTAGGTTCTATCTTCAATCTTGAAATCTCAAAAGCTGAGATTTTTCTGATCAAGGTTTCTCTCTTGAAATTTGATGTAATCTGCATGGTCTCATCAAGGATTTTGATCTTGTTTTCATATTCAGGAGTGAGAGTGGTCATCAATTTTTCCATAATGTCTTCCTCTGAGATCTCTCCACCATTGTTCTTAATTCTAGCAATTGCTTCATTGATCCTTTGATTGTAAGCTCTGATGTTTTCTTCAGGTAGCATCTCTAATGCATTGTATCTTTTATTCCATGTCTTTCTGCACATGTCATTTTCTTGTTTGTCTCCTTCAAATATGTCTTCTAGGTACTTCCATATTTTGTGGGCTATATCTACCCTCTTTAATTTTGAAAACTCACTATCAGATAGGGCACTAATAAGGGCTTCTTTAGCTATTGCATTCTAATGAAATAATTCCTTTTTCTTATCATTAGCATCATCCTTTGCAAGATCTTCTAAAGTAGGGACCTTGACTGCTTTGATAGTTACATCAAAAACTTCAAAAGCAATGCAGTACAAATGAGTCACCATCTTGTTCTTCCAATCAAGATAATTCTCTCCATCAAACTTAGGACTTTCTTTTCTTAAAAATGCCATCTGATCAACCTCAAGCTCTTAAAATTTCTTTCCAAGGCACTTGGCTCTGATACCAATTGTTAGGAATAGTCCCAAGAGATAACTGAGAGGAGGGGGGGGGGGGGGGGGGGTGAATCAGTTATCTACTTGTATACACCTAAAAATGGTCACCTAGACTATTAGCCCCTTGCTAGCATTTTTGCTAAAATCATAAATTGCTTATTCTTGATCAAATCCTAGTTCTATCATTTATTCGATTATTTTCTATGGGCTAACCATCTTATCCTAAGTTTTTATTTATTTAAAAGGAATATTTCCTCCCCTTTTAATAAATAAAAAGCCCACTTTTCCTCTTATCCTAAGTTGCACAAATAAAGCATTATTCTTATTTATAAAAAGAGAAAAAGTACTTTTTGTCTCATATGGACACAAAAGTCAACTCCTATTTTCCTATTGGAGGATACTTGTGCACATGGATGGCTCCTCTTTCAAGCTCCACCGTTGATTAAATCTTTTGCCTCTTAATCTCCATGGTCCATTTCTCCTCATTTCCTATAAAAGAAGAGCTCTCTTCTTCATTCTGGATCCCCAACTTTTTATGCTATTGTTATGCTACAGGTTTTCTAGGTCATCTTGGAGCTTTTAGAGACATTCTTGCATCTAGGGTTTGAAGATTTGGAGCATTGTTGGCATTCATCTTGGATCTTCATCAACACTCTATCTTCTTGTCTTCATTCTTGCATCATCATGGCTTTCTTGCTTCATAGTTAGATTTCATTTCTTGCATAGTAGCTTCATTTTCATGGCATTCTTAGCTTAGATTTCCTTTATGCTTTAGATTAATTCATCTAGTTTAACTAGGAGGCTTTGTAATACTTGCATCTTTCATTTCCATAGTTTAGCTTGCATTTCCATTCTTAATCTAGCTTGCATTGCATTTCATTCTTGATTCTTGAGGATATTGGCATTCTTGCCCTTGTCTTCATTGAATCTCCCATTGCATGGTTTACTAGCAAGGTTATTGGCTAAATAGCTCTAGCTGAGAGCATTCTCAAAAACCCTTGCACTCCATGTCTAGGGAGCTATGGATCGATTTGTGAGGGCTCATTCTTGAGTTTCCTTGCATGTAATGATTCATAGAAGTGTGACACATTTATAGCACACACTACTAGTTTCAATTCTTTATCCAATTAAGTATACCTAAACATAAATCATAAACAAAATGAAAGAACACTTGAACAAAACATCAATATTTTGGTTATGGGGAAACCCAAATAGGTAAAAACCTCAGTGGGAATTGACACCCACTAATATTCTACACTAGTGTATTATGATCCTTGTTAGAAGATCCTTAACCTTTTTAGGAGTTTATTTACAATATATTTAGTACAGTAGACCTGGTCAAGGGTCAGACCCTATTAGGAGTCTTTTATAATAGTCCCTATTAGGGGAGAGGATGCACTATCTGAGAGCACACTGCTCAAAGGGGTGAAGGATACAACCTTCTAAATAATCGATACACACTATATCTAGATCTTGGTTAACTGCACTTAGACCTGCTATCTAGATTAGTTCCAATATATAGAAAAAACACTTTACTTGGTCACATAGACCTTCTTCTAATGGCTCAACACTTCGTACACTCTGCTCTGCTCTTGACAATCAACTATAAACCTCTCTCAAGAAATCACAAATGATTGCCAATAAATATCTTTCCTCTAAATGATATAATCAAGTTGGCCTATTAAAACTACCTTGAAATCATATTAGAGAAGCCATAAAAAACTCCAATAATAATTTAGTTGGCTCTACTAAACACACAACACATTCTAGGACCTGCCCAATAAGATAATTGTAGATGTATGCTGGACAATGTCATCTCTACCAAAATAACTGTATCTTTCTCCTCAAGCTAAATTACTTCATGCACTCTTAACTAAACATCACTAACTCTTCTCCAAGATTAAATCCAAGGGAGCATACTGAAAGAATAGGTGCAACTCCAGAACCAATATAATCTCTGTCAGCTCTTCTGAACAAACACATGAAACTGCTACTTGTGAATATCAACTGCATAAATTCACTTCTACTAATCATCAGACTCTGCGTCCATGAGGGTAACATCACTAAAATATCTTCATCATATATCCAAGTGCGCAGGGATCCATGATAACTGTATAGACAACCATACATAGAACACTATCTATTACTCTATCAGGACCACTACTGACACAAGCTGCTATATAATTGTCTTTACTAACAGTTAACCCCTATTCCCATGATATCATGTTGATAACATGTCCATGAAACATATACTGAAAGCCTACTTCATAAGTTTTCCATGCATGCTACTTACCATATGTTGTCATCCATGACAAACATATAGTCAATACTGGCCTGCCGGCAAATCTCCAACAGATAAAATGCTCCAAGCCAAGATTATATTTCCTATCCACCACTCTACATGGATAGAAAACATCATCCACGTGAGGAAAAAGAATGGATAAATAAGGATATGTGTAGACTTTAGAAACTTAAATCAAGCTTCTTTGAAATACAAATACGCACTTCCCAACATGGATCATTTGTTATAGACAGTTGCGGGATTTGAAATGATGTCTATGCTCGATGGCTTTCCAGGCTACAACCAAGTAGAGGTAGAAGAGAAAGACTAGCACAAGACCACATTTACCACTGCTTGGGGCACATTTGCAAACCACAGAATTTTGTTTGACCTTATCAATGTTGGTGCTACATTTCAATGAGGTATGGATTTGTCTTTTGCTGATATGAAAGATAAGATAATTGTCATATATTTAGATGACTTAATTATGTTTTCTAAGAAAAGAAGCGGTCATGTTAAGGATTTGGAAAGAGTATTGTGAAGGTGTAGAGAACACGGGATCTCTTTAAATCCTAAGAAGTCCATTTTATATGGTACCGAACGAAAACTACTGGGTCATATTTTGTCACAAGAATGTATCAGGATCAACCCAGAGTGATTCAAAGCCATTCAAAGGCTAAGTTTACCTATAAGTAAAACTGGAATGAAGTAATTCTTTGGTTAGGTAAATTTTGTCAGAAGATTCATCCCTACCTCTTTAGAGATCACCAAGTGTATTATAGACATGATGAAAGGTAATCAGAATTTCAAATGGAATGACCCTAGTAAAAGATCCTTCCAAGATATAAAGGATGCTATAGCCAATGCCCCTATCTTATGTCACCTATATTATAAGAAAGATTTCATGATTTATTGTTACTCATTTGAACATACATTGCCAACTATTGTTATATAAGAAAATAGAGAAGGAGTTCAGGCTCCTATTGCCTTTATGAGAATGCCACTGAAAAACCATGAGCTAAGATATTCTCAAACTGAGAAGCATGCCTTCTCAATGGTGAAATCCTTGAGGAACTTCAGATTTTATATCTTGCACTCTCATTCCATTGTATTTGTCCCTGGCAATGCAGTAAAGAGTATATTAACCCAACAAGATGTAGGATGTAATAACAGAGGAGCTTGGGTAGCCAAAACACAAGAATATGACATAGAGATCAAGCCAGCAAACTGGTAGGAGGAAATGCATTGTGCAAAGCTATGGTAGAAAGTGAAGGAGATGATCAGCCTAAAATAGAACAATTGGTCTTGGCAGTAAGTTTATAAGACTCATGGTTTGAAGACATTGTATATTTCCTGACTTATGGTGAATTCCCTAAAATATTGGCAACTAAACAAAGGAGAGACTTGAGGTTGAAAGCTGCTAAATTTATCATCTGGGAAGGGAAGTTATACAAAAGATCTATAGATGGAAATTTTATTAGATGTGTGGACAAGCAACAACAAGAGAGATTGCTAAAAACATTCAATGATGAAACTTGTGGTGGGCATTTCTCATCTTCTGTAACTACATTTAAAATTTTGAGGCATTGCTATTATTGGCCAAGGATGTTCAAGGATGCATGTCATTGGGTGGCCAAGTGTGAAAAATGTAAGATGTTCAGAGGTCAACCTCAACTGGTAGCTCTTCCTCTTAGACTAGTAGTAATAGAGGGTTCCTTCCAACAATGGGGCCTCTATTTTATCAGGCCTATCAATCCTGTATCAAGTGTTGGTCACACTTATATAATAATTGCAACTAACTATTTTATGAAATGGGTGGAGGCAAAGGCCATGAAGAGAACTAATTCCGAAGTAGTGTGCGAATTCATCAAGGAGAACATCATGGTAAGATTTGGTGTGCCTGTTAAACTGGTCATGGATAATGCAGCTTACTTTTCCTTAGCTAAAATTACTAAATTCTATTTTGAGTATGGTGTAATTACTAGCCATTCATCTGACTATTTCCCATAAGGGAATGGTGAAGCTGAATCAAGTAATAAGAACCTAGTAAATATAGTAAGAAAGCTTGTATCAGATAACTAAAGGACTTGGCATAAGAAAATTCATGAAGCACTCTGGGCTGACAGAGTAACTCCATAGAGGGAAATCGGTATTTTGCCTTTTTAAAATGGCATACAGAGTTGAGGAAATAATTCCCCTACTATGGAATTGGCTACTAACAAGTTGAGAACAGTGGTAGAA
The DNA here is from genome assembly GCA_027943335.1 of Chamaecyparis obtusa. Classification (NCBI taxonomy): domain Eukaryota; kingdom Viridiplantae; phylum Streptophyta; class Pinopsida; order Cupressales; family Cupressaceae; genus Chamaecyparis; species Chamaecyparis obtusa. The sequence continues at coordinate 49,879 of BSBK01007124.1, read as the reverse complement.
GATGGCATCTATAAGGATGGGTTGCAAAAACAAATTCTGTATTTGAATAAACTTGAGGAAGAATGAGAGAAGATTGTTGATCATATCACATAACATCATATGTGGGTAAAGAATCTCTTTGATAAGAAAACCAAACCAAGGAAGTTCATGGTTGGAGATTAAGTTTTGCTATGGGATAAACAAAGGACATCTAAAGGAATGCATGGAAAATTTGAGACACTCTGGAAAGGACCATCCATCATCCATTAGGCCTTTGACATAAATTCTTTCAAATTTCCATATCCAAATGGTGAAGTGCTACCTTTGACCTATAATGGTCAAGATTTGAAATCATGTCAAGTTTCAAATTGAAATAAGGTAACCCCTATATTGTATGATAGTTACATTTAGTTCCTATTTCTATTTTCCTTAGTTTAGGTTCCCTCATTTTGTTTTTCCTTTCCTATTTCCTTCCTTTGCTTTAGTTTTTTTATGAGCCACCTTTTCATTAAACTTTGTGAAAGAAAAGATTTAGAGTCCCTACTTAGTTATGATCATATCCAAGTCCCCAGATAGAGCCAGTTGTTGCCCCACTTTTGTTCTTCACACTTTAAAACAAAAGTGAATACCTAGCATTAGATCGAGTCATGAGTTTTGAGATAATAAATTGGAGTCTAAGTCCAGAATCTCGCTAGGATAGGTGGTCTTTATCGAATAATCCCTTCATGCTTCTGACTGCATTTTAAGCTAGGTTGCTTTTTAATTTTATTCTAGGAATGGGTAAGTTATAGTTCCTAACTCGATAAAGACTATATTTCTTTCAGTTCTGATCAGTGGTATTCATATGAATTTGAAGCTCTAAAATGACATTTTTTCCCTTTGTTGAAAAATTTAAAACCGCCTTCTCCTTGGTGGGTTTCGACACATTGAGGTAATTTTCCATGGGAAGAGAACACAAGAATCATCAAGCACACAGACAAGGCCTAGAGATTGAGATTCTCAGGTTAAGAACAAGTTGGATCCAAAAAAGTAGCTTGGTGGAGAAGCTGTAATGAACTTCTCCTCTTGCGGAGATTTTCCCATAGAAGTTGTTTTCTGAAGGACTGTAGAAAGTGTATTAGAGATTCCTGAAAAGCCAAACGTCTAGATTTTAAGGAAATAAGATTGTGTCCCTGTAGTGGATAAAATGGTCTCAGAATATGAGAAAGTGAGTAAGAGACCCTGTTCGGAGAATCAATTTTCAGCTTCTCCCTTATTGCAAAATCACCTGAGAAGGTTAGTTTCTGAGAAGTGACAACTTGTGAAGAAATAGGTACAAGAAATCATGGGGATTGAATGATCTATTATGATTAAGATAGTCCTCTTTGATATTTAGAGAGAATTTCTAAATAAATGGATTAGTTATAGAGTTTCAGAAAATCACTTCCTAGCTTCTCCATAGTCAGGTTTCTACCTTCAAAGTGAGTTTTCTGACAAAGATGCCAATTAAAGGAAGTCGAAAAGTAAAATTCCACTGTGTCAATAAAGTTACTGTTATAGCTACTCCAAATGGGTAAAGTGATTTCCTAAGGTTGTTAATAAGATGCATTTAATTCAAATCTTAATGTTAGAACTTTAACGAATATTTTTGAAAATCTCTCACTCGTGTGGCGTGAGATATGGAAAGTAATAGTAAGGAAGCAAGCTATTTATAAAAGACTCAAATGATCAAGCAAAAATTACCATTTGTTCACATCTTTTTCATATGCCTTTGATTTCCCACAATATCACAAATCATCTTATGACATTGTCCAAAGCTTCTTAGCAATAAATCAAAAGCATAATCAGAAGCTATGGCCACTAGATTCATGGGTTTCGATAGGTTGAATGGGATTACATCTGAATGGAATAATTTGATAGATACATCCCTTAGATTATATGACTTGGGTGATCTACACAGAAGATTGAATGAAGAAAATCTCCACCCCATGACACAGAAGCTCAAAGGTAGCGGTTTGGTCAAAGCTGTTGGATTTCCTATTGTAGTGCAAGCTCCTGAACTAATCTGGGAATGTATAACTAGATTCAACCTAGATACAAAATAGATTTTTCTTCCAAATGACATAGTACTCATCTCCATTGATAGAGAGCCTGTGCAGAATAGTCTTTGTATCCTAGATTGAGTGGAATTTTCAAATATGAACTTCTCGATCGTAATTTCAAAATATAATGAGAAGAAGATGAGGTGGAGGAAAGAGATCATGAACTCATGGTTTTAGAAGGCTAGAAGCATAATGGAAAAAGTTCCAAAGACACTTTTTGGGATAGATGTGAAGGATGAGATCGTCGACATCCTAGTACTCCTTCACAAGATAAAAGGTGAAAGTGACACATTGAATTTCACAGAACACTACTTCTTCTTGGTCCAAGCAATATGTGTTGAGCATCATTATATAGACTAGACTCAAGTGGTAAGTGAAAATCTATCCAATGCCTTGAGTCTCGGTAAGTACCAAAACAAATTTTATGTCTTCCTATTTGATCTATGTTTTAGCTACATTGCAAGTATGGCCAGGACTCCCTAGGCTAGAAGAATATGAAGATGATGTGAAAATTTATGATTTCTTACCTCATTTGAAGTTACAAAATAGATATGTCGAGCTCATTAAAGTTAATGACTCATTTACAATGAGGTTGGGTAGATGATTACAAGGATGCCTAGAGCAAAGGTTCTCATGAGAGGCCATAGAATTCGTCACCCAATTTAGGAGCTTCTTGATTCAATTTGCTAGTTTGTCATACATTCATCTTGCAGATTTTGATGATTTTCCCATGAAGCTACCAAGATATGTTGATGACATGATCATGCTCATAGAGGTGATCCGACAGATGTTGCAAGTGAACCTGATCAGTATGGGAATTAAAAAGAAAGGCTATGAATTCCCTCTTACCATTGGAGCTTACAGCTACATGTCAAGATCAAATGCTAAGAATGTGATGAAGGCGTTCAAGAATAGATATAAGAAAAAAATGTATTAAGTATTGAGGCCTCAATTTGATCTGGTAAGTTATGCAAAAAATATCTATAGATTGGAACTATGGTCAGGAACATCCCTGAAATTGAAGATTATTGGGTGAATTGCAAGGATGAGTTAGAGAGTTGAGAAAGATTTTACTCCAAGTTGACTATTGAACAAATCAAGTTGTTCAATGTCAACATTAATGCTAAAGGCATTTTTGATGATGGAGAACATATGTATATTGACACATACTGAGATTAGATAAAGCCCTATCCTGTGAGCTTTGAACCAATTCAAGGTCAAGATATAAAAGATTTGGAGACCCTAATGGATAAAGTCATTAAGAGAACTGATAAGTGGTTTCAATGGATGATGGGAAGGAGAAAGACATTTTAGAAGCCTACTCCTCAACAAGCTCCTATAGTCGAGCTGACAAGTGCTCCTACATCCTCCTCTTTGCCAATGTCATCTGTAGCCAAAGGACCAGCTCAACTAGCAGGTGGAGATGATGAACCACTAGAAAAATAGATCCCACTTGAGAAGACTTGCGGAGTAGGCTCATCTCTAGTGATTGGTTTTTTAGCATGTGCAAAAAATTTCATGGCTCTATCAATTTTCCCCTGCTCTCTACAATTGATTTTAGGTCTCTGCCTCAAGCCCTTAGTTCAAATTTTTGAAAACTAGCCGTTATGTTCAAAAAGCCCTTGCCCTATTCTAATTTGTCATTACTTTTTGGGTCACTTAAAATCCCTTTGGCACATGTACTAAATTTTTTTCCCCTTTTGTCACATGATCACGTGAATCTTTTTTCTATTACACGATCTTGCGACTAAAGGTTTTATCCCCCGATGACCTTTAATTTTCCTAAGTCCTAGCGAAATTAATTTTTCCTAAGTTATGCCGTTTAATATTTCCTATGTTTCGGCCTTCATATTTTCCTAGGCTTGGCCTTCTGACACCATCTTGATATAATGGTTGTCATGAAAGTGCAAGGGTTTTGTAAGAGGCTTGCACTTTTGCGACGACCGTTGATTCCTTTTTATGATGTAACCTATCAATACAGGTGGGTCCGTTGACACATATGCACAGTTGGTAGCATCTTATTGGTCAATGGGTGAGTGAATGGATATGCTATCAGTGGGACCTAATTTTCAAACACTCAGAGGGTTCTGACATCTGTGGTTGATCAATGACTGGCATAAGTTCTTATGAGATGTGTCATAGCTTTGAGATCTTACGCCAGTGATTGATGTTACCTTTTCTCAGGTGGTAGTATAAAGGTGGGTCTGATTTTCCAGATGGTTTTTATGTGCCACGTTGTGCTAAGTTGTCTATTTTTCATTCATCTGTGTGGTGATGAATTGGATTGTGTTAGTGGGGCTAAGGATTTCCAAGTTTTAGTAGGTTTTGATAGTGACAGAGCATCAATGATCCGTGTGCAATCTGAATGGTTTTTTCTAACACTTGCGATCTTAAGACAACCATTGATTTCATATCTTGTCAGAGGTTTGTCAGGGTAGGGTAAGATTCTGCATCTGACAGTGGTCTCATGATCTGAAGGAATCTTGAAGGTTTATGTGAAGATGAGACAACCATCGATCTTCTTGATGCAGGCCCAGTATAATTTCCTCAGTCTTTTGGCAGTCTTGATAAGTGTTTGGCAGTTCTAATATTTTAAAAGGGTTTTGCTTATTCATGAGGAAAGGTGGCAGTACCCTAAACATTTTGTAAATTTGGCAAACAAGCATTCATGTTGTTGTTAAAATATTTTGCAGAGGTAAAAAGTATTCTATGAATGGCCGATATCCTTTAGTTGCCAGTTTGCCAGATGTAGCTGGGATGAGTTAGGTTTCCTTTATTCGCTAAGTCACAAAGTTAGATGATGAGTTAAGTTTTTATTTCATGAATAAGAAATGCTTTGTCACATGTTCATTAGGAGTTAACCCAGGGGTGGCAATTGAGTTAAGGACTTAAAGCCCATGAAATACAGGAATCTAACAGTCATGACTTAAAGATAACTTAGATTTAAATATCGACTGCCAATTCACTGCAGGCTCCATAAAAGTGACCGTTTGAATTCAAATTCAAATTTTTGAGGGTTTCTCAGTGATAGAAAGGACCAGAATTGAATGCTTTCATAACCAAATTTGATTTGTTTGGTGGCACTTGTTGTTACAGTGTGGTCCAGGGTGCTCCTTGATCATTTGCAGGGGTTTGTACCATGTTCTTTATGGTCGAGGTGTGTTGCAGGTGGCCGAACAAGTTGACATTTTGGGCATTTTTGTGGTTCTCAGTACCTTCTCAATGAATTTGTCATGATTGAGGATCACTCTGGGATTTGTTTTCTCCTAGTTGCCTAGGTTTCTTCCCCTGTATTTAAATTTTTTACTATTTTTAGTGGGTTGGGTGGTTGAAACCCTAACCCTACTCATCCGTAGCTTGTTGCAACCTATGTTGGGTTTCCAAGATGACTAGGGGGTATAAGTTGTAGCTTTTTTTTATTTGGTAGGGGTTCCAAAACTTTCTTTTTGGTCCCTGGTTGTTGTTGATGGTATTATAGTGAGTAAGGAGAGCTTGGATTTTGGGTCTATTTCTTTGGCATTTTGTTGTTTGATAATGTATTGATTCTACAAGTCTTAATGAGAATATAGTTGAATTCCAATCTCATAGTGGTGTATGTCTTTTTGTTTTGTTCTTGAGCTCATATATGTTAATTTCACAAAGTGGGTTAGCATATGGTAAACAAAGAGTATTTTGAGATTCTCTTTGAGTTCCTAACAAAGTTAGGATTAAAGTCTTTTAGGTAGCCTCAGTGAGTTCATGGCTTGATAAGAATTTGATGTCCTAATATGTGAGTGAGAGGGATAATAGGAAAAGCACTTATCTTGAATTCAATTGTGTTTGAGTTAGGGTCTTCGGTTGATGTATGTTGTTAGGTGACTCTATGCCCTGGTTAAGGCACTGATCCTTTCTCTAGAGGCAGTCCATCATCATCAATCATACACACATCTAAATGATAAAATCTTTAATCAATTGGTAAGGGGTATAGTTGTATATTTTTTTGAGACTCCTTTGGAGAATTGAGTCAAGGGTACACCCACCTAAGCATTAAGGCTCAAAGTGTAGGAGGATCTCATTGTTGATCCTTTTTAATTGGCCCTCTTGTAGACTTTGGAGTGGTGATAGAGTCAAAGTTATATTAAAGTTATCCATCAAAGTATAAATCTAAAAGTTGAAGATCAAAGGGAACTCCCAACATGGTTCAAATGAAGAAGCTGAAGTTGAGAAATACGAGAAGCCAATGGAAGAACCTATGGGGGCCACAAAACCAGAGCAACAAGCACAAGGGGGAACCATTGAGATACAAGGTGACACTCCTACAAAAGAGACTCCTACCATTATTGAGGTTGGTGATGATAGTAGAATTTCAAAAACTAATGAGATAGATGAACATTTGGGGTCTCCTCAAAAGGAAAAGAGCATTTCTTCTCCACAGGCTAATTCTTTCACTTCCAAGCCTAAATCTTCCCCTCCTGTTATTAGGAAATTATTTGTTAAAGATTTGATTTTTGCAACAAAAGTTACAAGTGTAGAATCATGGCTTAAGAATACTCTAGAGAGGAAAAGAAAAAGGGTTGAGAAATGTGCTCCTAGTGGTGAGATGTTCTCACAAGAAATGCAGTCAGGTTCAACCGTAAGCAAGGCTAAGAAGACTAGGACTCTGACCACTCTTGGTCGAGATCCAGACACAGGGCACCTGATGATGTAAATAGCCAAGCCTCTAAAGGATGGTAGAATTGAAGACCTTACTACCTCAGACTTTGCACTCCAGTCCTTAGACATGGGGCTCACTTGCCATGATACCAAGGTAGACTTGTGGAAGTCTAGTAACGTCTTGATCAAAGAAGAGCTCAAAGAACTCAAAGTCACCAAGACTAGACTCAAGGTAGAGATTAAAGAAATGAATAACTTCATTAAGCAGTTGGTTGCTCCTGTGGCAAGCCTACCCAGTCCTCTAACAACATTTGATCCTACTGTAGCTGAGAACCAAGCAATACTTGCCAAATTGCAAGAAGATAGAAATTTTTGACACATTGGTAGGGGGTGGATTGAATGACTTAAGTCTGAAGGTCTAGTAGCCATCAAGAAGCTCATAAATTTCTTTTTACAGTTAGAGGTAGACAAAGACTCTCTCAAAGGACATATGTAGACACTCATAGTAGAGAGGTTGAGATGTGAAGAGTGCATAGTGCTACTACATTGGCTGGCCGTGATGAAAACTAAAGTCACCAAAGAACAAAGTAAAATATTTGTATATTTGACAGGTCTTCACTCCAAGTCTCAAGCTAGCAGAGATGGAAAGAGCCCAATTGGTATAACCAATATGTAGAAGTCATTCTCCAACTACTTGGACTAGCTTGCAGAGTTATCTAGGTCTCACCTTGACAAAATACCTAATCTTCAACAACTCAGTGGATGTATACACAAGGCCATGGAGAAGACACAACCCTAAAAAGATGCTGAAAAACACATAGAGAAAGATCATGCTCGCTAGCTCATAAGATTGAAAAACATGTACATTCCTGATTCTAAAAGGATGATCCCAATTCTTGCGGCCACCAAAGCTCATAAGGCTAAGTTGGAGGTGAAGAAGCCAATGAAGAGAAAATATCTTTCTCCTCTTGTTTTTGATATACATTGTATAATCGGTAAATGGTCTCTTGTCGTTTACCAACTTTGTAGAATATGAATCATTCGGTTGATTTTGTAATGGCTTAATTCTTGAAGCCTATATGTAACACTTCAAAAATCAATGAAAAGGTCAGCTAATTTTTGGTGTGAAATACATCTTGTTATGGAGTCAATCTGGAATGTGTTTTGTGCCATTTATTTACTTTTCCATGCTTTTATAAGTTTAAATATTTTTTTTCCCTAAGTTGGATTGAAATTGGAAAATAGACGGAGTTCTGTTTCCACTCTTTAGTGCAACTAATCGATAGTAATCAGAGCATTACTTGGAGGTTGGGAAAATGCTCATATGTCCTATTTTAGATTAATTTCTTCTATGTTGTTTCACTACATTCTCATTCATTCAAGTAGAATTCATCGATGCATCACCACTGGTGTGAATTCATAAGCACTATGAAATCATGAAGTTGGTTAGAATTTAGAATCAAATTGATTGCCTAGATTAGTTTCTCACTGAGGCTAATTTGGTTACCTCTACTATTCTCTAGTCTAGAACATGCCCCATCAGGATTTAGAACAAACAAAATTCATTGCATATCTTTACATAAGGGATTTGAACCTGTTAAAATTCAAAGGAAAGTTAGTTGAACAGTTAACAATTTTCTAACTATTCATATTCACATTGTTTCTTAAGAAGATTTTGGGAAAATAAAGAGTTAAATCTAAAAAGAACAATCCATTTACCAAAAAATTTTTGGTGACTCTGCTAGGGAGAGAAATAGTCACTAGTCTAGAATATTTGTCATGAGGAAAAATTGTGTTACCTCATGAGAATGTGTTCCCTGTGCTCCAACTGAATCTCAATTTTCAAGATGATCAAGAAGACATAGTCTCATCCCTAAATACTTTTTCTTGGAGATACATAAGAAATGCACAGCATTATAGGAACATGAATCAAGTGCTTGAACAAGAATAAACAAGAGAAGAAGCACTTGAAAGAGAAATTCAAAGAACAAATCAATGCAAAGCTAAGCATGAAGCTAGGTAGCAAAACTAATTCAAAGCTCTGGATCAAAGAAGATTTCTTAGAAGTGGAAGGGGCAAGGTGGAAAAGACCCTACATTTGAAAGGCTCACTGAGCTTGATTTTCCCATAATAGACTTACCTCGTCAAAGACTTGACAAAAAAAGAAAGAGTAGACCACCTTCACCTCCCAAGACACAAACTTCATTCCCTACTGCTTGCCAGGTATTAACTTTACAAAGAGTAGTTGCTCCCCCTATTATTAATTTTCCACAACATCATGCACATATAGTCATGGAAGCTCCATGGGCCACTGCAACTGGTCTGTTACAGTTCACAGCATATCACCCACTCCCTTTAGGATCTAGAGAGAACTTTCCTAAGTTCTTGGGAGATGGGAAAGTTACTATAGATGAACACATTAAAGCCTTCTTTGCAGAAACTCATATCCTAGGAGTTGGTTATGTGGATGTTGATGTTAGGCTATTTGTTGAAAATCTAGTTGAAGCAATGACTGAATGGTTTTATCACTTGGATGATGCTTCAATCACAAGTTGGGATACTATGAGGATGGATTTTGAAGCCAGATGTAAAACAAATGAGGATGAACATACATTGTTGATGCAATTGACCTCTATCAAGAAACAAGCCTCTATAAGTATGAGGGAGTTCATTGCTAAATTCAATAAGATTTCTAACAGAATCCCCACGGCTGATAGACCCACTCCTGCAAATATGAAGATATTCTTTATGAGTGTCATGCCACTAGATATAAATTATGATTTGAGAAGAGAATGACCTACAAATTTGGATGTTTCTCATAAGACAACCATTGCGTTAGAAGATGACATGATTTCTGCTGCAAATGGAAAAGAGAAATGCAGATAGGTGCTAGTTCAAGTGGTACTACATTGACCAATGAGATGATAGTAGAAATACTTATAGCAAGAGTACACTACAATTACCTGCTTTGCAACAGAGATTTGCAATTGAGGCTTTCCCTAAGAAAGGAAATATGTGTGTATTTCATCTAATGATAGACCATAATGGTGAGAGCTATCCTGAAATAGCCCACATGATGTATTTATTATCTACTAACGAGTTAGACACTACAACACCAAACAGTGAACTAGATTCATGCTCACATGGTGACTCTATACATTTATTTATTTAGTATAAATCCAATTCTGAGAAGCAAGGAGAGTGTTATGCTATGATATATGGAACCACCTATGTAGTCCTAACTTGGAGCCAAAAAGACAAAACTCCTATTGTCATTCCTTAAATGGGAACCAATGATGGCTCTACTTCAGGTACAAAAGAAAGTAGTCAGGGAATGAAAATCTCACAGCCGGGTAAGGAAAATGATTCTTTGGATTCTATCCAGTTCTGTAAAAATTCTAAGATCCAAATTTCTCCCATAGATTATTTAAGGTCAAATCCTTGTGAATTAAAAGGATTCATAGATTACTTAAAATGAGATAGTATTAAATTGAATCATAATGTCACCTCTTCCAATGAAGATAATTCCTCACTAGTGAAACTATTTGAACAAGGGGAAACCACTGTGCTAGATACCTTCCTAGGACAAAAACCTGAACCATTTTATGTCTCCTTGTATATCAATGGTTGTAAAATTAGCAATTATATCATAGATTCAGGTGCCTCTGATAATGTGATGCCATCCCCTGTGGCTAAAGCCTTAGGCCTTAACATGAAAAAGGTCCACAATAGATTCTATTCTATATATGCTAAGCAAGTCCCTCTACTTGGACAAATCAAAGATTCCCAAGTAGCTCTAGATGCCCATCCTGAAAAGAAGATGCTACTAACGATCCTTGTTGCAAATATACCAACAAGTTATGGGTTATTGCTCAGCAGAAGTTTTTTTAGAGATTTAAGAGGGGAGATTAAATTGGATTCATCTTAGGTGGTAATTCCCATGGGAAATAAGAAGGTCATAATAGAACCCGAGGAGAAGTCAAAGTTCACAGTTCTAAAATTTGATGATCCAAATGCTCAAATCTTATACCAAGAATTGGAGCTCGGTAACTATATGATGTTTACCCAAGGCATTATTGATGAACCTAAAAGTGAACAAGAAGAAGTTGAGGCCTCTAAGAAGGATAAGAATCCAGAAGTCTGGACACTGGAATTCAATGGTAGTTGTTCTTCCTCTAGGTCTGGTGCCAGAGTTGTATTAATTCCACCCACAGGTGAACCTGAGTCAATTGCTTTCAAACTAGAGTTTGCAAATAGAAATAATATGACTGAGTATGAGGCATTGTTACTCGAGATAATTGTTGCAAAGGAAAAGGGTGTGAAAGTTCTAAAAGCTCAAGGCGATGCTGAGTTGATTGTGTGCCAGATCAAAGGTCAATACTCTATCAAAAATAAGAAGTTGAAGAGTTATAGAAAAAGAGTATGGGATGAGATTGAAGGATTGGATGCCTTTGCAATCAAATATGTCCCTAGAGAATTAAATTCCAAGGTAGATACACTAGTAGTCTCCACTTCCTTACTACTACCTCATCCAAAATTTAAAGAGAAGTACCAAGTAGAGGTGATGTAGAGGCCATCAGTACCTGATAACATAGATGATTGGCAAGTATTGGATGATGAAAAATGCATGCAACTCTTCCTTGAAGGTAATGATAGTCCCCCTAAAGAAAAGCCAAATGATCTCTCACAAGATCATCTTAAGAAATGGAAGAAGGATGAACCAGATGTGACTCAATTACAAGGTAATGTCATTCCCCCATATTTTATATCATTAGAGAAATTGTTCAATTGTCATGATATTTATGTTAAGATGAAAAGGATAGAGAAAGGTCTCATGACTCAAGAATATGAAGGGATGAACATTGGGAATGAGTCAAATCCCAGAATGATAAACATAGGGAAGTGTTGCACACCCGAAGAGAAAGCGGAAGCTAGAAGGATTTTTTAGGAATATGAAGACATCTTTTCCTGGACCTATGAGGATTTAAAAAGCTCTATGGGAGGAAATTTCAAGCATCAAATTCACATTAAACCTTATGCTACCCCATTCAGACAAAAACAAAGAAATTACAATCCAAAAGTGGCAAACACCATCTTTAGAGAAGTTGATAAAATGCTACAGGCTAGGATTATTTATCCTATCCACCACTCTACATGGATAGAAAACATCATCCCTATGAGGAAAAAGAATGGAGAAATAAGAATATGCGTAGACTTCATAAACTTAAATCAAGCTTCTTTGAAAGACAACTATGCACTTCCCAACATGGATCATTTGTTACAGATAGTTGCGGGAGCTGAAATGATGTTTATGCTCAATGCATATTTAGGCTACAACCAAGTAGAGGTAGAAGAGAAAGACTAGGACAAGACCGGGTTTACCAATCCCTGGGGCACATTTGCATACCACATATTGTCATTTGGCCTTATCAACTCTAGTGCTACATTTCAACGAGGTATGGATTTGTCTATTGCTGATATGAAAGATAAGATCATTGTCATATATTTAGATGACTTAAGTGTGTTCTCTAAGAAAAAAAATGATCATGTTAAGGATATGGAAAGAGTATTGCGAAGGTGTAGAGAACACGAGATCTGTTTAAATCCTAAGAAGTCAATTTTTTGTATTACCAAAGGAAAACTATTGGGTCATATTGTGTCACAAGAAGGTATCAAGATCGACCCAGAGTGAGTCAAAGCCATTCAAAATCTAAGTTTACAAATAAGTAAAACTAGAGTGAAGTCATTCTTTGGTCAGGTAAATTTCCTCAGAAGATTCATCCCTGACTTTTAGAGATCACCAAGTGTATTTTAGACATGATTGAAGGTAATTAGAATTTCAAATGGAATGACCCTGGTAAAAGAGTCTTCCAAGATATAAAGGATACTATAGCCAATGCCCCTATCTTATGTCACCTAGATTATAAGAAGGATTTGATGATTTATTGTTACGTATTTGAACATACATTGCCAGCTATTCTTATGCAAGAAAATAGAGGAGTTCAGACTCATATTGCCTTTATGAGCATGCCACTGAAAAATCATGAGCTAAGATATTCTTAGACCGAGAAGCATGCCTTCTTAGTGGTGAAAGCCTTGAACAACTTCATATTTTATATCTTACACCCTCATTCCATTGTATGTGTCCCTAACATTGTAGTAAAGAGTATATTAACCCAGCAAGATGTAGGATGTAATAACAGAGGAGCTTGGGTAGCCAAAACCCAAGAATGTGACATAGAGATGAAGCCAAAATAACTAATAGGAGGCAATGCATTGTGAAAATCTATGGTAGAAAGTGAAGGAGATGATCAGCCTAAGAAAGAACAATTGGTTTTGGCAGTAAGTTTACAAGACCCATGGTTTGAAGACATTGTATATCTCCTGACTTATGGTGAATGCCCTGAAATATTGATAGCTAAAAAAGGGAGAGACTTGAGGCTAAAAGCTTCTAAATACATCATTTGGGAAGGGATGTTATACAAAATATCTATATATGGAACTTTTCTTAGATGTGTGGACAAGCAACTACAAGAGAGATTGCTAAAAACATTCAATGACAAAGCTTATGGTGGGCATTTCTCATCTTTTGAAACTGCATTTAAAATTTTGAGGCAATTCTATTATTGGCGAGGGATGTTCAATGACACATATCATTGGGTGGCCAAGTGTGAAAAATGTAAGATGTTCACAGGTCGACCTCAACTGGTAGCTCTTCCTCTTAGATCAATAGTAATAGAGGGTCCCTTCCAACAATGGGGCCTTGATTTTATCGGGCCTATCAATCTTGTATCAAGTGTTGGTCACACTTATATAATCACTGCAACTAACTATTTTACAAAATGAGTGGATGCAAAGGCCACAAAGAGAACTACTTCCGAAGTAGTGTGCTAATTCATCAAGGAGAACATCATGGTAAGATTTGGTGTGCCTGTTAAACTGGTCAAGGATAATGCAACTTACTTTTCCTCATCTAAAATTACTAAATTCTATTTTGAGTATGGTGTAACTACTAGCCATTCGTCTGACAATTTCCCACAAGGGAATGGTCAAGCTGAATTCAGTAATAAGAACTTGGTAAATATAGTAAGAAAGCTTGTATTAGATAACCAAAGGACTTGGCATAAGAAAATTCACAAAGAACTCTGGGATGATAGAGTAACTCCACAGAGGGCAACCAGTATTTTGCCTTTTGAGCTGGTATACAAAGTTAAGGGAAGCCTTCCTCTACCTTTGGAAATGGCAACTAACAAGTTGAGAATAGTGGTAGAAGATGGCATCTATAAGGATAGGTTGGAAAAATGAATTCTGTATCTGAATAAACTTGAAGAAGAATGAGAGAAGATTGTTGATCATATCATAGAAGATCAAATGCGGGTAAAGAATCTCTTTGACAAGAAAACCAGAACAAGGAAGTTCATCGTTGGAGATTCAATTTTACTATGGGATAAATGAAGGGTGCCTAAAGGAATGCATGGAAAATTTGAGACACTCTAGAAAGGACCATTCATCATCCATCAGGCCTTTGACAAAAAATCTTTCAAATTAGCGTATCCAAATGCTAAAGTGCTACCTTTGACCTATAATGGTCAAGATTTGAAATCATATGAAGTTTCAAATTGAAAGAAAAAAATCCATGTATTGTATGATAGTTATGTTTAGTTCCTGTTTCTATTTTCCTTAGTTTAGGTTCCCTCATTTTGTTTTTCCTTTTCTATTTCCTTCCTTTTCTTTAGTTTTGTTGTGAGCCACCTTTTCATTTAACTTTGTGAAACCAGAGATTTGGATTCCTTGCTTAGATATGATCATATCCAAGTCCCCAAACAAAGCCAATTGTTTCCCCACTTTTGTTCTTCACACTTGAAAACAAAAGTGAATACCTTGTGTTAGATTGAGTCATGTGTTTTGAGATAATAGATTGGAGTCTAAGTCTAGAATCCCCCTAGGATAGGTGGTCTTTATCGAATAATCCCTTCATGCCTCTTACTACTTTTTAAGCCGGGTTGGTTTTCAATTTCATCCTAGGAATGGGTAAGTTATAGTTCCTAATTTGATAAAAACTCTATATTTCTTTTAGTTCTGATCGATGGTATTCATATGAATGTAAAGCTATAAAATGACATTTTTCCCCTTTGTCATAAAATTGAAACCTACCTTCTCCACGGTGGGTTTCGACACATAAAGGTAATTTTTCATGAGAAGAGAACACGTGAATCATCAAGCACATAGAAAAGGCCTGGAGATCGAGATTCTCCGGTTAAGAATGAGTTGGCTCCAAAAAAGTAGCTTGGTGGAGAAGTTGTAATGAACTTCTCCGCTTGCAAAGATTTTCCCACAAAAGTTGTTTTCCGAAAGAGAGTAGAAAGTGTATCAGAGATTCCTAAAAAGCCAAACATCTAGATTTTTAGGAAATAAGATTGAGTCCCTACAGTGGATAAAGTGATCTCATAATATGAGAAAGTGAGTAAGAGTCCTTTTTTAGAGAATCAGTTTTCAGCTTCTCCCTTATCAAAAAATCACTTGAGAAGGTCAATTTTTGAGAAGTGACAACTTGTGAAGAAATAACTACAAGAAATCACAGGGATTGAATGATCTGTTATGATGAAGATAGTCCGCTTTAATATTTAGAGAGAATTGCTAAAGAAACAGGTCAGTTACAAAGTTTTAGAAAATCACTTCCCAGCTTCTCCATAGTCAGGTTTCTACCTTCAAAGTGAGTTTTTTGACAAAGATGCCAATTAAAGGAAGTGGAAAAGTAAAATTTCACTGTGTCAATATAGTTACTATTATAGCTACTCCAAATGGGTAAAGAGATTTCCTATGGCCGTTAATAAGATGCATTTAATTCAAATCTTAACATTAGAACTTTAACAAATATTTTTAAAAATCTCTCACTCATGTGGCGCGAGATATGGAATGTAATGGTAAGGAAGTAGGCTGTTTATAAAAGACTCAAATGATCAAGTGAAAATTACCATTTGTTCACATCTTTTTCATATGCCTTTGATTTCCCATAATTTCACAAATCATCTTACGAGATTCTCCAAAGCTTCTTAGCAGTAAATCTAAAGCATAATCAGAAGCTATGGCCACTAGATTCATGGGTTTTGGTGGGTTGAATGAGATTACATATGAATGGCATAATTTGATAGATACATCCCTCAGATTCTATGATGTGGGTGATCTACACAGAAGATTGAATGAAGAAAATCTCCACCCATGACATAGAAGCTCAAAGGTAGTGGTTTGGTCAAAGCTACTGGATTTCATGTTGTAGTGCAAGCTCCCAAACTAATCTGGGAATGTATAACCAGATTCAACCTGGATACAAAACAAATTTTTCTTCCAGATGACATAGTACTCATCTCCATTGATAGAGAGTCTTTGCAGAATAGTCTTTGTATCCCAGAGCGAGTGGAATTTTCAAATATGAACTTCTCGATCACAATTTCAAAATATATTGAGAAGAAGATGAGGTGGAAGAAAGAGATCATGAACTCATGGTTTCAAAAGGCCAAAAGCATAAAGGGAAAAGTGCCAAAGACACTTTTTGGGATAAATCTGAAGGCCGAGATCATCAACATCCTGCTGCTCCTTCACAAGATAAAAGGTGAAAGTGACGCATTGAATTTCATACAACACTACTTCTTCTTGGTCTAGGTAATATGTGTTGAGCATCATTATATAGGCTAGGCTCAAGTGGTAAGTGAAAATCTATCCAATGCCTTGAGTCTTGCCAAGTACCACAACAAATTTTATATGTCTTCCTATTTGATCTATGTTTTAGCTACATTGCAAGTATGGTCAAG
This sequence comes from Chamaecyparis obtusa, assembly GCA_027943335.1. Lineage (NCBI taxonomy): Eukaryota > Viridiplantae > Streptophyta > Pinopsida > Cupressales > Cupressaceae > Chamaecyparis > Chamaecyparis obtusa. The sequence goes on along the minus strand of BSBK01007124.1, from coordinate 33,378 downwards.
ACTCCCTAGGCTAGAAGAATATGAAGATGATGTGAAAATTTATTATTTCTTCCCTCATTTGAAGTTACAAAATAGCTATGTTGAGTTCATTAAAGTTAATGACTCGTTTACAATGAGGTTTTGCAGCGAATTACAAGGATGCCCAGAGCGGAGGTTCTCACTAGAGGCCATGGAATTCATCACCCAATTTGGGAGCTTCTTCATTCAATTTTCTAGTTTGTCATACCTTCATCTTGCAGGTTTTGATGATTTTCCCATGAAGCTTCCAAGGTACCCCAATGACATGATCGTGCTCGTAGAGGTGATCCGACAGATGTTGCAAGTGAACCTTGTTAGTCCATTTTCCAATCCTCGCAAGGCCTTATGAAAATGGCCTCCTGCCTGCAAATGTTTTTGTACAAATGTTCTACCCCATGTTCTTCTTGTTTTCACCTTGCTCTGGTAGTTAGTTTCATTCCATGATCTGGTGACTTGCGGTTTTTTCTTGGTCGCTTGATTTTGGTAGTTAAGTGGTTAGCATTCCGTGACTTGGCTGGCGGTTAAGTTTTCCATAGTCGCGTGGTTGCATGATGGTGGGCCCAATATTTTTAGGTGGATTGACAACACAGAAGATCTACAGTTTTTGCATGATCACATGGAATATTCTATCCCCTTGCGATCATTTGATGACTGTTGATTTTGAATCTTTCCTGGATGTATCAGTGGGACCTGGTTGCTAGTGTGTCTGTCAGAGGGGTCCTGACGTGTTAGACCATCGACGGTTGGTGTATGTTCTTAAGGCATTTTTCTAACACATGTGATCTTGCATTGTCCATCTGATCTTTCAGGTGGGATTTATCTCTTTGTGGGTCCAGGGTGACACGTTGGTACAATTGGTAGTTTGTGATTGATCCACGAGGTAATTCAGTGGCAGTGTGTTAGTGGGACCTAATTCTTCAAGCAGCAGAGTAAAGAAAGATCCTGTGGTTGTCACATGATTGTATGGAATATTCCATCCCCATGTGATCTTGCGCCAGCCATTCGATTAGATGCCAAAGGTTTGTGGGTCCTGTCAGTCATGACTGGGCAGTTGCGGTGAATGATAAAATGACATGTGGTATCAAGTAGACTTAGGTGGGGTCTAAGGTTTGGTGGAGTGGATGAAGATCTAGTGGTGCTGAAAAAATTCAATGTGTTCACACGTTCGTGCATAAAAATGGTGATTCACTAGTTTGTTTAGCGATTTGGTGAATGGTAGTCGGGATGTTGCTAGATTATTTAGCGAGGGAGCGAAGTGTTTCACGAATTGGCAAGGTTTCTTTGTCACCAATTCACTAAGTGTGACTGGGGTCTTTTATAAGGAAAATCATAAGGCCCGCAAAGGGAGATTGATCGGATGGCTGCGTTTTAAACTTCATAAAGGTTTGAATTTTGGCCATCATTTCTCTACAGGTGCCATAGAAGTAGCCGTTGGATTTTGAATTCAAATTTCTTGAAGGGTTTGCAGTGACAGGAAGTACTAAAATTTATGGAATTCATTGCAGAAGTCACCCTGCTTGGTGAAAAGTGACCAGTTTTCTATTTGCGATGTGGTCCAAGGTGTGGCTGGCTCATTTGCTGAGCTTGTACCATGGTGTTTGTGTGCTCAAGGCATGTTGCAGGGTTGACATTTTTGCATTGTTTGTGATCCTCAGTACCTTCATAGAGATATTTCATGATTGAGGATCATTCCAAGATTTTATTTCTCTTGGTTGTCTTGGTTTCCACCCCTGTAATAACTTTTGGACCATTCCAGTTGGTTGGGTGGTTGAAACCCTAACCCTAAGTCATCCCTAGCTTGTTGCATTCTCTTTGAAAATTCCAAGATGACTAGGGAGTATAAGTGGCAGAATCTTTGATTTTGAAGGGGTTCCAAAAATTGTTGCTTTTGGTCCCTGGTTTTTGACTGTAATATACTGATAGAAGTCTGATTTTGTGACTTTTCTTATCTTGGTATCATTCTGATTGTATGTTGATCCTGATTGTGTTAATGAGAACATTTTGAATCCCAATCTTGCATCTTGTGTATGTCTTCTTGCTTGTCTCTGAGCTCATATATGTTAGTTTCACAAAGTGTGCTAATGTATGGTAAACAAAGAGTATTTTGAATTCATGTATGAGTTTCTAACAAAGTTAGGATTAAAGCCTTTTAGGTGAATTCAGTGAGTTTGCAGCCAGGTATAGAATTTGATGTCCTTGTGCTTGAGGGAAAAGGGGTAATAGGAAAAGCACTTACTCTAGTTTCATTGTGTTTGATTTGAGGTATTTAGTTGAGGTATACAGTTAGGTGACTCTAAGCCCTGGATAAGGCACTGGTCCTTCCTCTTGAGGTACGCATGGTTAACAATCACAAACACAAACATAAACATTCATTTGATAAACCTTTTATGGACTTGTGTAGAGTATTATATACATCATTTTGAGACTCCTTTGAAGAAGTTATTCAAGGGTACACCCACCTAAGCATTGAAGCTCAAAGAGTAGAAGGATCCTTTGATCCTTGTTAGTTGGCCCTCTTCCTTGTGGACTTTGAAGTGGTGGTAGAGTCAGATTTTTATTTAAATTATCCATCAAACTGTAAATATACGAGTTGAAGATCAAAGAGAATAATCTACAACCAACAAAATGGTGACTCTGCTGGGGAGAACATAAAGAAAACCTATTAAGGAGCTCTGGTTGCAGTCATATTGAAGTATTCAAAATCTTTTGACCAAATTGGTTTGGCCCATCCGAGTCACCAACACATGGCGACTCCGCTAGGGAGAATCTAGAGAGAAAGGTATAAGTGTGTTCTTGTTTTCCTGTGTGTTTCAAGGATTTCCCATCTAGGTGGGTGGCGACTCAAAGCTTTAAACTAGTGCAATATTGAAGAAACATGGAAAAAAGAAGAAATACTAGGTCATATGTTAGAAAGAATCTAGAGGTCACTATGGAGCAATTACGTAAACAGGGAAACAAGAGCTGGATTAGAAGGAATGGTGAGTCTACCAATGCTCCCATGAGAGAATAGAGAAATGCTAGAGCCAGAGGACCACATGTATCCTCAAGTGAGGATGGTTCATAAAATAGAGTTTCTAGATCAGAGGGTGGTCACTTTGAAGAGAGATTTTATGATACCCCTGAGGCTGCATTTTAGGACAAAGGTCTGTTGCCTACAGGTCAAGATGAAGAAATTATAGATATGGGTTTGGAGGTTGACCTGGATCTTGAAGAAGATCAATTCGAAAGAGAACCCATAAGACATAGGCAGGTTCACTTCCCATATCAGGATCTTCCTGATATGGATGTGTCATCTAGTTCTGATGATATCATGGTAGATCCTAGTGATTTGAATGCACTGAGGTTGCAGTTGGAAGAGCAGGATGCCATACATAAAAGATTACAGGAGGAGAGAGAGGCTGAAAAGGTAAATGCTTTGATAGAGCGGCAGTCTCTTATTAGAAAAATAAATGAAATGAAGGAGAGAAACAAGATTCTTGCTTCTGCTCCTAAAACATTACATCATGGTGTGTTTGGTGATCTTGATGCCTTGAGGAGTGAGCAAGAACACTTACTATAGGATCATGAATTTGAAAATGAGGGCCCTGTGGTTAGACAAGTGCAAAGTTATGTCCCTTTGCCTAAAGATAAGGATGGGCATAGGATCACTAGACCTGCTATTATTATTAATGAGAAGGAAAAGCAGAAGATGGTGGGTGACCAATCAATCAAACTAGTGACAATACCAGGGATCCCACCACCTGATTCAAATGAGGACACTAAAATGGAGAGAAGGAGAAAAGAAGATGAGGACCTTGCAAGAGAATTAGAGAGAGTTGAGGTTGACACTGCCATTGCAGAAAAGAAAAGGAAGATCCAATTCTTGTGGGCTTCTTCAGCTAATGCTCTTGACCCATCTACTACTGAACTAGGTATGCCATCTATGAGCACTGCTATTCCACTTAGTAATGCTACTAGTTCTATTCCTTCTTCATCTGCTAGGATAAGTGTAAATCCTAGATAACAGTCAAATGCATAGATAAATGTAGATGCTAATGTTGATCCTAGGGTTAACACTAGTTCAAGCTTTCAAAGAAGACCTATGCAATTAGAAGGCTATAGGCAAATAAGTTTTGATGGAATTCCTGGCTATCCAAATGCTTTTCCAAATGTTATTAGAGATAAGGTACCTAAGTTTGCTGGTAATAATGCTATTAGTTGTGAGGAGCATCTTAGGTTATTTGTTGATATGCTTAATGATTATGAGGTAGAGCATGAGGATGTTGTCATGAAATTGTTTGTTCAATCTCTAATGGAGGATGCTAGAGATTGATTTAAGAGGCTTCTTGATAAGTGTATTGATACTTGGGACTCTTTTGAGAAATGTTTCAAAGAGCAGTATGGTGATAGGCCTAATGCTAGCTTCATGTTGAATGAATTCAATACCATATGGAAAAATTAGAATGAGTCCGCAGCTAAGTTCAACATGAGATTTCAGAAGGGTATGCACAAGTTGTTCCAAGTCATGCGGTTGGATGACAATGTCTGTTTGACTACATACTTCAATGCATTTGATGGGAAGATGGGATATTTATTGAGGGATAAAGAACCAAGAACTCTTAGGGATGCTTTTAGGATTGTTGTCAATATTGAGAACAACATGAAAATATCATGAAAGTTGGGTGGAAAGAGAGATGACCCAAAGTTGTTTGGGGATAGGAAATACAAAAAAAAAAATGACAAGAATGTTGGATCTAGGAGGCAGGAAGAAGATAAGTTGGATAAGGTGCTTAATGCATTAAAGGATTTGAAGGCACCTACAGATAGGAACATCAGTGCTCCTACCAATGAAAGGCCTTGGTTCAACAATAATTTTAGTAAGCAGAATAGACTGCAGAATTACCCCTACAACACCCAATGGAAGGATGGCAAGCCTATTGTCCCTGCTACAAGAGGAAATAATGACAGAGATGTCCCTGACCCTCTACATAAATCTTCAATAAATGTCATGGAGAATGTACCATGGTGTGTTGCATGCCAGTCCCCTCATTCTATAGAGCATTGTGTGGTTACACAATCTATGGCTGCAAATCAAGATTGTAGCAATGAGGAGATAGAACAAGAAGAAGAACAAGATGATGTTGCTTGCAACATGGCTTCTTCATGTCTAGGATATGAAGATGATTTTGATTTTGATGAAGAGGTAGATGTGAATGTGAAGAGACATAATCAGGCCCTCTTTCATCAAGAGGTTTTTTCTGATGGTGAATGCGTTGATCAGAAAACATGTAACATGAACTCTTCCCCCAAGCCAGTAAATTTGAGAAAACCTTCTAGAGAAGAGATGGAGAGGATTACTACAGAAATGATTGCCCAGGTGCAAACTAGAGGCATGGTGGCAAGGAATACAAATGAGAAAGCTACAGGAATCTTTATAAAGAGTTCCAACTCTGGAGAACATAATGAGAACAAATCGATGGGTGATCACATGGAGAAATTAAAGAATGTAAAAGGTGAGCATTGTGAGCCTAGGGGAGTTGGAATTGAAAGGGTCTCTAGTGAGATTGAGAAGCTAGTTAACACAATGGCTAAGGTTGAAAAAATGAAGGTGGTCAATACACCTAATGTGTCAGATAAGCAAAAGGATGTTAAGGCAGTGCAGATTGAGATCCCTGCCTCTACCCCTGTTGACATGTTATCTGTATTGTCACAAATTACAGTTAAGGTTCCATTGTAAGAATTGTTGAGGATCCCTAAACATAAAGATAAGGCTACTGAATGGGTTGGTAATATTCACAAAAATGATACTTCATGCAATAGATCTCAGGATAAAGCTTTGAATGATGTTGCTGCTCAGGGAATTATGTCTCAAATTCCTCCAATATATTTGGATGGTTTTGTCAATGCCAGCCTTGAAAATATTGACCCATTCCTCTTAAGTGTTCTAGTGAATGGGATGAAATTAAGAAATTGTATGATTGATAGTGGTGCCTCTAATACTATCATGCCTTTCAAAATCATGGAGAGATTGGGCCTTAAGGTTGATACAGTGCAGGGCAGATGTTGTGCAATGGATCAAAGGGAGGTACCAGTCATTGAGACTATCAATGCAATGCCATATAGGTTGGCAGCATATCCAGAGAAAGAGCTAACAATGAGTGTTTTGGTGGTGGATATCCCTCCTCACTATGGGATGTTGCTATCTAGAAGGTGGAGTGCTACCATGGGTGGAAGTTTACAGTGTGATTTGTCCTATGCAACTTTCAAGATTGATGATCAGTTTGTCAAGATTGAACGACAGCCAAGAGTATGCCACATGATTGAGAGAAACATAGATAATGAAACTACAAGTTTTGTGGATACTGATGTAAATGCTTTTAGGACAGAGATCCCTGTATTTGAAAATCAGCTTGTTTTGTCACCTATTTCTACTGAAGTAAGTGCTGACTCTGTGAAGGGTGATTTGTGGGTCATGTACTTTCATGGTGAAAACTACAAAGATGGTGCAGGAGTAGGTATTTTACTTATTTCTCCTAATGGAAACACCCACAAGTTCTCTTTCACATTGAATTTCTTTTGTACCAAAAATATAGCAAAATATGAAGCCTTGTTGTTAGGACTGAGGTTGGTGCAAAAGTATGGTATAAAATGTCTGAAGGTTATTGGTGATTCTGAGTTGGTGGTGTCCCAAGTCAGGTTAGTGTATGCTTCCAGGAATAGAAGGTTGAAACAATATAGGAATGCAGTGTGGGATTTGATTGAACATTTTGATGCCTTCAATATTGAGTGGAGGGATAGGAGTAACAACAAGATGGCTGACTTGTTGGCCAATATTGCAATCAATCCTAATAATGTTACATTCTCTGGTATTTCTAAAATTGAATTTTAGGCTAGGCCCAGTATACTAGACAATATTGAGAATTGGCAATTTTTGATGATGATAATGATATTTTGAATTTTATGGATTGCAAGGATCAGTATCATGGTCAGGAACTTGATTGTTCAACCTTGGTTGAGTTAATAGAAGGAAGGGAGGTTGTCTTAGGCAATAAGGTCATTTAGCTTACAACTAACAAGGTGCCTAAGGGGTGTTTTTCTTTGGAGACTATCTTTGACAACCATGATAGAGTTCAAAAGAATATCAAAGGAGAAGATCATGTTGATCTTGAGGAGATAAATCTTGGGTCACATGAGGCACCTAAGAAAGTGTACAGTGGTAAAGATATATCTCAAAAGGTAAGGAGACCTTTGGTTGAATTATTGAGAAAATTTAGGCATGTTTTTGCATGGTCATATGATGACCTAAAGGTTTTAGAAAGGATTTATTTTAGCATGTTATCCCATTAAGAGAAGATGCTAAACCTTTCTGGTAGAAGCAAAGGCCTATTAATCCTACTTTGGCACCCAAGATGCAAGAAGAATTAATGAAGTTGAGAGATGCTGGCATTATCAAGCCTATAAGGCATTCTTCTTGGGTGTCCAACCTTGTTCCTATAAGAAAAAAGAATGGTGACATCAGGCTTTGTGTGGACTTCAGAAATTTGAACATCAGCTCATTGAAGGATAATTATTGTTTGCCAAATATGGAGGCTATGTTGCAGAGAGTAACTGGGTCAGAGTTGATGTCAATGATGGATGGTTTCTCTGGCTACAATCAGGTCATTGTCAAGGAATCAAAGCAATTCAAGACAGCCTTTACAACACCTTGGGGAACATATGTTTATGTGAGAATGCCTTTTGGTCTAACAAATGCTGGTGCTACTTTTCAGAGGGAAATGGATGTTGCCTTTTCAGATTTTATTAATGATTTCCTTGTTGTGTATCAGGATGATTTAACTGCCTATTCCAAGAAGGAAGAGGACCATTGTGCTCATTTAGAGAAAATATTTATGAGGGCCTTCGAATTTGGCATCTCATTAAACCCAAGGAAATGTGCTTTTGGTGTCACAGAAGGTAAGTTGCTTGGCCACTTAGTTGGGAAGTAAGGAGTGAGAATTGACCCAGAGAGGGTAGCAGCAATTGATAAAATTTAGAGGCCAAAGAATGTTAAAGGGATTCAGTCCTTCTTTGGTCAGGTCAATTTTCTAAGGAGGTTTGTGACAAACTTTGCAGAGGTGACTAGACCTATTTCCAAGATGTTGAAGAGGGGATCTGTAATCAATTGCGTGGGTGAGCCTGATGAGGCTTTCAAGAGTATTAAGCAGGCTATCAAAGATGCACCAGTGCTAAAGGCACCTGATTATAGTGTCCCAATGCATATCTTTTCTTTTGCATCCTTTCATACTATTGCTGCAGTTTTGTTACAAAAGAATAAGGATGGTTTTGAGCAACCTATTGCATTTTTTAGTAAATCTTTGTAGGCTGTAGAATTAAAATATGACATAAATGAGAAGCAAGCTTATGCACTTGTGAAGGCAATCAAGGCTTTTAGGTGTTACTTGATGGGATCAATTGTGATTTCTTTTGTGCCAAGTGCAGTTGTGAAGGACATTTTCTCATAGCAGGAGGTGTCTGGAAGAAGATGCAGATGGATCAATAGGATCCAAGAATTCAATGTTGAGATCCAGATCACTAAATTGGTTAGAGGACATGGATTGGGAAAGTTGATGGCTCAATCCAATCTAGATGCAAACCAGGTAAATCATTTTGAAATTGACTATACATGTGATGTGGATGATTGTATTTGGTATCAGGATATTATTTACTATTTGAGAAACATGAGGTGTCTAGATAGTATGAATGATAATCAAAAGAGGACATTGAAGTTACAAGCCATCAAGTATGTAATTGTGAAATGTAAGCTATATAGAAAAAAATTGGATTGCATACTGTTGAAATGTGTAGATGAGAATCAGGCTAATCTATTGTTGAAGGAGATGCATGAGGGAGTTTGTGGTGGACATTACATGGGTAAAACAACTACTCATAAGATCTTGAGAGCAGGATTTTGGTGGCCCACAATCTTTAGGGATGCAGAACAGTTGGTAAGGAGATGTGATGTTTGTCAAAGGTTCTCTCATAAGCTTAAGTTTTCAGGTAATGTACCATTAAAACCAGTAGAACTTCAGGCTCCTTTCCAGAAATGGGGAATTGATTTCATAGGGGAGATTCCAAACAAGTCAAGTGGAGGACATTCATGGATCTTAGTTGCCACTGATTACTTTACAAAGTGGGTAGAAGCTGTACCTACAAGAAATGCAACTAGCAGGGTGGTAATTAACTTCCTGATGAATAATATTGTTACAAGGTTTGGGTGACCTGAAACGATAGTGAGTGATAATGCTATGTGCTTTAGGTCTGTCGAATATAAGGACTTTTGTAAGGGTTTGGGAATTCAGATTTCTAGTTCCTCACCTTATCATCCACAAGGAAATGGTTAGGCAGAATCTACTGATAAGAGCTTGATTAAAATCTTGAAGAGAATTCTGGAGAAGAATAAGAGGGCGTGGAATTCAAAGCTACCATTAGCTTTATGGGCTAATAGGGTAACTATGAAGAGGGCAATTGGTTGTGCACCATTTGACCTAGTGTATGGAATTCATGCTAGAATGCCTGAAAATATTTTGTTGGAGATGTACAAGTTTGTGCAGTTGTATGATGATGACATTGATGATGAGACACAGTTGAGAATTGAGGACCTCATTAGGTTGGATGAAACTAGAAGAGAATCAGTTGCTAGGAATGCCAAATTGTAGTTGCAGGTTAAGAATCTATATGATAAAAAGACTGTTGACAGAAAGTTTGAACCTGGTGATTTGGTGTTGGTTTGGAATGCTAGATTGGAGGATAAGGGGAAGCATGGTAAATTTGATCCCATCTAGTTAGGGCCATATCTGATTCATGAGAAATGGGGCCAAGATTCTTACATCATCAAGAATTTTAATGGTGATACTCAAGAGTTGCTAGTTCATGGATAATTCTTGAAGCAGTACTTTCTTTGAAGTACTTTGTTTTCCATGAATAGTAGTTAGGGTTGTACATCTTGTAAATTATCATGTATAGGTTGCTTTCCCTTGCCCTGTTTTGCCCTAGTCTGTCAGTTTTTGGTCTTGTTGCTTGGTCTTGCCCTGCTTGTTCCTTGGTCTCTGCATTTTTGTCCTATGGGATGGTCTGCTTTAACCAGTGATCCTAGGTCCTTGCTATGCCTGCAGGAGGCATACATCCCCAGACAGAGCCAATGTTAGTCCATTTTCCAATCCTCGCAAGGCCTTATGAAAATGGCCTCCTCCCTACAAATGTTTTTGTAAAAATGTCCTGCCCCGTTTTCTTCTTGTTGTCACCTTGCTTTGGTGATTAGTTTCATTCCACGATCTGGCGACTTGCGGTTTTTTCTTGGTCACTTGATTTTGGCAGTTAAGTGGTTAGCATTCTGTGACTTGGCTGGTGGTTAAGTTTTCCATTGTTGCATGGTCGCATGATGGTGGGCCCAGTATTTTTAGGTGGAGTGACAATGCAGAAGATCTACGGTTGCTGCATGATTGCATGGAATATTCTATCCCCTTGCGATCATGTGACGACCGTTGATTTTGACTCTTTCCTGGACGTATCAGTGGGACCTGGTTGCTGGTGTGTCTGTTAGAGGGGTCCTAACATGTTAGAGCATCGATAGTTGGCGTATGTTCTTAAGGCCTTTTTCTAACACATGTGATCTTCCACCGTCTGTCTGATCTTCCAGCGGGATTTATCTCTTTGTGGGTCTAGGGTGACATGTTGGTACAATTGGCGGTTTGTGATTGATCCATGAGGTAGTTCAATGGCAGTGTGTCAGTGGGACCTAATTCTTCAAGTGGCAGAGTAAAGAAAGATCATGTGGTTGTCGCATGATCGCATGGAATATTCCATCCCCATGCGATCTTGCGCCAGCCATTCGATTAGATGCTGAAGGTTTGTGGGTCCTGTCAGTCGTGACTGGGCGGTTACGGTGAATGATAAAATGACATGTGGCATCAAGAGGACTTAGGGGGGGTTTGAGGTTTGGTGGAGTGGATGAAGATCTGGTGGTGCTGACAAAATTCAATGTGTTCACATGTTCGCGCATAAAAATGGCGATTCGCTAGTTTGTTTAGCAATTTGGTGAACGGTAGTCAGGATGTTGCTAGATTATTTAGCGAGGGAGTGAAGTGTTTCACGAATTGGTGAGGTTTCTTTGTCACCAATTCACTAAGTGTGACTGGGGTCTTTTATAAGGAAAATCATAAGGCTCGCGAAGGGAGATTGATCAGACGGCTGTGTTTTAAAGTTGATAAAGGTTTGAATTTTGGTCGTCGTTTCTCTGCAGGCGCCATAGAAGTAGCCATTGGATTTCAAATTCAAATTTACTGAAGGGTTTGCAGCGATAGGAAGTACTAAAATTTATGGAATTCATTGCAAAAGTGACCCTGCTTGGTGAGAAGTGACAAGTTTGCTGTTTGCGGTGTGGTCCAGGGTGTGGGTGGATTATTTGCTGAGCTTGTACCATGGTGTTTGTGTGCTCAAGACGTGTTCCAGGGTTGAAATTTTTGTGTTGTTCACGATCCTCAATACCTTCACAGAGATATTTCATGATTGAGGATCCTTCTAGGATTTTCTTTCTCCTAGTTGTCTGGGTTTCCACTCCTATAATAACTTTTAGACCGTTCCAGTTGGTTGGGTGGTTGAAACCCTAACCCTAAGTCATCCCTAGCTTGTTGCATTCTCTTTGAGAATTCCAAGATGACTAGGGAGTATAAGTGGTAGAATCTTTGATTTTGAAGGGGTTCCAAAACATTTTTGCTTTTGGTCCCTAGTTTTTGACTATAATATACTGATAGAAGTTTGATTTTGTGACTTTTCTTATCTTGGTATCATTCTGATTGTATGTTGATCCTGATTGTGTTAATGAGAACATTTTGAATCCCAATCTTGCATCTTGTGTATGTCTTCTTGCTTGTCTCTGAGCTCATATATGTTAGTTTCACAAAGTGTGCTAATGTATGGTAAACAAAGAGTATTTTGAATTCATTTCTGAGTTTCATTGTGTTTGATTTGAGGTATTTAGTTGAGGTATATAGTTAGGTGACTCTGAGCCCTAGATAAGGCACTGGTCCTTCCTCTTGAGGTATGCATGGTTAACAACCACAAACACAAACATAAACATTCATTTGATAAAGCTTTTATGGACTTGTGTAGAGTATTATATACATCATTTTGAGACTCCTTTGAAGAAGTGAGTCAAGGGTACACCTGCCTGAGCATTGAAGCTCAAACAGTAGAAGGATCCTTCGATCCTTGTCAGTTGGCCCTCTTCCTTGTGGACTTTGAAGTGGTGGTAGAGTCAGATTTTTATTTAAATTATCCATCAAAGTGTAAATCTGCAAGTTGAAGATCAAAGGGAATAATCTACAACCAACAAACCTGATTAGTGTAGGAATTAAGAACAAAGGCAATGAATTCCCTGTTACCATTGGAGCTTACAGTTGCGCGTCGAGATCAAATGCTAAGAACATGATGAAGGCATTCGAGAACATATATAAGCCAAAAATGTATGAAGTATTGAGGCCTCAATTTGATCTAGTAAGTTACGCAAAAAATCATCTACAAATTGGCACTCTGGTTAGGCACATCCCTGATCTCAAAGATTATTGGGTGAATTGCAAGGATGAGTTAGAGAGCTGAGAAAGATTTTACTCCAAGTTGACTATTGAACAAATAAAGTTGTTCAATATCAACACTAATATTAAAGGCATTATTTCTGATGGAGAACATATGTATATCGACAAATACTAGGATGAGATCAAGCCCTATCCTATGAGCTCTGAACCAATTCAAGGTCAAGCTATAGAAGATTTGGAGACCTTAGTAATGGCTAAAGTCATTAAGAGAATTGATAGGTGGGGTTAATGGATGATGGGAAGGAGAAAGGTATCTCGAAAACCTACTCCTCAATAGGTTCCTATTGTTGAGCCGATGAGTGCTCCTGCATCCTCCTCTTTGCCAACTTCATTTGTAGCCAAAGGACCAGCTCAAACAGCAGGTGGAGATGATGACCCACTTGAAAAAGAGATCCCACTTGAGAAGACTTGTGGAGTAGGCTCATCTCTAGTCATCAGTTCAAATGAAAAAGATGAAGTTGAGAAATTTGACAAGCCAACGGAAGAACCTGTTGGGCCACGAAACTAGAGCAGCAAGCATAAGGGGGAACCATTGAGATACAAGGTGACACTCCTACTCAAGAGGCTCCTACCATTGTTGAGGTTGGTGAGGACAGTAGTAGTTCAGAAACGGACAAGACAGATTAACATTTGGGGTCTCCTCAAAAGGAAAAGAGCATTTCTTCTCTGCGGGCTAATCATTTCACTTCCAAGCCTAAACCTTCCCCTCCTCTTATTAGGAAATTATTTGTTGAAGATTTGATTTTTGTAAAAAAAGTTACAAGTGTAGAATCATGGCTTGAGAATACTCTAGAGAAGGAAAGAAAAAGGGTTGAGCAAGGAGCTCCCAATGGTGAGATGTTCTCACAAGCAATGCAGTCAGGTTCAGCCATAAGAAACGCTAAGAAGACTAGGACTCTGACCACTCTTGGTCAAGATCTAGACACAAGACACCTGACAATGGTAATAGCCAAGCCACTGAACGATGGAAGAATTGAAGGCCTTACTACCTCAGACTTTTCACTCCAGTCCTCAGACATGGGGCTCGCCCGCCATGATACCAAGGTAGACTTGTGGAAGTCTAGTAACATCTTGATCAAAGAAGAGCTCGAAGAACTCAAAGTCACCAAGACTCAACTCAAGGTAGAGATTAAAGAAATTACTAAATTCATTAAGTAGTTGGTCACTCTTGTGGAAAGCCTACCCAGTCCTCTAACAACGTTTGATCCTGTTGTAGCCGAGAACCAAGAAATACTTTCCAAATTGCAAGAAGATAGACGTTTCAGACACATTGGTAGGAGGTGGATTAAACAAAATAAGTTTGAAGGTCTGGTAGGCATTGAGCAGCTCAAAAATGTATTTTTACAATTAGAGGTAGAGAAAGACTCTCTCTAAGGACATATGCAAACACTCACATTAGAGAGGTTGAGATGTGAAGAGTGTATAGTGCTACTACATTGGCTGATCACAATGAAGACTAAAGATGCAATCAAGGCCAACATATGGCAGAAAGGGGATGAACCTTTGATCGAATGGCTCCAAGGGGTAGAGTTCAAAATGGAGATGATAATCAAAGTAGAGGCAGGAATGAAGATGATAGATGAGGAAGTCACCAAAGAAAAAATTAAAATCTTTGTATATTTGACAAGTCTTCACTCTGAGTCTCAAGAGCAGAGATGGAAAGAGCCCAATTGGTATAACCAATATGCAAAAGTCATTCTCCGACTACTTGGACCAGCTTGCATAGTTATCTGGGTCTCACCTTGATAGAATACCTGATCTTCTACAACTCGGTGGATATATACATAAGGCCATGGAGAAGACACAACCCTCAAAAGATGTTGCAAAATGCATAGAGAAAGATCATGCTTGCTGGCTCATAAGATTGAAAAACATGTACATTCTTGATTCTTAAAGGATGATTCTGATTCTTACGACCGCCAAAGCTCATAAGGCTAAGTTGGAGAAGGCGAAGAAGCCAATAAAGATAAAATAGCTTTCTCCTATTCTTTTTGATATACATTGTATAATCGGTAAATCACCACTTGTCATTTACTGACTTTGTAGAATATGAATCGATTCAGTTGATTTTGTAATGGCTTAATTCTTGAAACCTATATGTAACACTTTGAAAATCAATGAAAAGTTCGGCTAATTTTTGGTGTGAAATACATTTTGTTGTGGAGTCAATCTAGAATGTGTTTTGTGCCATTTATTTACCTTTCCATGATTTTATAAGTTTAAATGTTTATTTTCCTTAAGTTGGATTGAAATTGGAAAATAGACAAAGTTTTGTTTCCACTCTTTAGTACAACTAATCGACAGTAATTGGAGCATTACTTGGAGGTTGGGAAAATGCTCATATGTCCTATTTTAGATTAGTTTCTTCTATGTTGTTTCACTGCATTCTCATTCATTCAAGTAGAATTCATTGATGCATCACCATTGGTGTGAATTCATAAGCACTATGAAATCACAAAGTTAATTAGAATTTAGAATCAAATTCACTGCTTGGATTAGTTTCTCACTGAGGGCTAATTTGGTTACTTCTATTGTTCTCTGGTCAAGAACATACCCCATTAGGATTTAGAACAAAAAAAATTCATTGCATATCTTTACATAAGGGAGCTGTACCTGTTAAAATTCAGAGGAAAGCTAGTTGAACAGTTAACAATTTTCCAACTATTCATATTCACATTGTTTCTTAAGAATATTTTGGGAAAATAAAGAGTTAAATCCAAAAAGAACAATTTGTTTACCAATACATCTCAGATTTGAAATCTGATTTCACCTTCTCTGTAATACTAGATTCCACAGTATCACAGAGGTCTGCAATCACTCTAGGGTCCAATCTTCTCAGAGGTATCCTTAAAGATAAGAGAAACCCTCTGCAGCAAACCCTACACTGACCACCTTGTGACAACCACCAAGTTGTATGCAAGTCAGATCAGTCTGCCACCTCGCAAAAACAACTAGGGCAAGATTCCACAAGTTCAATGCTCCAGATCTATAACTCAAATCATATGATTTCTTCACCAACAAGATTAACTTTGCAAGATCAGCCTTGCTAGGTCAACCTTTGCTCCACAAGATCAAATCAGCTCTAATACCAATTGATGTAGGAAAAAGGATGGTGGATCCAATTAAGGATAGTCCAAACCTTGCAGCTTCAGAACAACACAGTAGAACACCACAACACCAATTGTTTCAAAACATATTTTCATTAACATGACCGATTGTAAGGCCTTCCAGGTTAGGGCCAATTACAATTAGAAACAATTCTGCAAGATCATCACGATCCAATACAACTACAACTAGTTTAGTTCTGAAAACTATCAGAAACTGATGGAAACCCTAAGGAAGATCTAAACTTGAGCTCGCAAGCCTCCAAGAAATCTCCTTGTCTCTAAGTATGAAAACCACTAGCTCTGCTATTACAAAGTATCAGATAACAATCTAATCTATGAGATCTCGCAAGATCTTTTCCATGACTTCTCTTATCTACATAACCTGAGATCAGCTCTCCCAGAACCTTTGATCTTAATACCTAAAAAACCTACCCAAACATCCTATAAATACTAATCATCAGCCACAAGTCTGCTGGATGAAACCATTAACTCCTCCTAACAAATATTAAATGCAATACAAGTTGGCTCTGAAATAGACTTACAATAATTAAATTCAACATGTCGGCCTGTAACAATAGCTACCAACAATAAATGCACCAAGTCGGCCAAGAAAATATTCAAGAACTCTAGTCAGTAAACCAGAACTACCGAGCGCCAGAGAAACAACCTAGTGCTAGTGAAACAATCGACCAAGCCAAGCAACACCGAGAAACACAGGTATTACCGAGCACCAGTTCCATCGAGAACAAGAAGTCTCACTAAGTTCCTTCAGCAAGAAAGCTTCCTTCAATAACTAAGACCATTGGTTAAGGCTGCAACCAAGTAACACACCACCATGCAGATTCAGTGAGGACCCAAGAATGCCCCTGCATCACTTACAAAAGATTTAAAGTATATCATATGGATGTTAAATCTGTATTTCTAAATGGGATACTTGAGGAAGAGGTATACATTGAATAACCTGAAGGTTTTTTGATCCAAATCAGAGGAACATGGTATGTAATTTGTACAAAGAATTATATGGACTGAAACAAGCACCAAGAGAATGGTATGAAATACTGCATTCCTATCTAATAAGTATTGTATTTGTTAAAACAAGTGACAACAACAGTGTATATTGAAAAGTGAAACTGATGACAAGATTCTTATTGCTAGAATATTTGTTGATGATATCATATTTGGAGGACATGATAGCTTATGAAAATTATTTGCTGATGAGATGAGGAAAGAATTTAAAATGTCAATGTTTGGTAAGATCAAATTTTTTATTGGATTGCAAATATTACAATAGAACGGAGGCATAGACATTATACAATCAAAATACATCAAAGAATTATTGAAGACATTCAATATATAAGATTCAAAACCATTCGGCACACCTATGGTCACCAGATGCAAATTGACAAAGGATGACAAGTTAACTGAGGTAAATCAAACCTTGTATAAATCAATGATAGGCAAATTGATATATTTTGTGCATAGTAGACCAGATATTGCACATGCGGTTGGAATTGTCGCTAGATTCTCTACTAATCCTAAAGAATCATAGATGACTATTGTGAAAAGAATTTTGAGATACTTGAAGAATACTAAAAAATATGGTTTATGGTATAAGAAAGAAGGCACTATCGAACTGAAAGTTTACACTGATTCAAATTGGGCTAGAAACATTGATGATAGAAAAAGAACTACTCATGAAGCATTATTTTTAGGAGAAAGATTGGTTACTTGGATAAGTACAAAACAAGGATGTATTTCTCAGTCCACTACAGAAGTAGAATATGTTGTTGCTACTGCTAATTGTTCAAATATTTCATGGACAAAATAACTATTGGAAGGTATGAATGAGGACATCATTGATCCAGTGATAATATATTGTGATAACACAAGTGCAATTAATATTTCTAAGAATCCAGTGATGCATGCAAAGACAAAGCATATTTCTATTAAATATCACTACCTGAGAGGACAAGTTCAAGAAAAGTAAGTCGGATTGGAGTATGTGAAATCAAAAGAGAAACTTGCTGATATATTCACTAAACCCTCACTGAATGACACATTTGAATTCTTGAGGAGTAGGCTAGGGGTCCATCCCATATCTAACAGTCACTAAGGTGATGAGGTTGTGTCAACCTGTACTTTATCAGAATATCTAATGATGTTGATGCATAATGTTCACACTTTGGGATTCCTAAGGTTGTGAGATGGAAGACAAACTGGAACTGAATATCAGTACATGCAAGGTACTAGAGTTTGAACCAAACAATAGAGATATTGATTTGGCTATTGAAGAGATGATTATTATTTTGGCATTGTTGTCAAAGAGGACAAATGCACATGCAATATTTAAGATAAATATGAAGGGAAAGAGATTGCATGAAGTAAAGGAGATAATGAAAGAGAAATATTAGTTATAACTGAAGCTAACCAAATTGGAGAGTATTGATGTTGTGTAGTGATTAAACATATTAAATGCATAAGCTAGGGAGAGCTTGCTAAGTTACAACATTTTTACACAGATTTGTAGACAGATGTTTGGTATTCTATGACATATTTCATATTGTGTTTCCATCAATGCCAAAGGGAGACATTGATAAACTACAACTAATTGAATATCTTAAGGAAGAGTTTAACAACTAATTGGATATGATTGATGATCACTAAGCTACAAAGGTATATGTGACACATTAAATCAGTTATTGTATTGTCATTGATGTCAACTAGTTTTGACTATACTTATCATGTTAGTTACAAACATCCAAAGAAGGAAATAACGATGAAGGAATGAGATATTTACATGAAGATAAGATGTATGAGAAAGATATGGATATGGTATTCATTGGGTAAGTTATTAATGAGTCTATGACATTATGTTAGTGATTTTATTGTATTACATAATTCTATTATGGATTGAAGATCAAGAATGAAAAGTTTATGTGGTGGATAAATGAAGAACTTATTATACACCAAGCAAGTGTAGTGTATAGCTAGTATATTGTTAACTAAGTTAAAAGTCACCGACACGTCAAAGTATTGACTGGGTGAAAAATAAACAGAACATATTACTGCCGACTAAAGATGATGAGATGGAGAATTATGGATGATTCCAAGGTTAAAGATAAAGTTTTTTATGATGATCAAATGACTGACAAGATTCAAGGATGATCGGATGATGGATAATGAAATGTGTTATAGACATAAGTTCCGAGGAAGGTTAAAGAGGCAAAATAAATGGTGAAGATTAAGAGGAAACATATATGGCTGACAATAAAATGGTTTATTATGTCTATAAAATGAGAAAAAAGATTCATGGTTAATTCATAATGCATGTGAGAAGATTGCATTCATGTGAAGCTGGTCAAATAGGTTTAAGATAGAACTGAGCAAATTTGAAGACAACACCGAGCGTCAGAGAAAGGAATTAACCAAGAAGAATAGAGTTGGAGGATACAAATAGATTGAATTAAGTATATTGGCCAAAGGTATTTAGAGCTTAGCATAGATTTGAAAATTTGTAAAAGAAAGTTTTATTTGAATCAGATCATTTATTGTTGTATTCTAACCATTGTTATAGACAAATCTCTTAACGGAGTGGGACTTAACAATATTTTACAATTCATTATGACATTGATTATTTTTATGTTGACCCCATAGTGAATGTTTGGTCATGGAGAATTGTTAGTGATAAACCCTATAACCAAGTCACACCTTATAGTGTTTTATTGTAACCTTTAACAGGGTTGGCTCTTAACCAAGTTCACTTTAGAAGAGTGAAATTATTTTTGGGCTACTAGTCCCCAGTGGTTTTTACCCTAACTAAGTTTCCATGTTAAAAATCAAAGTGTTATATGTGTATGGATGTGATGAATTGTTGTTTTTCTTTACACATTATTACTGGTTTGATTGGTACATACACTAGATAATTTACTGGTATTTGGTAAATGAGTAGACAGGCATAGTTAAAGTTTTATCAATTTGATTAATTGATTTGAAATAATTATTTTATACATATCAAGCTTCCCAACAACAACACAAGAAAATAAAAAGTGGTTATAGTTCTTTATTTTCTTGTTTCCACAAACTACATAGTAAACTTCGATCAAGTTATTTATAGTGTATATCTAGTGTATATGAAAAAGAGAAAGGAAATCTAATGATAAGATAGACTGGGTTGTGAATTTGTTATTACCTAATGTGTGAGTGTGTGCTTTACATAGAGGTTGGAGTGCATGTGAAACGTCTTGTGTAAAATATTATTAAGGAAATGTATGTGAGCTTAGACCATTTTATTTAGAATAGAATTAAATGTTATGTATAGCAATGCATATTTTATTCATATACAATAATTATTGACACAGATTATTTGTTAAAATTTTATGTCCATGTTTATCATAAAATAATATTATCTAAGACATCTATAATTTAATTTAAAAATACTTACATATAATAACATAAAATCAATATTCTTCATTGGGAACCTATTATTTCTAGCACTATTCGATTTTTTTCTATGGCTAGGGGGTTATTTATTTCTAAATTCAATAATGCTGAAGATAGAAATTTGATTTTTTGCAATCATTCTTTCACTTTGGAAAATCATTTTATATTGGTGGTGAAACCATGGTTTCCTAATTTTTTCCGCTCTTATGAAATCTTTAACAAAATTTTGATTTGGGTGAGGCTCTCTTATTTTCCTCTTCATGTTTAGGTTGAATCCCTTTTTGAAATGGTGGGAAAGGCTCTCGAAAGCTTCTTGATGGTGGATGAAAAGTCAACTAACATTATGCACTTGATTTATGCACGAATATTGGTAGAGATTGATATTTCCAAGGGGTTATCAGAAATGATTAAGTTAGAGCACTCAAAGGGTTTTTGGATACAAACTTTGGATTATGTAGGGATTCCCTTCATAGGTAGGAAGTGCTTTAAAAAAGGTCATTGGCGACTCATTGTAGTTTACAGAGGGCTAAGATGAAAAAGTCTACATCTTGGTAGAAGGGTGCTTCTTCTAAACATTGTACTGTGGTAAAGAAAGTACTTGAGTTTGCTAGTACTACTCATCCTAAGGGTGTCCTTCTTGTTGCACCTGTTCCTGTAGGGTCTAATGTCTTTGTTATTGGTTGTTCTATCACTGGACAGTTTGTAGGTGTTTCTTTTGTTGGCACTATTCCTGATAGGTGTAATGGTATTTCTCCTAGTAGTTCTTCTTCTGGTGGTGTCCCTCCATTTGGATCTGTTACTATTAGGTCTACTAACATTTCTACTAGTAGCTCTAACGCTGGACAATCTGCATGCATCTATTCTACTAGTGTTGTTCCTTTTGGGTCTACTGGTAATTTTCTTTATAATTTTGTTGGCACTGCTGGCTTAAATTCCAGATCTGTGATGGTCAATGTGTCTTTTGATTCTATTGAGCGAGATTCTGGCTCTGATTCTGTTGGACTTTCTATTGTTGTTGATAATGTTGGACCTAGTGCTTCTCCTTTGCGTGAAGTGGTTGGCCCCTTTGTTGGTTATGTCCACAATTCACATATTGGTTTTTTTGTGGCTAGCTCTTCTTTTGCTTCTTTCTTGGGGTCGGTTCATCAATGCTAGCAAGAAAAGGCTTCTATGGTGGAAGAGGGGTAGACCCCAGTGGTTGGAAAACATAATAAAAATTCCCCTCCTCAATTTGATATGAGTCTACACTCCCACAAGAAGGGAGGTAAAGGAAAATCCTAATTTTCCTTGTTTGGTTGTGGGAACCTAGTTTCATCCCATTGGGAAGATTGGGCTTTTTTTTGCCTATTTTTTTGGTCTTGTTTTGTGTTGTTCCTTTGGCTTGTCCTAGGCTACTTTCTTGTGTTTGTTGGCAACATTCTTTTTTGAAGAATTCATTGAATAGCTTTATGCTCTCTAACTTGTAAGGGGTTTTGGGGTCTCCTCAAAACCTTTTTTTACCTTAATCAAAAACATAAAATCAATATTTATCATCTATACTAAGTATAATAAAAAATAATAAAATTAATTATAATTAATGATTAAAAATATTCTTAGATTTTTTCTCAAATGTTTAAAAAGGCATTAAGATGACCATGAAACTAATATGAAAATTTTTAGGAGTAGATCCTTAATCTATATAATTATAAATTTATTATATTAATATTAGGATTCAATAGCATAAAAATGTATTAATCATGCTTCATGAGTAATGATTTGCATGAATTTTTTCTTACATAAATAAATGATCCACTCAAGTCTTATTACATTTTGATTATGTTTATATTCATAAATATATCAAAACTTTTCTAATATAAACAAAAATAATCAAGATTGTTATTATTCAAAATATCTACCTATATTTTGATATGCAAACACAAGAAAATGATTTCACTTCAATTCATATCATTGATAGACTATTTCACTTTTTTACATCATGTTGACCATTTTACTCCAGCTTCGAGTCATTGATTGACATATCAAGCTTCCCAACAACAACACAAGAAAATAAAAAGTGGCTATGGTTCTTTATTTGTTTGTTTCCACAAACTACACAATAAATTTTGATCAAGTTCTTTATAGTGTATATGAAAAAGACAAGGAAATCTAATGGTAATATAGACTAGGTTGTGAATTTGTTATTACTTAATGTGTGAGTGTGTGCTTTACATAGAGCTTGGAGTGCATGTGAAATTTCTTATGTAAAATATTATTAAGGAAATGTATGTGATCTTAGACCATTTTATTTAGAATAGTGTTAAATGTTATGTATAGTAATGTGTATTTTATTCATATAAAACAATTATTGACACTAATCATTTGTTAAAATTTTATCTATATGTTTCTCATAAAATAATATTATATAAGACATCTCTAATTTAATTTAAAAATACTTACATATAATAACATAAAATCAATATTTGTCATCTATAATAAATATAATAAAAGATCATAAAATTGATCATAATTAATGATTAAAATTAATTATAACATGGTCCTTAGAAAATATGGAATGATAACATAATTATAACACGGTCTTTAGAAAATATGGAATGATAAGTCAATAATATGACCATACTTTATGAATAATATTTTGTATGAGCTTATTTCTTATATAAATAAATGATCCACTTAACACTCATTACATCTTGATTATATTCATAAATATATCAAAACTTTTCCAATATTAAAATTAAGGAAAAAGCCAATATTATTATTATTCAAAATATCTACCTCTATTTCAAAGTGCAAACACAAAAAAAACTATTTGACTTCAATTCACGTCATTGACTGATGACTTTAGATCACGTCATTGACTGTTCTACTCCAGTTTTGAGTCATTGACTGACATATCAAGATTCCCGGCAACAACACGACAAGAAAATAAAAAGTGGCTACAGTTCTCTATGCCATCAGATTTCCTAATATTATCCAGGAGGGACTATTTTTTTAACTCTCCTTACTAATAGTGCATAGACACTAGCGCCCTTTATTTGCTTGTTTCCACAAACTATACGACAAACTACACAGTAAACTTTGATCAGTGAGCTCTATCACCAGACGATCGATTCATTCGCAGCTTTCTTTCTTCCGAAAGTCTCTTTGCAAACCTGCCCAACAAGTCAAGAAACCATCATTTGTACTTGTCTGCTTTCCATTTCATAGTGGAATGAATAAACAAGAATTATGATTCTTTCTAAAGATGTCAAGAAACCATCATTACCATTTAGATCATTGGCTGATACTTTCTCCTTTTTTCCCTATCCCGTAGTGAAATTAACAATAATTGTGGAACAATGAGGAAAAAACACCTTTTTAATCAAACCAATACATGACTGACTCAAATATACAATTGAAACCAGCTGGATAGGAAAAAAACACCTTTTTTTAATCAAACCAATACACGACTGACTCAAATATACAATTGAAACCAGCTCAAACATGACAAATTTGACCAACAAGAAAGTTTTCTATAGGTTTTTACCCGATCAAAGCATTTCTGTTGGTACCCTCACCATTAACTTTCTCAAACAATCCCGTCTCTAAATTGACTCTGCAAACGTTCTTATTCAGAAGCTTTTTGCCTATCTCTTTAAGCTCGTTAAGATTCTCCGGAGTAGAGATATCAACAGAGGCTGCATTTCCCGTCAATTTGTTTTCCTAAAAAATTTCAAAAATTATTGGTAAACATCACTTTAAGATCTATGGTCATTATCACTTTAATATTTATGAGTAAAGAATCCATACAATCTTCTGCAATTTATTGTTTCTCCAATTAAAGAAAGAACTACTATAAGTGAAGAGAATCATTGTATACCTGAATTCTGAGATAGTTCATTTTAGACTCAGAGGATTGGAAGACTAAGGAAGCCGCGTAGATGTCCACCATATCAGAACTTGATTGCATAAAAGTGTCCACTATGGGCACCGCATTTTTCTGACGGAGCCATCCCAAGAGTCCCCATTTTGCAACATCACTTGCTTTGTACGATACCGTTTGGTACCCAGTTCCAAGAGACAGCACCAAAATATTTTTCTCGTCCTGATTAATAATGATTGAATTACAATAAATAAATACTGAATTCCCAAAGTTGAAATAATGCTTTTATCTTCAATTAAATCACCTTTGCCTTGCTTAGGGGTACCCAATCATTGTCCGGCCTGAAGCATTCTTTTGTCACTTCGTTGATAGCAAGTAAAGTCTGCAAATTGAAAGTACAGTATAAGACTTTTCGAGTTATTTATAGCAATTTACAACAGTAGTAGTGGTAACAATGGAAGAAGTATTACTGGATTGTTAGCAGCGACTCCTCCATCTATGAGGTGGAACTCTCTCGTTTTGCCAGACTCATATTTTGTTTCAAAATAGTGGGCAGGAAAATATGTTGGGGCAGCCGAAGTAGCAATGCATACATCCCATAAATATGCATCTTTTGAGGTATCGTGTTAGGCCTGTATATAACACATGTACATATGACGCTCTTTGTTTGAAAATCATTAGTATTAAAGAATCTGACTAAAAAGGAAGAAAAGTACCTCAAAAGTAGAGAAAATTGTGGGCTGCTCTAACTTGGTATCGTAGGTTGGGATGACCACGTTAGTTAGCAGTTGCTGCAATCGACTGTCGTGCACCAAGTTTTTCACAGTATTGTGCAGGTAATCCCCACTATATTTGAGGCCTTTAAAGCCAGAGTAAATTGATTTCAACCATCCTGAAATGGTACTGGAGAGAATTCATTCATTCAACTTAGTCGACGGTACTTTTCTAATTTTCCTTCTATTCTACCAACTGAGAAAGCGTGGAAATTGTAAGTGACTAACCTTCTGACTGGGAAAATTTTAGGGCACTGCTCCAAATAGAACTGTGTAATGTACTTTTCTAATTTTCCTTCTATTCTACGAACTGAGAAAGCTTGGAAATTGTAAGTGACTAACCTTTTGACGGGGAAAATCTTAGGGCACTGCTCCAAATAGAACCGTGTAATGTCCTTGGCTTCAAACAATGGTCTGTTTTGGTTGTTTGGAGCAGTTATCATTCCGGTCACAAGTCCTCCTGTGCTTGTCCCCGCAATGACATCGAAATAATCTGCTAATCTGACGTCTGGGCCATCCAGTTTCTATCAACAAATTCATGTTAATTTTACTTAAACAAAGCGTTAAAAACAGTAAGAACAATAGAAATAATTTAGAACATGTAAGATCATGGGTTGGAGCTGATAGAAATAAATACCTGAAGCTCTTCTTCTAGAAATTCAAGGATAGTTGCAGGGATTATCCCGCGGACTCCTCCTCCGTCAATGCTAAGAATGGTGATCATATCTCCATCACGGGGTGACAGTTTTCTCACGGTTGCCATTGCACTTATTCCAAACCAGGACTAGGATTAGATTCAGAGATTGAGTGAAATAAGCCAATCTGTGATGAAAGGGCCCGATAGTGGTGAGGGAGCCTATACCACCTAGTTCCTATATAAACGAAAAAGTAGGAGCTGCCACTAATTTTAAGATTTTTAATAAAGAAAATGTATTTTAATAAGTGGTAGGTAGCTACTAAAAAGTTGAAATGGTCAATATTTGTATAAGAAGGTCAAAGTGGCATCTTTTTGTTAATTATTGAAAAACTAAAATATAAAAGTGTTTATTATTAATTATCTAATTATTATTTGAAGACATAAATATCTATATCTAAATACATATAGTTATATGGTTTCGAAATATTTAATATATATAAATATGTATTATCAAGATAGTAGGTAGGTAGGAAGAAGTTCAAGTATTTAATACAGTTCTAATTATTTAAAGTGGGAGAGAACCTCAACCCTTACAAAGTAGTCATTGGGTAGAAAAAAGGATTTCACAAGGATTGAGAAAACCAAATAAAAGACCAATACTAAACACACCTAGTAGACACAAAGAGTTAGCCTACAAGTTGGGGATCTTCACAAACTTCCTCTCCTGATAAATAAATCTCTCAACCATTGGAGAGAAGATATTTTTTACCCTAAGTAGGGGACATATCACGAGGTGACTCAAAATTAGAATAAGATACAATCTCCATTATTTTCCTCTTGGCTCGATGGCATTCCAACTCCTTCTAGAGAAATTGCATGGAATCTGCATTCTTGTGTACCTTTGGTGTCCTACAGTTGTAGTCTTTTTTACAACAAAAATTGCATATCAATTTCCTCCCTTAAATTTTTAATGTGCTCTATATCTTTACACAAACATAATAATTACAAGAAATTTGTGCCCAACAATTCATCATTTCCATTGAAAATTCATACAACCATAACAAACATTTTTACGGCCCACAAATCAAGCCATAACTTGTTTCCAAAATGCTAAAAGTAACAAGAAGAAATAAATGTATTGAAAATTGTTCACAAATTTCAAGTACATATTCCATTCTTTTTAATTACATGTTTAAATCCTAACTACATGACATTGGTTAATGATATGACACAACCCAATTTTATGTCATCCAAGGACATGAAAGAGCATAAATCACTGATGATATATTTAATGGCTAACACATGTATAAATAAATCATGTCCACTACCCTTTTCCTAGAACCCAGTATTTTTCTTCTTCTAAAATTACTATTTCTTTAATATTATCAACTATATTTTTCGAGGATAACAATTTTTCTAAGTGAATAAAAGGAGAATATATGTGTAGAAGAAGAGGCAAAAACAATTTTAATGGTTTAAATAGATATTTATAGCCAAGCACTAGCTTGAAATTATCAATCTAAAGAAATAATTCTCGCATATCTTCCAAAGTAAAACTATTTTGAGTGGCCTCTTAGGGAAATCTTATAGGGTAAAGAACATAATTCTAAATTTACATTGAAGACAACTATATGTCTTTATATGACAAAGAGTGCAATTGGAGTCTTATAATTATGTCTAAATTGTACAACACATTAAAAAATGATTATAACATGAATCCATAGGGTCCTTAGAAAATATGGAATCATAAGTCAATATAGTTTTAGAGATATTATCATTAAAATCATGCAAGTTAAAAAAAAAACCTAATGATGCAGTAGGTGTAGAGCTGAATTATTTTTAAAGAATATTATGAGATTAAATTGGTTTCAAAGAAACATGATTTCTAGCATTTTGTATAGAGCTTTGTTTTGTAACATTTTAAAGATTTTATGGGAAAATATGGGACAACTGAAATTTAATTCAATGAATCATTGACAAACTGATAGGTAGGCAAAAATAATGAAAATAATCTATGTGAACTATTGATATCTTTATTAGATGAAATAACAATAGATTGAAATGTGATATTAGTGCGAGTGGAGTTTTCATATAATAACTTAGACAATGAGAGTAAAAGGAAAAAAAAAAAATTATGAAAGTAATCTAATACATTTATGATAAATTGAGGAAATATTAGAAATGAATCAAAATTTTAAGATGGAAAAATATGTAGATCTTATGAAGGCATTGCATGATAATATAAAAAATTAGTTAGAAAAGGCAAATAAGGATAAATAAAAGTACAACTTGAAGACCTGGCTATATAAGGAATATGCAATTGGAAATGAGCTAACGATAAATTTGATAAAATAAAAAATGTGTGCATTGGCTACTAACAATAAGTGCAAGATGAAGAAGTTTAATTGTGGTAATTTTAATTGGGTAGAGTTACATTTAGGTTATTCTTGATTACTAGTGTATAAGATTATAAATTTATTTGAGACTCATGAAGTTGAAGTGGAAAATTAAGGTATAAAAATGAATTGGAGAAAGTAGATGGTAGAAAAAGCAATTAAAGGAAAATGATGACATAATAGAAAGTAGAAATAAAAATAATCCAAAAAAAAATAACAAGCATAAAAATGTATGGTATAATGAAAGGGTAAGACATTTGAAAATTCAATATCGATATATCTATAGCTGGGGTGGACGCTTATTGTTTCATTTAATCTAACTTAAAGTGAGGATTCACCTTTTTAGTTTTTGAGAGGCCTAATGTTAGAGCATCTAAAATGTCAAAGAAATCTTGTATTGCCTAAAATAAATTCATCATGTTTGTTTTAATTTTTATGTATCTAAAAATATTATTTTCATTTAGCTCATAGAATAAGGTTCAATCCTTTTTACAATCAACATTCCATAAAATTAAGTTATCAATGTCAAAATAATATTATAATTTTGCAATAACATATATTATTTACTAAGCCTATTAATTCTTCCACACTACATATTCTACCATATGATATCATTTCCAAAATTTTAATCATTGGTCAATGTACCATGACTTGTTAAATTCCATAAAGGGAACCTTAAAAAATTATATGTCAAACATTTGCACGTTGTACAAGTATTTAAAGACATAGTTAGACTTATTGGTCTTAGGGAGGTTTATGATTCATTTTGGGTCCCCCTACATGTTTCCATGTTCATTCAACATTGTACTATAGTACAAGTTACTTCACATATTTACTTGCTTCCATTTTGTATAAAAGAGTCAGTTTACATCACACAACATCTAGAAATAACGAGGAGTTAGATTAGCATTAACCCAAGTTGAATCATATAATAAGAGCATAGAAGTTCTAAGAGCACGTGCATTATTGAATGACAATTCAAAATATTGTAATCAATTGTAGTTCAAAAGAGAACGATATTATTATATTGTAATCCTTGTAGTAAAGACTTATACTCTAGGAATCCATCTACATTGCCTTGGATTAATTGAAAGAAGTGTGTGGAAATTTTTTGCACATACATATTTACATTGCATATTTCTTATTATAATCATGTTATTGAATACAAGAAAAATCAAATCAATCATGTACCTTCTTTTTCATTTTAAGACTAAGGATTTATTCTTTATAGTGTCTTATAAACACATTCAAACTTTTCTGTTGAACTTTGTAATATTCCAAATGAAGTAGTTTGATTTTAAAAACTAATCCATATCCTATATAGATAACAACATAATAGAAAGTTGTTGTATTCACCACCCCTGTGTATAACATTAATTGCAAATATTGAATTGGACAAGAGAAACCAGTAATAAACTAACTCACTTTAACCTTTCAATTGTAGTATATTTTTTAAATCATCCTTATGTGTTAAACTTTTTATTTTCTTATTTAAATTTAAGATTGTTAATTTATAAAATAACCCAAACTAATTTTAAAAGAATAAAGTTTTATATCCAATTAAAATATATTTCAACTCTAAAATCTTATTAATTTTGCTCTCTCCTAACTTGATGACCATTTATGTTAATGAAGAATTTGTAAATTACAACCTCAAATGAATAATAGTTGCTTGTTCTAAATTCTTATTCAAATATTTATTTTATATTCTACAAATTATTCCAACTTTTATTATATGTTTCGCAAATCTGTAAACAATATGTGGAAAAAAGCTAGGTGCTTGAAGTGGCTTGAAGTAATTTTGGCCATGATATTTTTGTAGACTAACATTGTACTCACCATGAACGTTATCTCTACGACGTTTTTAAGTTTTGTTGGAAGACTACATTGGAAAAATATGATGGTCGAAAAGTCGTTGTGGGGCCCACGTACAATGACACTCTGTTTACTGGTCAAGAGTATGTTTTTCGCAGTAGGAAACCCTAAGTAATTTTAATTCTAAATAATTTTAAATCCTACCGGAAACATGAATATTTTTAATCGACGTAGGTCGTGGCAAGTATATGTCACTTGATGACGTGTATACTGCGTCACCCTCGTGTTTCATGCCTTTCCGTGTCATCAGTCAATACCTACCCATTGATCTAGTTTTCTTCGATGTTTGGATAAGCCACAACGGACATTCACATTGTAAAATGAGGTTTCTTAATAAAAGTTAACATGCGTTGGCAACAAATCTGTCTTCTTTGTTTGGATTTGTCTCCCTTATCTTTCAATGGAAGTTTAGCGACGTAATATCTTACATTCTATTCCAATGCTTCCGAGAATTACATACATTGTAGTTAGTTTTTAGTAGAGTTATTAATAAATAAATAATTGTAGATTTAGTATATTTTAGTTACTTTAGCGTCAATCCAAATTGGGAAAACTTATGGGAGGGGATGGATAGTATCTAGACATATTTGGATATGGTGACAACTAAATGAGATAGTCTTTTTGTAGCATGATATATCTGGCATTTTGAGCTGAGAGAGTCAACACTGGAGGCATTGAGGCTACAAATAGGAAAAGACATTATCCGAACTGGGTCTTAAGGAATTGCAATGATAGGGCTAGTGAACAACCTAGCTGAATAAATGAATAAGAATAGATATTATGGTACACTAAATGAGCTAGTCATGCTAATAGACCAAAGAGAGAACTAAGATACTCAATGGAGAGTAGCATATATTGATTAGGATTGCAATTGGCTAGGTTAGGGTGGTTGATTAGATCAAGTTCAATCACGGGGCCACCACTATTACAAGGGCTAGGAGGACAAGCACCACCATTGATAGAATTAGTGGTAGGAGGGTGTGCAAGTGGATTAATTAAAAGAGGGGGAGCACAAGGTTCCACAAGACACTCAAAGGGGGTTAGTAGTAGCTCATCATAGGATGGGAGCTATTTTGGTCAATTTTGAAATTAATATGTATAAAAGTAGCACTATATACACAATATTAACATTTATGGATAACATAATGCATTATCATAGACATTTGGCATGTATGATGATGTACACACACACATGCATACATGCATTGTAATACCTCTCCTATAGTGATACTATGATTTGACTCTTTTCTATTATGATGGTTAGAACTATGCACTCATGTTTATGTTTCATGGAGGATTATATGTTCATCAGATGATATTTATATGTTCAGTTATAGTTACATTGATTATATGTTTATGAGATCCTAGAAGAATTTATTTTACATGTTTTATCTAATGATTTGGATACTAACCCTTATCACGATTGTTTTATGGATACATATGTCTGATGTGTTTTCATGACTCAGGATGGAGTCGTAGTTACTCACTCAGTGAGGTCCACACGATGTACCGATCCTAGTCATCTGTCTGCAAGTATTTGATCTATATATATGTACATGTATCTCTTCTTGGTGATGCAGGATTTGCAGGTACCAGGTATCGTCTCCACCTGGCTTCACAGGTCTGAGCGATCCCTTAAATCCTCGATCGTTGTTGTTGTCATGGAGATATCACCAAGCCTCACAAAAGAAAACCTTTACCTTGATCATTCAACCTAGGTGGGAAGTGTCATATCAGTTCCTGGTAGGGAGGTAATATGTGATTTATCAGTTAATAGGATTTGGACCTTGTACTTGCTTTTAGGGTATGCTCAATCTTGGTAGTAGATTATCAATGTGAGTCTTTGCTGGTCAAAGGTTTAGATTATCATGTTAGCTTTAGGGGTAAGTTGATATATGTACCTTTAATCATACGGCTTTATAATTATAAAAATGATACTTCTTAACACGAATAATCGGTTACTTATAATATATGTGTCATAGACATATGGGTGCACACATACGTTTATGAACACATATACGTATATTAAGATAGATATATATATAAATAAATATATATATATATATATATATATATATATATATATATATATATATATATATATATATATATATATATATATATATATATATATATATATATATATATATATATATATATATATATATATATACTTAATTATATTAATAGGACTAATGAATTTGCACTAGCTTAATAATTGTTTGATAAAATTAAATCAAGCGTATGTTATATATATATAATATAATATAAATATATAAATATATATATATATATATTATATATATATATATATATATATATATATATATAAATATATATATATATATATATATATATATATATATATATATATATATATATATATCCCTATAATTGCTCATAAATAGAAATTACCATTTTAACCTAATTGTAAATAATAATAAAAGTAATTGCCTTTGGTAATAAAACTAGCTATCTAGGGGGAGTTGAACTCGAGATCTCCTAGAAGTTGGGCTTGTTAGATTCCAATTGTGCTATGTGTTTTCCTTGTAAGCCACCTAATTATTCTTGTTGTTATAGTTTGCTTTGGATGATATGTTAACTAAAATTAATAAAAAACTTTATTAATGTTACGGGAAATATGGTTGGGGAAGTTGGAGAAGTTTCTTCCATAGAGAAACTCCTCCAACTACCATAGTTGGATATTAAACAATTTAGAAGGTATGAGCGGGGGGAGGCTGGAATTTTTTAAGGAATAGAGGGCTGGAATTTTTGAAGGAATAGAAGGCTGGAAAAGATTATTTTGGCATCAGGAGAATTGGGAAGGAAGCACAGATTCGGATTTCATCAACCAGACTGTCAGATTTCCAGGTTGGATTCTAAGTCCGTTTGCTGATGTTTATATGTTAGTAATGCATGTTGTTGTGTGCAAACTATTTATTAAATCTATGTTTGATTTATTAGTGAAATGGGTTATTGGGTTTTACGGAAACATTTTAGGATTAGATTAAAATTTTACTTCATATAGCCTATAATAGAATTTTACGTTTTGAATTA
This sequence comes from Chamaecyparis obtusa, assembly GCA_027943335.1. Taxonomy (NCBI): domain Eukaryota; kingdom Viridiplantae; phylum Streptophyta; class Pinopsida; order Cupressales; family Cupressaceae; genus Chamaecyparis; species Chamaecyparis obtusa. Next base: position 608 of record BSBK01007124.1, on the reverse strand, counting down.
AAACCTTATGTTTATTTTATTGTAAAATAAAATAGTGCAAGTTAAAATTTATGACAATGATTAAACAATATTATATAATTATATATATATATATATATATATATATATATATATATATATATATAGAGAGAGAGAGAGAGAGAGAGAGAGAGAGAGAGAGAGAGAGGAAGCTAAAGTTAAAAAAAATAAAAAAATAAAAAATTTTAAAACCGAAGGTTATTTTTTGATTATAAAAATATATATATATAAAAATAAAAACATTAAAAAATCTAGAATTGTGTGAGGGCCGCACGGTGCCTAAGGTACCGTCGACAGGCGGTATGCCTGTCGGCGGCACCTTAGGGCGCTGACCGACAGTGACCCCACTGCCGGCGGTACCTAAGGTACCGTTCGGCAGTGTGGCCACTGCCGGCGACACGACAACCTGCATAAATTAAAAACAAAAACAAAACAAAAAGAAATGTATGCGGTGTAATAAAGGTGTTAAATTACTTTGGTATTATATTATATATATAATATGTGGAATATTATATTATATAATATAATTTTATGTTTTATATTATTATTTAATTTAAAAATTTAGTATTATATTATACTTATAATATAAG